>HG738137.1:423862-1023862 GCA_000499405.2 Onchocerca volvulus
CGGTGTCCAGCTAGATGTTAGCCATTTCAAACCGGAAGAATTATCGGTGAAGATGCAAAATGGGATGCTCTGCGTTGAAGGACATCACGAAGAGCGGAATGATCAGCATGGTTCCGTGGAACGACACTTCATCCGCAAATACACCATTCCGAAGACCGTACTGCAGGACAGTTTGGAATCGCAGTTGTCTGATCAGGGAGTCCTCCGAATAACTGCTAAGAAAAAAACTATCGAAAATCCGCAAATTAAAAATATTCCAATCCAATTCAGTTCGACTAAGAATGATAAACAGTAATTACCTATTATATCATACATATTAGCTATTTTATATGTTAATTTTGTTATTTTATGTGATTGTTTGTGCAATTTTTCAATATTACGTTGATTGTTTAAATGTAATGATTTAATGTTGTGAATAGACATTTTATCGCAATTGTATCGCTTGATTTAAATTTTAATGAATTTGTTTTTGATTGAAATAGTCTTATTTCACAAGAAATAATTATGCATTCTGAATTGTCATCCTACGTTACGGAACAATTTATTTTGTTTTCATGATGCTAGTCGGTACAGGACATCATATGATACCATCTTCCTGTTCTTTGTTCGAAAATCCATTCCGGAAATTGCCAATATCCAGTACATTTCTTTGCTTACTGCGTAATCTACATTTGTCAACTATAATAACTCTTTGTACAGCTCGAGCAAACTTTCTGTAAAATAATTCACAAAATAGATTCGTTTTGAGAGTGCTGCATGCATCACAATTTTCTCTAATTTATTTATCTTTTATATAAGTATTATAATTCTATTTGAACACTCATTTTTTGCTATAAGGAACCATATAATTTTTGCATATAGGCTTCGATTCTGAAGCTATTTATTACATTCACGAAATGGTCACCAGATGTTTGCAAGAAAAGTGATAAAGAAAAAATTTCCTTATGGCCAATGTGATAGAGAAAACAGCGACTTAATGAGCAATGTTCGGTTTATGCAAGACTGAGTCGAACGAATTACTGCCATCATATTTCGAGCAGCATAATTGTGATGAAAGGCAAGGAAACTTCGAGAGAATTAAACTACATTTGAATTTCTAGTACGAATATTTGCAGCCAATCTCTTAATTTTTTTGAATTTTTTCAGTTAACGGATCATTGAATATTGTGACGTTCGCTATTTCATAATTGTTTCGTCTTGCTTGTTGAATATTAAGTTTTTCCATCTCCGTTGGTCTCGAGTCCAGTATCTTTCCATTTTACTACTTGATTAGGGTGAAGAGCATTATTGAATTCTCAGTAGAATTATTTACCATTCATATATTTGATATGCGAAATACTTTTTTGCAAGCAAAGGAATTATGTAAAATAATTAATAAGAAATACATATACACATCATAATTTGCAAAATAATGCATATGCATCAAATGAGTGTGTCATTATAAATCAAATGTACTAAGAGCTATCAAAGCAATGTTACCCGCTCAATTTCTGATTTCGATTAATTTTCAAATAAATGTTTGCCACAACTTAAGATGATAAGATAATAATTGCTATTTCGTGCATGCCAAGCTGGCCATAATAATAATATAAATCTGCAAACTTAGACAATTTATTTCTGTTATTGCGATAAGGAGATTTCCCATGAATGTATGCATATTTAAAGCAATTATAGCATTCCAACTAATAAAATTAGTTAAGAAACAATTTTGTCTATTAATGGCAGTATTGATTATTCTTGATGTGGATTAATTGTAATATTTTGCAATAAAAAAATTGACTTGAATATCTGACTGTTAAATTCCTGAATCGGGGTAAACATTCAAAAATCGAATCCAACAAAAATATGTTTTTAGATTGCGAGGATTGCTTATGAATTGCATATCAATCTGATGGATTTCTTATGATTGTAAGAATGAATAATTTTATGAAACTTTCTACTTTCACAAATCCATTTCTAAAATATTTAAATCTAAGACGAGAAAAAAGTTTAAGTCAAAGGAAATTTGCTAAATCATTAGGTATATCAAGGTGATTTAACATTTTAAAGCAAATGTAAAAACATAGAAATAATCATGGACGAAATGATAGAAAGAGAATACAGTCATAAAATCGTAAAAAAATTAAGATAGAAAATTTCCAGAAATTATAAGAAATAAATGGAATGCAAATTTTTTACATCATGCAATGATTACATAAATTTCCATCAGATTACGCGCAACAAATTTCCTGAAGAGGAATGATTTCAATTTTTAAGAAGATCATCGATGTCTTTCATCATATGTTTGGGTGAAGTTGTAGGTGCATAACGTTTCACCTGAAACATTAAAGTAGCGAATTAAATATCTTTTAGAATATGAATTCTTCCCACAAAATAATAAATTTTATCAAAAAATCTTAAAAAAAAAAACTTGCTAATTTTCTTAAATAGCAAATTCACATCACAAAATAACGAACTGAAACTATATATATCACTCCTTCAAATAAATGAAAGTTATATTGTAAGCTTATTTTTTATCTACCCCATCATATCTTTTCAAATTCTTGTAAACTTGTAGAGATGGAAAAATATTTTAATGTTAGAAATTAACCGTTTCGAAAAAGGCAATCAGACGTCTCTAAATCATTATCTTTCAAGTGTCTTACACACTGAATGGATAAAAGATGCAACATATAATATGGAAGCATATTGTAGGATAAACTTATGAAAATATCCATGCAAAGAAAAGAAGAATAAAAAAAAATTAATACTATAAAACCTCCGATAAGTAATCGATATTAAGATCAAAAATACTTCCATTATTCAACAATAAGATAAGGACTTCCTATTAATAGTTCTGTCGGAAAACCGAAATTAGTTATATTAGTTTATATTGTTAAGGAAATTCAAATATTGCCAATTCTTGCTTCTTGTTTAAATTGTCTAGCGCTGATAACACTTATGCATCTTTTGGTAAATAATTTAACATCAACAGTATATTATTTGGTGCCGAAAAAGGTCGCGCACCTCTAATGTCTTCGTATAAATAGTCTGTTACTGATAAGGTTTGTGTATTTTGTTATATTAACGAAAATAGTCTTGCACAAGCAGTCTTATCATTTTCTCATAACTATATAACTATCCACCAATTTATCTAAAATATAGTCAATAATATTTTGCTGGACCAACGCTCAACAACACTTCTCGATCAACGCTTAACCACAAATTTTAATTTTTCACGCTCCTACTTCCCATATATAATCCTCATTTTTTGTTTTCATTAGCTGCGTTATAATAATTATAATTCTATTATTCGCGAAGCTTACAATTAACACAAAATAAAGTGTTTGACATTAAACCTCTTCCGCAGTCGTCCTACACTTTTCAAATAACTACATCAAGCTCTCCCAAACAATCTCTTTAAGATATCTTCCAAATGGATTCAAACAATTTCCAACAAGTTCTACATTGCGGATTTAGCACATTTCTAATATAAAGAGAAGTGAAACATTGGGATCTGTCAAATTTAAATCAAAATAAGTTTTCTAACTCGCTTGTTTTGATCTTAAAAAAAAAAAGAAATCATAAATCAATGTTTTATCTCAAACATTAGATGTCCTTTGGAAGAAAATGAAACAATCAAAAATATACTGTACTAACCACATGTCCTTCTCGATCAATCAGAAATTTTGTGAAATTCCACTTTATATTATCACCAAACAATCCACCCTTTTCATGTTTCAGAAAATCAAACAGTGGTGCTGCATTTTTACCGTTCACATCAATTTTAGCATATAAATCAGGTTCGAAATGAAATTTATCAGCAACGAAATTTTTCACTTCCAATTCACATTTTGGTTCCTAAAAATATTTAAATATTGTTTTTATAATTTATTTCTGCAATAAATTGCTTTTTGCTTCAGTGCCCATAACTACTAGTACTTTGTCCTCTTTAATTTAACTCATATTACAACAATTTACAGTTGATTAAATTAAGGAAATATTTTATTCATTTCATTAACCAAATAAAAATTACAATTCTTTTGAAGTGAAAGCGATACTGATGTCAATCAATTTCTAGTTTTCAATCTATGAAAGAAAACTAAACAATAATTCCGGGAAAGTACAGAAATATTAAGGAGCTGTTTAAAATTAACCAATTAATAAAGTAGATAATAAAATATCTACTTATTCTGATACGGTAATGTTAAGGATAATAAAATAGTTCAGGCATGCATTTTCCTCTTATATTTACCACAGTTCTGCAAAAAATAATAAGTAGTGTAATTCATTCAAATACTTTGAATCTCCTTTTTTTTATAATTGTTCCGCCTGTTATTAGTCGGTGCTGCCGTCACTAAGCGGACGTCTACTTTTTTCTTCCTTATTTCTGTTTTTTTTCCCCCCCATTAAAAATTCAATAATCATTTCTTTTCTTCTAACATCACAATACATTAATTATATACATTGTAAAACAAATCAACTTTGGCCTTTGGCAAATTTACAAGCTTAGATCTATGATTAACTTATTCTACAATAGATTGTGAAGTAATTTAACAATGATTATTAAAATTATCGTGTCACTCTTCAAGTTGCGAAAACACACTAAATACGGCTATATGACTGTCATCAACTGCCATTTAATGGATTCACATGTTGATGGAATAATGAATGAAACGACTACAAATTTCAGAAAAAACATACCTGTCCACCAAATTGGTTGCATGGAAAAGCTGCTATTGCTAAACCTTTATCCTTATAATGTTCCATCAATTGTTTGAGTTCGGTATAATTGGAATTCGTCAAGCCACATTGCGATGCAACATTTACAATTACCACTGGTTTACCTCTAAAACATTAACAACTATTATGTTTCACAGTACAAAGTCAACAAAAGCAAAACTGATGAAGATGATAAACATGAAGTCATGTAAAAAAGATATACAATTTTTGTAATAGCCGGAATGACGAATTTCTTCAGATAGTAGAACACCAATTTTAAATTAAACGCATCATGAAAAAATTCATCTTGTCAATATCCTTATTTATTCCGTTCAATGACATTCGCTAATAAACTACCACTAATTTGTACCCACTAAAGACTAAATTGTTTAAATTATTTGAAAATAAATTTCGATTGTCCTATCCAATCGAAATATGTTTTTAAATAATTTAAACAATAATTATTTTGCCGAATTTTAATGTCAATTATCACAATCCTCCCTATCCCAAATGATATACTAATCAATAATTATCGAAATTGACTTTGGACTTAAATTCATCGAACAATTTCATTATGATTTTTTTAATCATTTTTATTATATCTCTCATAATATTTGCTTTAATCAAAATTGATCAAATATGATTGTTTTTACAAATCCTAGTATTTGATCTTTAACTATAATATCTTGTATAACCTGTTTTCATATAATGTAAATGGAACAAAAATAATAATATGATGATGACCTGTTTTCATATAATGTAAATGGAACAAAAATAATAATATGATTACCTATGGCTTATACAATACACTGAGATGATCTAAAGTAATTTCAGACTTATTTCATAATGCAAATTAAATTCCTATGATCAGAATAACTTTTATCTATTAAGATTTCGGAAAAAAGAACTAATTAATTAACTAACAAACCGGTATTTTTCGAGCGAAACATCTTTTCCATCTGCATCTTTCACAGTGAAATCGTAAATTGTTTTTGCTGAAGACATTTTCACAGGTGATTGATTACTGTAACCAGCAATGTTCCGGAATACTGTGGAAAGGATACTAAAAGACAGAAGAAAATTAAAATTGAAGACAAATATTATCCCAAGAACTTAATGTTACCGCGAAATACTCACAGAGAAGAGGAAAGATGAAAAGTACATTATGCATCAGATCTAATCACTGGAGAAAAATGCTAGAAAAATCAATAATGCCCTTTATGATTCGTCATTTCCATATTTTATCAACCTAATAATACTCTGGATATCATTCTCAAAAGTGAGGCACGCTAAATCAACTGTAATCATCATAAAAACACATAACAAACACGAATTTTTTTGAGATAGGATATGCATTAGAAAAGATAGGATTCATAATTCTCATTACAGATATGCATTTTTTTTTTTATTTTCGATCAATCATGGCGCATATCAATTTCTGAACAACAATAAAAAATTATATGCCTAGTACTTGCTCAGAATGTGAAAGATGACAAATAAATTGGAAGAAAGTTGAAATCGACCAATCAAGTTGAGAAACATCGAACATCAAATCACTGTTTATATAAGCTAATTAATTTAACCTTTTCCATTCTTTTTAATCATGACTTTTATCTGTTTAGTATCTCTATTGCTCTGTGCAAAAAAAATTGCTTTTTTTTCACAACAAACTGAATTTTAAAAAGAACCTTAACAACATTTCAGCTTTATTAATCGCTTGAAATATAGTTCCAATTAGATAATATGTATGCTAGCAATGGCGTATTAATATAGAAAATGACAGAATACTAGCCCCTAAAGTAATCGACAAATCACTCTAATTAACTTGCTGGCTATAGCTACCAAGCAAGTTAATTGTTTAAATTATATTATTTTTGGCCGGTATAATCCAACTGAAAAAACATCCACCCATCAGTAAATCGTCAATTAGTCAATTCTAGAATTTAAAGTACACAGCCTCCCCAAGACCCTAACTTTAAGCATTAAAAAAAAAGAAAAAAAAGTACTAAGTAATGATTCATCCACGGTTTCAGTAAAATAGAGAATATAGATAACAGCAAATCTAGATTTTATGTATGCATTACTCATACTTTGATGTACTTTTCGATAAATCTACAACCTGATTCTCTATCAATACTGCTATTAAAAGGCTCGCAAGTCTAATAACAACAAAATCACTAAGGACAGAATCAACACAATTACTGCAATAATAGTTACATTTGTTGTGAATTCTGGATAATCTGGATACTGAACCAAAAAGTTAGAATTCAAGGCTCTATCTTGGGCAAACCCTCAGCGTCTTTGAGTAAATTCTGGTTGATTGTTAGTACAACCCCTGAACACTGTTTGTGTAAAAATGAAATTGTTCTTTGCACTAAATTACCTTTGCTGTTTGTCAGTTCCGAGTTTATTCGGTTGACCACTTTTTCTTATTAAAGTATTTGCCATCTTGACCGAAAATTACTTCCCGAAAGAAAAAATAGCATAACTGATCAACACCAAACTCTTCAGCTAATCTGATTGGATCTACAATATCATATCTCGTTCACTTCACTTAATAAGAATATGAGCTAATTTATTTCAATTTATGCATAATTAATTAGTATATGTGGTTATGTATTGCAAATAGAACGAATAAATAATAAAGCATCAGTAAGAATGAAAACAAGAAAAATAAAACCGTGTATGAAAGTTTTCATAACTTCTGAATGTTTACTATTTAAAAGATCAATATCGATGTTTTTCAGTCTTTTGAAATATCAATTTAACATTGGACTTTTTCATCTTTTATTTCTTATTTAAGGGAAAAAATGAATAAAAGATCCAGCACTTGAAAAATGGGTCGGATATCTGATGAAATAAGAAATTAGTAGATTAATAAGCCAATCCACAAAAAATGAACATCATAAAGGAGGCATAGCGCACAAGAAAAATAAAGTTGATATTAAAAATAATGAGAGCCTTTTACGGCTTACTGCCATCAATCAGTGATTCTATATCATGTTTTATTACCACTGGTGAAGTGGTTTGAGCATAACGTTTTATCTGAAAAAAAATTATTCTTTAGGAGAAAAAAATTACAATGAAGAGAATGGATTTTACATTGAGTCATATGATATCATATCATATGTTTGAAATTTCCTGAATAACTTGATCATCATTAACGAAATGCACATCAATGGCTAACGATACTTCGAAACTTCGAAATGAAGTAATATGACTGTTAGTAGTGATTTTACCGAATAAACGGTTAACTATAATAATAATTTGTAAGCAAAAGCTGAAAACCAAATCTATTTCATTCCACATTTGCTTTTTGTGGTAATGCGAAGAAGGCTCAGATAGCGAAACTTCTGATTTATTCACCGGATGTCCATTTTGATCAATGAGAAATTTCGTGAAATTCCACTCGATCTTATTACTAAAAATGCCAACTTGTTTCTCTTTCAAAAATTTGTATGAGGGATAGGCATCTTCACCATTAAGCTCGATTTTATCATATATATCAGGTTCGTAACGGTACTTTTCTTTCACACTTTTCTAGACATCAACTTCGCAGCTTGGTTCCTGCAACAAAAATAAATCTTGATTCTATACAGTTGCCAGTTGTTTATCCGCTTCATTACTGCACCAGTTAGCTTCGGGAATATGCGATGCCTCGGCAAAGAAATCCACATATAATCTTAACATAGCAAAGATAAATGAATATTTCTGCTTAATGGAAGATTTATACGAAATGTGGATGTAGATTTTAAAAAAAAAAGCCAAAAAGCGTCTTTCGTGACAAAAAAACCATGAAGATCATATGTCACTAAAATCACATTTTTTTACTAGATTATATGCTAGAAAAATGAAAACAAAAGCATACTTGCGATCCGAATTGATTGCATTGAAATGCAGTAAACAACGAGTCCTTTATTTTTATAAAATTTCTGTAACTCTTTGAGCTTCTTGTAGTTGATATCAGCAAGATTACATTGTAATGCAACATTAACAATTATAACCGGGCTTCCCTCTGAAGCAAAATGTATATCAAAATACCGGACGAAAGATAAAAATGAGATAGTGTGAAGTGATGAATGCTTACGTAAAAGAATATGATAAAAGTTATGCAATTTTTACATATTCTAAATTTCAAACAGAATCGTTTGCATTTGTACCTTTCCTTTCTCCATCCTTCATTGGAAAAACGGAAAAAGTTAATGCACAAGTATAGCAAACCTGTATTTATCCAGTTTTACTTTCTTACCTCGATATCTTTCATCGTAAAATCATGTATTGTTTTCGATCCAGTTGTGGTCCCCGTAAAAAGTATAAACGTGAAAAATTTTCCGTGCCAGTTGCATGAAGGAACGTGACCTTACCACTTCGTCTGTACACGTTTCACTCCGTTTACGGACGTACACTTAATACAGAATACTGAGAAACCAGAATAGTTATTTCACAAATCCCGGCTTACACTCGCACCGCTCTTAGTTTTCTTTTTTTGTTTCCTCTAAGACTATAGTAAAGAACGCAGCCGATGGTTAAATGACATGGTACGGTATGTAAATTTGATGGTTCATAATCTATAAATGTGACCGGTCCAGCTAGTTGAAAGAAGAAGGAAAAAAAGGATGAGTAAGATTATGAAGTGGATTTGCATAATATTTTACATTGTACAGAGCTGTTTAACGTGATTAATCTAAAGAGAAGTAAGTATTAATCTAATGAGAAGTAAGCTATGTCATTTGTACAAGAAATAAGTTTGGCTGATGAACGTAAAAAATTGATTTTCTATCGAAAAATTCTCCAGATAAAAATAATCGCATTCTAGTCCCCCTCTTCCTCTTCATTTTTCGCTTCCCGCTTCTACACTCTTCTCCATAGATATTTTTATTTTTCTCATAACTTTTTTTTTATTCGAAAATTTCAAATTTCTCAACATTTCTTATGTACAGCATTCTTAGCACTTTCATGATGATACTGTAGTACTATTAGATCTTTTCATATTATTAATAGAAAAATTGAAATTAAATTGAATGGTTCATATTAATAATTATATTTATTTCAAAGGTTATCTGTAGGTCATATGTTTTGAGAATAATCCAAGAGACAAACGTGTAGAACCATCCATCCACATATATATATATTTAGCTTGCGCAATAACATACACGTAATACGTTGAGCATCTGTTGCTGATTGAAGGATGGTTATCGAAAAAGACATAGCAATATATAACAAAATGCATAATAGCTAATTATGAAGCAGAATTAACCGAGATTAGGAAGAGGAATAGGAATAATTTTAGAATGTTTTATCTTTAAAAAGCTTTCAACCGCTCTATAATTTCTTTTTTCTTTTTTTTTTTCGCCAATATTTCCGCTTGAACGATTAATAATTAACTTAAAATCATATTATGTATTATCGTATTTCTTACGAAAATTGAGCAAATATCGCTGAATATTTTGACTAATATAATAGCTCTCAAAAATAATTTGATATTGATGATGATCATTATAAATATTGAAAATAACAATAGCCAAGGCCGAATTTTTAATCTGGCATAAAATTCATTAAAAGTTAGGCATGACAATTCGATCACTTGCCTGCTGATAATGCTGAATTCCATTTTTGTCCTTCAAAAAAGAAATCATTTGCAAAAGAAGTCTAAGGAAATTGATAGAAAACTGATTACATCGTTCATCCATCTCCAATTCAGCTGATCTTATCATAACAAAAAAAAAAAAAACTGGCAGTGTTTAGATTACCAAAGGATGATGGAGCAATAAAGCAGTAATTTTCAAGAAAAATCGCTTGTTTTTTCGTGATAATCTCTTCCTGATAATTTATCATTGTTCCAATAATTTATAAAATAATCATTGAGTCTTTCTGTTTTCTCTTTTATCTCTTCAGTGATAAGAGTTCCGTTTCATAATCAACTGGAATATAATGCATATAAGGCTTGGATATGTTGACTGTTAATGTTGCGATTAATCTTATTGAATAAAGTTTTTAGAGAAATTTTTTCAAAAAAAATTGGAGAAAAGTTTTGATGAATTTATTGAAGTGATGGGGAAAGGGAATTGAAAATGGAAGAGGTAAAGGATTGATTTAAAGTTTACTAATTAAAATAACTGGTATATGAAGAGGATGATAGAAGAAAGGCGGTCATTGGCATTATTTAGCATAGCTGTGATCAAATTTTGGCATAGAAATATCAAACTTTGTACATTTCTCTTCCTTTTTACCACCAATCTACTGCGTATGTATGTTGACCTTGCAACAAATTTCACTACTCATTAGTAATTTCAATTCAATTATCCTTTAAATAATGATTATACATACATAAATACACACACATACACACACACACATACACACACACACACACACACACACACACACACACACACACACACACACACACACACACACACACACACACACATACACACATGCACACTGAAAACCACAATTTTTGTACTGTCCATAATTTCTCAACAATGATATCAATTTTTTTTTTTTTTGTTTAAATTTTTTAAAATTTTGATCGTTAATTGAATATTTCGTCGTAATGAAACACAGTTATTTCGTAATTTGATAAATTAACACAACTCGATTAAAGCCATTTTATTAAGGGAGCAATTTGTTATTTTTACTGTAAAATTTGTTGATTGGAAAAGCATGGAGGTGTATTAATTTCTAATTCCTTATTTTTTACTTTATTTTTTATTTTTTTTTTCTTAAACTATTCCAATGGCATACTGATTGCACTCAAGGAATTAAAGTAGATAGTGCCAGCTGAAGACATCAATCATTGATAATTGCCTTTAGGCGATAATTGCCTAAAGGTGTGTTCTTTATATAAATCATCTTTGGTTTTTTTATAACTGATAACTTTTTATTTATTGCCTAAATGTTGCAATCATAAAACGAAATGATACAATTCAGTTGGCAGTATCAAATGCTTACTTATATTTCTAATAAAATGTTTGAAAGGATTCTTTTGTTTCTTTTCTTTTTTTTTTTTTTTTTTGCTTATATAATTTACTTATCGATTGATGGCTAAAAAATATATTTTATCGAGGAATTTCATAGATAGATAAAAAGTTACAACTAATCATTTCTCACCCTTTTTCATGTCACCAAAAAACGATTGTTAAATTAATTTCAGTATAGAAATAGTAAATTTGATCAAGTATTATTGTCTGGGATTGAAATTAATTTGTCTTTGATGAAATGAAGATATTTCTCGAATGTTTTGTCATTTTTATGTCGGTGAATTATAATTTTCTTCATGCAAGATGACAGTTTGCCCTCGTTAGACTTCCTGAAAAATAGAAGAAAACTTGTTCAATTTTGAATGGTTAAGATAGAGATTAGTGGTGATATAATTATTACCTTGCCATTTGTTTACATCTTTTCCTACAAGATGCCTACGGCAAGCTTCTTCTTCCTCGCCTTCTTCGAAATTATCATCGTCGTTGTTATCGTTGGTCATCTTTATCGTCATTTTAATTATTCTTTTTTCCCTTTCCAATAATTATTTTCATTTTCGTTCATCATTTGCTCAAGAAAAATAATAAACGGAATATTCCTTTAATAACGCTTGAAGCTCATTGCTATATTGATTTCAGCCTTTTTTTTTTTTTTTTTTTTTACCGCAAAAATTCTTTTCTCCAAATGTTTATATATGTATAATGGTTACTAAATTGATTCCACTCTCTTAAAGCTTAATCTTTAACGACCATATGGAATAATTGACTTCGCAAAAATAGCAAATAATATTGATTATTAAAATTTTCATTTATTTCACTCGTTGAAAAAACTTGCACTGATTTATGAACATTTGGCTAACATTCAACTAGATATTTTTTTCCTGTTGTGTTTCTAGAAAGCAATCTCTACCGCTGCTTATGATTGCCTAATTTTTATTAATTTTGCGATAAAAGAAGCCATAATTTAGCTTCAATTCTTGAATGATTTCAATTGAGATAATCTCAAGAGAAAGTTATATTTATTCATTCATTTTAATGCTTGTTTATCTACTCATCTTTTCTTTATTCATTTAACTTTTTGTTTATTGCCTATTTATTCATTTGTTTGATTATCCTTCACAATGCTTGTCCATTCCTTCATCCAACTATTGCAATGATCGATATTTTAATTAAAGTTTATTGATAGGAATGAGTCAAAGCTGGAGTGGTCGATGATTTTGATAAGTTAACGAAATTTATATAAATTAGGCTACTAGTTTAAAGTCAAATAGATAAAATGTCTGTATATTATTGTGGAGTAAATATTGCTGTAAAATATTTAAAAATATCAATTGACAAAACCAAATTTTAATTTATATACATATTTATTTATTGAATGATGTAGAAAATTGAATGTAACAAACAAGAAGAAGGATGATAAAATTAATTAAGAAAATCTCGGCTGGATAAGCTTGAGGAATGAAATATACAATTAAGGCAAGATTATGGATGAAAAATTAATATGATATGATAATTATTCACTTATTTTCAACCATTAATTATCCTAATTAACATTCCATTGATAATAGACATAGATTATGTACGACATCTGTAAATTGAAATAATTAGATGAATAATTTGAAGTATTCCTCGGAGTATTATATAAAAACAAATATTCATTCATCAATATCATTCGATCAGGTTTATATCAACAACGGCGACAGAAATAGATAAATAACAACAACAACAATAACAATAACAATAACAACAATGACAACAGAAAACAACAACAACAACAACAAAACAGAAAACAACAACAACAACATAATATAAATAGATAGATCTCACCAATCATTTCTTCCTTTTCTTTTACCCACCCATTTTACCCATTCATTCCCGGGGATATTTACGAAAGAATGCAAGAAGGGGTGGAGGAAAAGAGTTGTCATTGCCTGCGGTAATCAATCCATCTTTAATTGTCTCCTACAATTACTGTGTTCCCTTCCTGTTCATTTTCTCAAATTCTAATTAATTCACTTTTTTTCTTCTTTATTTTACTAAAAAAAAAAAAAAAAAAAAAAAAAATTACGAAATTGTGAGAAAATTCTTCCCACTTTTTTAACGCATACATATATCGTCCAATTTTATATTAATACTGCCAATATATTTGATCGATTGTCACAATTTATCATTTCTTCGTAAAAAGAAAATAGAAAAAAATTTTTTAATTTTTTTTCGAATAAAATTATAAATTTGAAAAAGTGCTTCGATTTTATTCTTTTTTTTTTCTTTTTTTTTTTTTTAGTACTTTAACGAATGAAAAGATACACTGTAATCTCTTTGTTATGTTGAAATATAACTAAAATAAAGGAGTCATCGGGTCATTAAATGTAATAGCAATCTAAATTTCAATTCTTTTTTTTTTTCTTTTTTTTCGTTGAAATTTTTCAATACCCATTAGATATGATGATGATGGATTCTGCAACTAATAGATTTCTTTTTTTTTTTTTTTCATCAGAAGGAATATTTCAGAATAGATATGTACCATCCGGCATCATTGTACTATTCATCGGTACCATCATGTATAGATAACAATTGCATTGATTTTGGAATTTATGGAATTGAGCAGAATGATTGCTGTATTGATTTGAACTGTATTGAGCCATCATTGATTCCTGAAGAACAACAAGCATATACTTATGCTACTGCTACATATAATAATGATAATGGTATTACAACTAGTAATAGTATTAATGAAACAATAACGGATAATT
Source organism: Onchocerca volvulus (assembly GCA_000499405.2). NCBI lineage: Eukaryota > Metazoa > Nematoda > Chromadorea > Rhabditida > Onchocercidae > Onchocerca > Onchocerca volvulus. The sequence continues at coordinate 438,297 of HG738137.1, forward strand.
CTGAACAAGTAACTAGCCGAACTTCACGTCGAGTGATAAGGAAAAAGCGCTCAAAAAAAGATCCAAATGAACCGCAAAAGTAGAACTTTCAGCATTTTCATTGAACTTTTTCTGAACAAATTTTGATATTTCGTAAATATTTTAAATTTCATTAAGAAATGAATTTACTGATGTAATAATAATGGTGATAAAAAAAGTTTTGGTTGTAATCACATAGAACATACAACTAATACATTCGTCACCAAGTCTGTTCGAATTTCAGGCCCGTTTCGGCATATGCCTTATTTTTTCGTGATACACAGGCTGTTATAAAAGGAAGAAGTCCAAATGCTAGCTTTGGCGAAATATCGAAAATTGTAGCATCGATGTGGGATTCATTAGATTGTCATGCAAAGAATGTTAGTTTTTATCAAAAATTTGAGTAAGAAATTTGAAATTTGCAGATCGGAAGAATTTTTTTATTAAATTTGCATTTTTTTAGTTGTACAAACAGAGAACAGAAATGGCAAAAAAGGATTATTTGAAAAAGCTTGCTGCCTATCGTGCTCAACAAATATCACGTGTAAGTCAAAACTAAGTAATTTATAGATGTATTGCTACAAAAAATAAATGTTACTTACAGATTAATGATACGATATATAATGTGAAGTAAGCAAGAAGACATTTTGTATTGAAATCCAGAATTTTAGGAATTTATTCTAGAATGAAACAATTCAATCGGTTTCGATACCAGAAAAAGGAGGACAAGTATCGACAGAAACAATGAATATTGCAAGTTCATCAAGTTTGAAACAAGAAACATCAACTACAATAGGTGAAATGACCCTGGCAAATTTGATAGCTCGTCCACCTTCAACAAATTTTTCATCGCTTTACCTCCATCAACGGTTTGTAGAACTAAAGTTATCATTTTAATCTATTCTTTTATACCATTTAAGATTTAACGATTGTCCTCCTCCAACTTCGGTGATTTAAGATTCAGTCCTGTTCTCGAGAGTACTTCAATAAATGATCGAATAAAAACATTACCGATGTCCTCTTTGACTCCTTCTAATTTATATGGGCATTTTTCCGAAGTCCAAATTCCCTATTTTTATCAAAATTCAAATCATTTTCGATAACTACAACTTTCTTGCTGATATTAAGTGAAAAAAAAAAAAGGAATAATTCAAGAAATAATTCCTATCCTCACATATATTCATTTTCCTGATTGAAAACTTTTATTCAGCACTTTTAAAATGTTCAGCCATAAAATCTAATAAAAATAAAGAAAAAAAAAAGGAAAATCAAATGTAAGAATTTATTGCTCGAAATATTATAGGCATTAAATAATTTTTTCAAATGAATTTTTCACATTTAGATTCTATACTAAAAGAATTAAATTTGAAAATTTTTTAAGAATTAAATTTGAAATTTTAGTTTGAATAACGAAAAAATGGAAAAGAACATCGTTGGTAAAACATAGTAAGATGTGTCGAAACAAGTGGATCAAGAGAGTGATCTCAATCAAAAAAATATCTGATGAATTGGCAAAATACCTGCATATCAATTTTGTCCAATTTTATTTCATAAATCATCCTTTAAATAATTAACTGCTCATAAAATATTTCATTTAATGAACATATTCTTGTTTTATTTTCAATGAAAGTAAAAGATTGCGAGGAACTATCATCCATTTTGCTCAACAATTTTACAATTTGATCAATACGTTGTTGCTATTATCTTAAATATACGGTAGAAAGCTTGTATCGGATTCTTTCGCATCGAACAGACTGATCATGATATTAATTCGCGGAAAATTAGTTATAATATTGATTCTCCAGAACTTAACGATAATCTTTTAGTTCCATTTTTTTTTATCATGACCTCAACTGCTTTCTCGTAACTTCAGTATATTCACTAATCTTTTTAATTATTATTCAATCTACTCACTTTACACATCCAGTCATATTCATCATTCTCGTGAGACCAATTTAAAGTTTTTATCCTTTGAAACCTGCTGTTACTAGTTTTAGAACTCAATTTGTTGTTATCAGTTGTATCGTTACATGACATGCACGCTATTTCATGTTTTATCTCTAATTAAGCGGTAAGATCGAGAATAATCGGACTGACCGGTGTCATATTTTGGAAAAATGATAAGATTGATTGATATGGGATGATAAAAATGTAAATACATCATTTACTTATGAATATTTCATATTTGCGGTAATCTGAATTTTAAGATAAATTTGCATAGAAATGCGTTAATATAAACTTAAAGAGGCTCATATTTCATGCATTTTTTGATTTACTTATCTAAAGTACAGTAATGAACTCTTTGAATATAACCGAAAAGATATATTCAGGCACTACTAAACAATTATTGCTCAATTTTACTCGGTCTTCTCTCTAAAATCTTCATACTTATCATCGTTTATTAACACGAAAAAGTTCATTCTGTCAAGTTTAATATTAATCAAACTGATTTTCATTTAAGATTAAATTTATGTTAAAAAAACTATCAATCACATTTTTCGTCTTCTTTCCTTGCATACCTTCTTCTTCTTTTTTTTTTTATTTTCAATTTGTCATCAAAAAATTCTCGCATCATTTCATGCAAATGAATTATCAGTTAGTTATCTGATAAAAACAGATCCATGGATGAATCAAAAAAAAAAACAAAAAATGTTATCATTTCTCTCTTTTTCCAGTAGTACTATTAGTGATGTAAATGAACATCAGACATTATTATTACTTCATCGACAACATTCAACGTCTAGCTTCGATTCCGTTCCGTTAATCATCGAAGTGATTGGCATTGTTACTACTGTAATTACATGTCTTGTTATGCATTTTATTATGAAAGAAACCTATGAAGATATCGATCGACCAACAACTCATCATTTAATCCATCACAAATATTACAGCAAACAATTGAATCAACTTTTGAATGAACAAGATAGAAGGAAGAAAAAAAGGGTACGTGAAGATCTGTTTTGAATCAGCGTAATACCGTAAAATTCATGTATGAATTGTTAGAAGACATTGAAAACATGTGTAAAACATTTTTTTTTTTAGCGAATATTCAAATTTGCAAAGTTCAGAAATTTCAAAACAATTCGATATAACTTTGAACTTGAAATCATCGAATTTCTAGACTTTATGCTTCCCTGAAGCATTGAATGTTTCGAATTTTCGCTTTTCCGGATCCAAATCAAAATATCTCAAAATCTTCATCAAATATCGAGACTTCTTTTGCTTAAATTCCAAACTAATTGGACTTTTATGTTTTGATTACTGGAATTTCATATCTTCAGATTAAAATGTTATATGTTTCAGGATTAAAAATTTAAATTTTCACGTTAAAAGTTCTATTTTTCTTTCAATATAATCACGCCTTTTGTACATGTCCTCTCTTCATATAAAAACATTATAAATCAGCGAAAAGAGTGAAGAAAAAAAAATAAAACTTCGTTTAATATCAAAGTTGCTAAAACTTTACAGCACACAGCAGCTAAGAAATCAACTGAATAAAAAAAAGAAAAGCAAAATATAAAAGAAACGGTAATTTTTTCTTTGAAATAACCTCAGATTTTTAGATAAATTGAACTTATTCTATTTTGAAAAAAAAAATTCAATAGGAAAATAGAGCAAAGATTCTCGTAAATCTTTTTAAAATTCTCAATTTAAATAAAAAAAAAAAGTTAGAAGAGGTGATTACGTAAAAACACAACTTATCTCTCATCAAAGTAAATTACATCGAAAAGCAAAATCCCTGAGTTTAAAGCTTTCTATATATAACTGAAAATAGCCAACTTTGTAATATTCAGCGTCATACAAATATTTTTTGCTCTATGCCTTCTAAGAAATCAAATCAAGTTCTCCGTTTTCTTTTTTATTTCAAAATTCTTAGAATATTTTCATAAATTTTAAATCTATCCCTGCTTGTCGTGAAAATTTAAAATTTTCAGATGAAATTTCAACAAAAAATTATCTTCTGAATTTCCAATCTTTTATTAAAGATGCTTATTTTTGAAAGTAATTATTCTGACAGAATGTTCAACATCAATAAATGTAAGTATATACATGCCTTCAACTAAATGTACTTTTTTATTTACATGAAATGAAAAATTTTCAATCAAGAGTTCAAAAAACTATTGAGTGTACTTTTGATTCAACAAAAAAAAAAAAAAAAAGTGCATTTTTATTAAATCAGTTAAAAAAAGGAACAAAAATGACGAAATTTTTTTACAACTTTTTAAAATTCACAAAATTCTATTTGCACAATAAGTAACAACAATAATAGTACACTAAATGAATGGAATGTGAGAAAAATAAGACATGGAAGGAAAAAAAAAAAAAAAAAATGAAAATATAATTTCTCGAGTAGCGTAATCTGGGGAAAGAAGAGGGAGATGAATATTAATTTGTAATTTTTAAAAGGTAAATTAATGTGAAGGTAAATTTAAAAATGCTTCTATTTTTCAATTCATTCCATTACCTATATCCCAAATAGAATGACCGAACCAATCAATATTTCCGAGGAGATTCAAGACATCAAAAATCGTCCAACTTTTTGCATGCATCATTTTATATAAATTGATAGTTTCCGCATTTTGTAAATGTTTTGCAAATATTTAAATATCTTGTTTAATTTGACTTTCAATTAGCAATCTAATACATATATAAATAGATCTATTTTATCTTTCATATTCTCAAAAAGAATTACAATGCCGATCTTATGGAAAGGAATAATCCAAATAGAAATTTGAATTTCAAAAATTCTTATAAAGTTAGCTTTTAAATGAAAATCAAACACCAGATGTCTCAAATATATTCAACATATTAAAAATAGGAAGAGAATTTTTAAAGAAGTTCAATTTAATCGTATAAAATTTTTGAGAGAAAAAACTTCCACTTGTGAGATAACTCACATCATAAATCTGTTTATTTCATCATTTGTTTGAAAGGGGATGGAAATATGTATAATTTGGGAAGCTTGCTCTTAAAAATTTTAGAAATGGACATATTTCTCGGGATTGAAAGACAATTTGTCACCAAAAGTAATTCCTTCTGCTGTTTTCCTAAAACAATGCAAAGTGATAACAAAAAAATAATTCTTTGTTACATGATAACAAAAAAGTCTTTATAATAATAAATAAACTTTTTATAAGCATACTTGTTTCCTTTTTCAAGTACACTTGTTAAAATTGTTAAATAAATTAAATTCAACTCGATTCACATTCAAAAGATATCACAAAACAAAGATAATGAGAATCAAAGACAAACCTTACACATTTAATTTTATTAAGTGAATCTTTAGCAGCATACGGGAATTAAATTCCAATTTTCCTTTCTGCCATTTCTGACAATTGAGAGAGGAAAAAATGATTCTTATTACTTAAATAGGGAATCAAAAACCGTCCTAACACTAATTTAAATCGAAAATGGTATGTAATAGTTTTCCCAACATATGAAATATTCTAATTACGTGGGAAAGTTGCTTATGATCACATCTGTCTGATGATCAGCAAATACCAAGCTAAATCACTATGATGATTGCAAGTTTAATTCATTTCTAGAAAAGATTTATTCGAAATATCATAAAAAATTCTCGAAATTTCTGATGATTTACAAGAGAAAGCCTATCGATACAGAAAATCTTTTTCCAAAACTTTCCAAATAAATATTCACAATATAAATTTATATAAATGCGTACAATATTTGCAGTAGGAATTTTGCTGGGACCGAAAATTTGAATTTTTTTTTTTGTTCTGAAAAAAACTGAAATATTCCAGCTTATACAAAAAAAAGCAAAAAAAAAAAAAAAAAAAAAAAAAAAAAAAAAAATACAATATTTAGAATTTACCAAGAATTTACACACGAATCTATGCATGAAATTTAGCCCTATTAAGTGAACAAAACATAATAAATTACTACCGTACTTTCTTATTCACTATAAGATTGACAACCGGATACTGAATTTACAAAAAAAAAAAAAAAAAGAAGTACATCACATGAATAATTATCACAAGATCATGGAAATCTACTATTATCATTTTTATTGTCATAATGCTGATGATATGTTTCAAGAAATAAAAATAATTGAAAGTCGGAAGGGAAAATTATAAAATTTTATAAATCAAAAATATATCAAAAATTTATCAAAATAATTCTATTAATATACCACTTCATTTGTTCATATTAGAGGATGTGATGTTAAGTAAGAAATAAACCTGAATTAACAAACAAGTCAAAATTCTTTAATCAAAATGTCAATATCAAAACCTGGTATGAAAAATGAAAAATATTAATTGAATAAGTTCATTTTTATCATAAACGATAACAAACATTATACAGTAGCATAATTTATACTTATCGTTTTTCTAATAACCCGACTCAGAATAATCCTTAAATCCTCACGCATTTCACATTCCACTAAACCGCACATATTCAATGCATAGCCTTGGCCAAGATCGATGAGCTAGAAGAAAAAAAGATGAATGAATTAAAAAATAATACTGGCAGAGTTTTAAAATTTACAACTTCAGTAATCTTCACTACATAAAACTGGTATCTAATTTTGTAATTTGAGATTCAGTTTGTGCTTTATTCAACAATTCAGCTATGCGATGCATATTTCAAATTTGTCAAAAATGAAACAGAATCAAGAAAACAAAATCATTTTAAACTTAGAGAAATTTAATCAAACTATTTTAATAGATTGAAGATATTATGTTATACTATTACCTGCGCTGAAGAAAATGCATCCGTTTTTTCCAGCAGTAAATGTATTACTGGAATCCAGGCTTGTCGATGTTGCTCGGATTTCAAGTCTGCATAATAATCGAGTGCATTCTCCACGATCCTTCAAAACATGTTGCACGTTAACTCATTAAAAGAATAATAAAATTAATTATTAGCAAACTGATGAAGGAGATTTATAATTCATAAAAATCTTCGATTATTCAATTAAAAATGACCAAGATTAAACCATGATATCTAATTTCATTTTATCCATTGTGATGAATTCACAGGAGTCATGAAAATACGCATGCTAAAAATCAGGAGGAAAAGAAAAAAGAAAAATGCATGTTAAAATCAAATATTATATGAAAACCTCAATAATTTCACTTTGATACTGGTTTTCTGGTGCACTGATGTTCTTCCAACATCAATGTATAATCTATAAAGTATATTAAGGGCTGTTCGTACACTATGCGTTTCCTGTCTCAAAAGATTCGGTTTACTTCGACCTAAAAGTACACTTTATGCTTTACATACATTTGCATGGTCTATCAAATATTTCAGGAGAGTATTTCTATTCAGGAAGTTTTGATATCTCAATGTCTGACCTCAATCGAGAAATAAATGACCGAGGAGAGTATTCTTCACCAATTTTGATATATGTTTTTAATTGAACGAATTCGGAAAACTCCTCACTCCACTCTTTACCAGAACTTGATAGTGAATAAAATAATAATAATTATTATTTCTATGGGAAAACTGAATAAAAAACGAGAAACTAATTTGAAGAGAGAAGGAATGACAAATACAAAAAATTTCCAAATTCAAAAATATAATCCGAATGTATATATGACAGATGTACAAAGTATTTAATGTCTTTTTGATGTATTTGACAACTTTTTCTGTCTTTTGAAAAAATTTCTAACCAACCTTTGAAACCTGCTTTCCACAATAATGTACGTTGAGCATTGTTGCCATTAAATTTTTGAGCAAGAATATGAGAATCCAGAAGACATTCAACTAGTCGTAGGAGGTGATCCACTTCTGCAACACAAACAAAAACGTCAAATTTTCGCATAAGAAATAAAGTGTAGAAAAACTTTATTAAACCAACAAAAACAATACTTCATTCTACTTTTGAAAACTAAACAAGTTTAAAAATAAATTTTAATATAAATTGTTAAAAATTAAATTGAACTTTTAAAAATCCAAAACTTTTTGATGAAACAACATGAAAAGTTTATCTAAAAATATCATGAAAAGAGACATCATTTCTAGAAGTCATTAAATCCACGACAATAGCATTGCATTCTTAAAAAAGTTTTCGGATCTTTAAAATTGCTCAATCTATTTAAAAATGCTCATAAAATGGTACCAATATATTTATAGAGGCCCTCATCTGTGTTTTCTACAGTGCTATTTTCCACAACACCAACAAGTTTCTGCTTAAAATCTCCGTTTGGTAGTTTCTGTTCCATAAATTCACCACCAGATTCCGGTTTTGTTGTTGATGAAATTAGCAATGCATTTGCTCTTGCTTCATCCTTGAAAAATACTGCTAGATAAGAAATATAAAGGAATATCAAAAATAACTAATACTGCAAATAAAAAAGGAATATTGGGAATCAATTCCGGTCTATTATTTACTTTAAAAGACCAACTTGAAGTTTACAATACCAGACTGATTTCAATTTCTAAAATATATTTCAAATAGAAAATTAACCTTTTTCATAGATTCTTGACCGAATATAATACTACTTACAGCATCGACCAATTCCAATTGCACAACACATCGCACCAGTAATGTTGTAAATAATGCATCACTGTTTCTGTAAAAGACGCTTTTTAATCAAAACAAGAAGCAAAATTCAAAAAAGGTAACTTTTTTCCAATACTGTATAAAATATTTTTTGGATTTCGTGATTCGGAAAAGCATTTTTAAATCATGATTAAAAGGGTGGATACTGCTGTGACTAAATGCATCGAAAGATTATGGCTTGAACATCCTATTTCATAAAAATTTTTAAGCAACTAGATTTTATTCTAAAAATTAAATTCAACTGCATTGATTTGAAAGTGATTGTTTAGTGCAGAAGAAAATATAAAAATAACCTTGAATTAACCACTATTTGGTGAGGACCATTATTAGAGCCTTGGTAAGTCTCACCATTTGATATGATAAATGCATTTAGAACATTATCCGGTTCCCATGTAAGTAACCTTTAAAAATTCTGACTTTAAGATTTTCAAATTTTTGCCTTCCAATCGTCTAAAATTTCAAGAAGTTCAATCCTTAAAAAAATTTTTTAGAGCTGAAGTTTGTTAAAAATATTTTACATATTCACTTATATTATTTCATCATTATAATATTATTCAAATCATTTTGTTGGCTCTAAAATTACTATAAAAGCAATAAAAAAGCTTACGAATGAGGAAGTGTTATATTAAAAATATTAGCGATTAAAATAATCGTTTCATTCCACATTTGAACTGTAAATTTAGATCCATTGAGAAGAAGCAAGCTTTCTAAGCAATTAATTGCCGAACGAGCCAGCTGTTCATTTTCTAAAAAAAATAAAAAGTATTAAAAATTACTCATATATAGTTCACAATGTATTAGGATTCATCATGCCAAGTCAACATAAGCTCGATTAAATTTTTAAGAAAAGTTTGTAAAATAAGAATTTTACAAGTTTTTAGAGATCAATACATGAAATACGTAATATTACTTTCAATAACTTTAAAGTAATAAGAGTAATACCTTGCTGGGCACACCAATATAATTGTTCGTAAATATTGGTTAATAAAATTGTTGATAAAACTGGATAATATTGAGTGAAGACGTCAACGACGGCATAAAGAGCATGGTTGCATGTTGTTCGCATCCACTCTCGCTTCTGAAATAAAAATATTCTTAATTTTCTGGAATAGAAATATTTTCTAATCAGCCAAGAAAATTTGTACATTCGCTAAGCAGATTCTATAAAAATTATACTCACTTCATTTTGTTCTTCAGCCAATTTCATGACATCAAAAATCCGGAACGCAACTTGAAATAAATCTTTCCACCATTCATTTTTAAATTCTGTTCCGAAAGTTTTCATAATTTCGAACATAACCGTCAAACTTCTAGAAAATGATATCACTAAAAACGATTTAAAAAATTGCTCACTTAAAATTTTTTCCAGAATATATAAAGTTAACTTCCTGTTAGACAAAATATAATAATATGTAAATACTCAGCATTTTTTCAAACACAAACGGTTTCCAAATCAAATGGATAAATTATAATGCATATAAATAGTTGATGTTGTAAAAGTTTCAGATGAAAAAATTCTGACGTATCTAGGACGTTAATGAAAATATAAAAATTCGATTCCCTTATGTCAACAAATAATTTTCGACTTGAAGACTAACATTTACTCTAAATTTAATCTAAAATAAGTCTTGACAGAAACTTTTCAGCAAATGTTTGCTGAAAATTCTCATCAAAATTTCTTTGAAACATAGCGCTCATGGATATTCTGTATAAGCTGCAAATTATTAGTTGCATTTTTACACAAATAAGATGAGAGAAAAGCTCACAAAATTGTCGACTGACCTATTAATTATTTAGTTCATATAAGAAGGGAAGACAATAAATACCTTGTTCTCACATCTAATTTACATCGTCCAATAATACACGACAATTCGAACATAATTGGAAACCATCCACGTAAAAAAATCCGCTGTGAATCTTGTAAATTTGCGCTATCCTCCCACTGATGTTCGATGAACTGTTGCTGATTGCTGGAAACGTACGCAGCACAAAGTCGTATCAGTCGGATTGCTTCCATGGATATATCCGGAAAACTCGTATTGCATGCGAATTCCGATAAACATTTGATAGCATCTTGAAATGAATCCAATGCATTTCCAAATTCTGCAGCAAATACCGTAGCTGAAAAAAATACTACTTTTTAAATGCAATTTAATTTGAATATTTTAATAAACTATATTTGATACTTTAAGGATTAATTCCTCTCAAATCTCATCTTCTATTTAATGGATTTTTTCCCTTATCTTTTTCTTTGCTAAACACTCTAATCATCGAGAATAATATAATAAGGAAAAAAAAATATTTTCAAACTAACTAATGATAAAATTGGTTGTCGTAAATGCACTTTCAACGATTCCTTCATCATTCAAACTAGCTGCCATTGTGAACACGGAAAATACGTTTTTCCAACCGGATATTATTTTGTTATAATGTGTATTTACCATATGACTAATACATTCAATTACTAATTCTCGGGATTGGAAAGCTCTGAAAATTGTCCGCAATTAATTGCTCTGCTTTCTTTTCCAAAAATACTTTTGTGTTCATAGAAGTTCCGTAATATAAAGATATTTTTTAAAAGACTAAAAATCAACTAGATTAAAACATATAGTAAAGTATGAGATCAACAAATTCAAAACCACATCACAAATTTGTAATTAGAAAAGAAGAAAATCAGTTAAAAATCGGGAATAATATTCAACCTATTTCTGTTCATAATAATCTCAAACGGTCTCAAAAAATCTTTTTGGAAACGGAAATTCGGCAATTCTCCGCGTTCCAGAAATTTCATCGATAACTGCCGTAATGCATCAACAGCAAAATGTGATATATTTTCATTTGCATTACAACCTGCCTAAAAATTATTTGGAAATTTAATATATAGCGAAATCGAAAAATTAAACATTTATAAAGCAACTAGCGTCCAGTAAAGAATAGAAGAAAAAAACGAAATTTCACCTTGTTAAAATGTTCTCCTAGAATAGTCCATATTCTGGACCATTGCAAACGGATACGATTCATATTATAAAATGATATTTCCACTATTTTCTGCAACATAAACATTCGCGGATTACCACTCGCTGACAATTCCTCCTTCGAAACTTCACACATAGCTCGCACGAAATGTACAACAGCATCACCATCCAATTTAGATGACCCTTGAAATATTCTGAAAATTGTTCATCTTTGATTTGAAATTTCCTTCATCAAAATGTAGTGAAAGCAGAATTTCGAAAATGAAATATTTGCTGAAATAAGTTTCCAGCTTTATTTGAAAAATTTTAATAAAAAAGATATTCAGCTAAATGCTAGAAAATATTTAAGAATAATGACTGAAAGCACTAGAAAAAGAAATATCACTTATAATTACCTATCGACAGCAACAACAACACTCTGAGAAGTAGTTTCACCTAAACATTCCTGCAGCATCCGTTCATCCACGTGAGTCGAATTTTTCAACCCATCTAGAAAATTTTATCATATTAGTGTTTAAAAAAATTACTTAGACAGCAAAACAAGCAAATAATTCAGCTGATAATTTGAAAATCGAAATGAAACATGAATTACATTGGGACGAAGAACTGCCAGCAATCGGATTATTGGAAGTTTTCATACCAGTGCCAATCATCTGGGCTAGCTCTAACTGTGAAATGCATTTGAGCACCTAAAATTTACATCGAAATTTTTTCTTTTTTTGAAATAATCCTATTAAATAACAAAAAAATAAAGATTATGACTGATGATTTACGTATCTTAAATCATATTACTTTAAAAAATAAGAGATACTTCCCTTTCCATTCAAAGTATATTTAGCAGATGAATAAAAAAATTTAGAAAATATCAAAAAATCTCCCATTTAGTAAAATATAAAAGTCACCCATAAAAAAGTGATTTATTTTAAAGCACTGAATAAAGAATAACTGACATCGATCCAGGATTCATCCAAACAGTTTCCATCTTCTTCACCAACAGTTAATAATAATTTGATTGATTCAATATTTTTTGATTTCATTTCCACCATAGAATTTTTCGCAGTTAATAATGTAAATCTTTAAATTCATGTAAAATGCAATGCAGTAAACACTATATATTCTTCAAAAAAGAAAAAAAAATGAAATTAAATAAAATAGCAAAAACATATAGAGAGACAATAAAATCCAAGATTTATGAGGAAAAACCACAATTTGGAGAATAAAAGAATCAAGCATGAAATAAAGACGGAACCTTGCTAATGCCTGTATAAAAGCATTTCGTTCCAAAACTAAACGAAAAATGCACGCAATTTTGATACCAAGACGAAATCCTTGTAAACACCAAAATATGACACTTTCATCTTCTGAAGTTTGTAATCCAATACTAAAAGCTGCTAGACAAGGAGTCCAAGCGATCTAAAAATGAAGCGGATTAACTAAAATTTTTGAAATACATGAGCATTGTCATCAGCAGTGAATCCAAGAACGAAAAGCTCATATGATATTGGTGAAAATGTTAGCTGTTATCGATAAAATTTGTAATCATGCATTTTCTTTTTAGTTCGAAGAAAAGATAAAGTGTTTATTTGGATCTTACTTTAAACATTGGCCTAACATGTTCGCAATGCGAAGCAGACGTAAACGCAGCTTCATAATGTGACGCTGCTTCCATCAGTGCTCGAGCCGTTTGGGCCATAGCCGCTAATTCAACATCTTGCAATAATTTACGCTGTCGTTCTGATGTTGTACCTGCATAGAAATTCTTTATTCGAATTTCAAAGTTTATTCCATTTTCTAGTCAAATTAAAATTAATTAATGCATTTTTAAATTATCTTCCTCTAAAATTCCGGCTTAAATTTCAAACGATAAATAAATTACTCTGTTTGGGCAATTTATTAAGTCCTGGTTTCATTTTAATCTCACGTCCTGCAATTTCGTCGTATATATCGGAGAGATATTCTTGTGGCAAATCAGATTGATCATTTATTCCTCTATTCATCGCTATGTATTGCTCTTTTGTCATCTTGCTTCGTACCTAAAAAGATTCGAAATTTCTTTCCCTATTTGTCAAATAAAGAATAAAGTGTTGGAAAATAATCATCCATGAGGGGAAGGATAAGCCGAAATTGCAATTTGTCTTCCAACAATATTACTAAATATACATAAAGTGGATTTTAGCATAAAAATTCTAAAACTTCATCTTTTAAGATTAGAAATAAAGAAAGAGTATAGCTGTTCTCATGAATATGACAAAATGCATAATTTGAGACAATTTCAACTTCAAAATAAGGCATAATGAACAGCTAGAGCAATTGATAACTCCAGCAACACAACTGATAAGTGCTATTTTAGTTTTCTATGGCATTCCGATTCGGCATAACCACTACTTTGGAAGTGTCAATGATATATCAATAGATTCAACACAATGAATAACAAATCTTGCCTGTGGACTGTGTAAATCAGTTGTTAACATGATGATTGAGTATGCGAGAACATACGCTGTATCGGCAGAGGCGAAAAGACCAAGACTTTAAATTAAACTTCATCTTTAAATTTATTAAAAATTATGAGATTTTAAATTTAATAGTCACTTTTTGAAATATATGGTTTTTTTTAATCCAAAATTGATTTTAAACTAATGTTTAAATATATTACTGAATGAACGCGCATTATTTATATTAAAATTTATACTTTGGATTGCATTCACAATATCGCGATGCAAATTTTTCCATTAAACGGTCAATTTTTTGGGCTTCACCAGGAAGGCGGAATCCATCCAAGAATAATCGCAAAGCAGTAACGAAATCTCGGCCCAAAAAATCCATTTGATCTACATAAGCATACATCACTTGTTTGTTGAAACTGGAAATTTTGTAGTTTTTAGCAATCATAAATTTAAAAGTGTTGATAGATTCTCAGTCTTCATAAATCTCGCAAAAATCCTTGAGATATTTTAATCTATACTAATACTTTATAATTTAATATTTTATAAAACTAGTACATCATAAAATAATTTAATCTAATACTTCATCGAAATGATTCAACCTAATACTATATTTTTTGATCCGAATTTTCGTCAGGTAACGATAAAGAAAACAAGTCAAACTAAGTAATCAAAGAGTATCGAGGAATCACGTGAGAAAAAGAAGGAGGTTGAAGTAGAAAGGATGAAGACAGAAGAATAATGATTTTGTAAAATTATATAACTGCTGAAAAAACTTACTCGTCACCATCTCCAAGATAATCTCCAACAACGGTCTTATCCAGTCGATCTTCACTGTGAAAGAATGCAGCAATATCTTCCGGTTTAGTGCCAATTAAGTGTCTTTCTTGCAAAAACTTCAAACCTTGACTCGGTTTTCGGGCAAATCTGAAATATGCAACATATGAAAAATCTGTAATTTTACTTAATTTTATTTTCTTAATTATCATCTTAAAATATAAATTCTGAAATATAATTGGTGGAAACATAAGAAATAAAAGAAAATACCTACAGCTGAATTCCATGTTCCATTGTTTCCTTCTTTTGCTTTAGTTGTTCAAACTGATGCACAGCTGAAGTTTGTGGCATCGCCGCTTCAGCCGATGATGCATCCATACTTTCCGTATCTTAAAAGTATCCGGAAATAATATTTGAAAAAATATTTTTCCAGTACAGACTTTTTTTGATTAAATTGTTTCAAATTTTTTGAGTTAGAATGTTTCTAATGAATTTCCAAATAGTAAAAGTTTTTACAAACAACCTGCATTAGATTTTGATAATCAAAGCTTGCAATTCATTCTTTTAAAATATTTCTAATATTTGCACATATAGTACGAACAGAAATTGTTTCTACGAAGAGAAATTGTTTCTATTATGTGAAACAAAAAATTTAAATTAATCTATGCACAGTTTCGTTAGGGGTAATCCTCCTTATCCAAATTAATAAGGTTTTAAAACTGAAAATTTTAGATATCTTAGATATTCTGAATTCCAAAGAAAAAAAAAAAAAACGATTTTCAAGAAAACATATTCCAAATTTTTATTTTAGGTTATATTTTTTCTCAAAAGTTTTTCATCAAAAATGAAAAGAAACCATCAGGGATAGGTCGACTGGAACTAATATCATCAAACCAGTCAACCATACACTGCAAACATTCTACCAAACATTCCAATCCCAAGATTCTCATGGATCGTTCGCGTTGTTTTTGTAATACAGCAGCTGAACTTCCGTAATCACTTACAGATCCACCCTATAAATAACGATTAAAAATATTACAATGCTTAAGTGGGCTATTTTAAAATATACAAGATACAAAGCAATAAAAATAGGCCAAACATAGGGATTTCAAAACTATCTCAGGCAATCCGCAAAACTATGTGAAACGGGAATGACTATATTTAGCGAGAATTTCCTTGTACCACATTCAAAGTAAAAAAGTAAAATAAAACCAATCCTACATTTGCAACATAATTAAACCGATTCGTATTGTATTTAAAACATATTAAGATCATTAAGAATACAATTTGACTATTCACAAATACTCAGAGTATGTTAACAATTTATTCAAACTATTCACATACGTTCAAAACACGTTTCGAGCCATATAAATTATTCGTAACAAATTTTTATCATATATGAATCATATCTTCGAAAGTAAAAAAAACCATTTAAAGTTACATTTTTTTCTTTTTTTGCGTAAAACTTAACCATATATAAAAACTATTCACAATGTTGCTTTAAAACCATGTAATTAACTGAAGACATAAGTTGATAGTTTCATCAAAATGTTGCAAAAATTTTCGGGTATTTTCTCTAATAATCTTTCTAAAGTGGAATATTTAACATGCACACAAACCTGTGCAACTTTGAATAAACCATCAATGATACGTTCGAATATATTAGTTGCGGTAAGATCACAATCATAATTCACGTAAATATCAACCATACTTTGTGGATCTTCGCAAATTTTTTCCAATGTATTAATTACAATCCATTTATGTTCAAATGAACTCGAACTACTTTCCAATATCGAGAATATTATTTCTTTAAAAAAAACCTGGAAGAATTCATATGTTTATTTTTATTCTAATTCTTTTTCTTTTACATCGAAAAAATTTTCTTTCTAATATATGTTGAATCAAATCTGAACAGTTATCAATAGTTGGCTAACGATAGCTATTCAAAAAAAAAAACGAAATATTTTTCAAAAATTGAGAAATACTACTGGAAAAAAAAAAAAAAAAGAAAACGGATCTATTGAAAAGACTAAGTTAATCCTTCATACTCGAGAAGTCAATGTGATATCTAACAAAAAATCTACGAATTATAAGAATAATTGAAACTGCCTGATAAACATGCAGTTATAAATTTATAATTGAGATTAAAAGCATGATGGGTTGTCTTTATTATCTAAATAATTCATAAAAAATAACGCGGATACTTTTAACAATTTATGATCTCTTTCCAATTAGAATGTGGAATAATAGTTCCCCCCCCCCCCCCCCCCCCTTCCCTTCTCCCCACATAGTTTTATCGCTGTTCTTATAGTCTCTTTCCAATTACCAACATAGCTATGACACGAATTACACTCCTCACTATATTTTTAATTTGAAGAAAACATGGTTTACCTCAATTTGCACCTTCAAGTGCATTTTGAATTTATTGACTAGTTGTACAAATATGGCCAATGATTTTTCAAAAACAGTAACAACTGGCGAAACCCCATTCCGTGAAAGTGAAACGCATAATAAATGCCGCAATCCAAGTACAAAAGGTTGTGAGGAATGTATTAAGGATGAGGGATTCTGTACAATCAGCAGCAACATTTCCAACGATAATTCTTTTGAACGTAATTCGTGACTGCTAAAAAGTAAAGGAATCTTTCTTAAAAACATAAATTTTTGGAAATGTACTATTATTACAGTTTAAGAATCAGTCGTTAATTATTCCCTTCTCATCTGAATGCAAATTTCATTTTCTCTTTCAAGCAAAACATACGTTGGATCACATCGTTCGGGAACTGGTTTAATTGAAAGTCTGCAAAGTGCTCGAAATAAAAGGAATGCATCTTCTTCCTGGACAGTTTGGAAATGCAAATGTATAGATGGTACATCTTCGCTGACACTTTCGTTGGATTCTGCTGCCATTGAATTCAACGTAAGCAATGATGGCATTGATACCTCAGCTACTACTGACTAAAACATTTTATTCTACTTTTCGCAAAAAATGATTAGAGAGGTAATAATTTCACAAATTTTATTTAAAAACTAACTGCATGATTGAACAAAATATGTGTCTTTGAAAAGATCAACATGACATACATTACAAGCCGAACCCTGATGATTACTGTGACCTGATATGGAATCCATATGCATAGATATTTGTCGCACCAAATCATTAACAACTGCTTGCACAACCTGATGATGAAATTATCCAAGATTTTCGAATATAAACCGAAATTTCAGTATTCATTGTAGGCCTTATTAAATATTATAGAATAGTCTTAAGTCAATGAATTAATGCACTTAAAAAATAAATAAGGCATATAAAAGTGATATAATTATTAACTCCCAAAAGAATTCATTAGAAGAAATTCAAATGTAAGACGAATAATTTTTAAAAGTAATTTCAACTAAAAAATAAGAGTTTTTAGGATAAAATATCTATTAAAGTATATAATGGGTTAAAAAACTTTTATTTTAAGTAACTCGAACAATTTAAATTAAGAAACAATTAAGAACGATTACCTTTTCATCATTTTGGTGAGGCGATGATGGTCCATTTTCGACATTCAGTGCACTTCCAAAGACTGTATTAATTACCTCAATACTCAATAAAAATTTATTTTACATTCATCAAATCACACTAGTAAATAATTCATATGCGCAATTAAAATTCGACTCATTTCTGATAATTTTTTTACCTGTGTCAAGGAAGCTTTTGCAGTTGACTGATTAATCGGACTTCGACTAGCTAAATAAATATTAAAACACGTTCTAACTGCTAAGAGAAGCGTAGCTCTATGTACTTCACATGTTGGTGCGAGTACAACTGCTAATATTGCCTGTAAATAAAATTATATTAGAAGAACAATAAACCAAATATAATCAATATAAGAAATTTTACTTGTAAAATGTCATGAAAAACATGCAATATAAACTGACGGAATATATGAAGTTTTTTAAACTTGGTTGATTTTATATAAAATTACGATGATTTAAACAAAAACTACAATAATTTTTGCAAATTTCCGAAATTTTCACAGGAGAAATAAACACACTCTACAATACATATCGACACAATATAGCATTTAATAACAATATGATTAAATTCTCCACTACTGTCTTCCAAACAAACTATTCATAATCTTTATCGTCAACATTTTCATTGAATTCATGACTTATAGCAAAGTTATCAAGCGATGTTTCATATTAACCTTCAAAATTTGCAACTGAACTCCATCATCCGTGTTTGGACCATAGAAAGGTGAACATATGGCTTCAACAATACGATCAATTAAAAGACGATCTGGATTTGCTGCATCAACTCCATTACCCACCAAATGACCATATGCAATTAATTTCTACAAACAACGTAAATTCTCATAATAATCATAAAGAAAAGAAACAAACCAAGGTTGGTGATTCCTGTTACGAATAAAATTGATTTAAAGTGCCAATAATGAAATTATTTTATGAAAAATTATTTCATTTTTCTATTTAGTTTCAATGACGTAATGATATTTTTTTTTTTGGTTTGATTAGAAACTTTTTGAATAAAAGATGATTTTCTCTTAAAAATTAACCTGCAAGCAGTCAAGGGCGATAATAACAATTCGTGGTGATTTGGAATGACAAGCAAGGTCAAAGGGCAGAAAATATCGGTCAGCATGTATAAACTGGGCCTTTGATGGTAGTACATTCGTTGTGATACCTTGGTCTTCATCCATTCTATCGGCATTAAGCTCATCAATTGCTTGCTCGCATGCTTTTCGTAATTGAGCATGTTCCTACGAGAAGGAATAAATAAACGAACGAGGAACAATTTTCATTTAAAACTTAGCTTATTTGTCGGAAAATATGATGAAAGCATAATTAAAAGGATTAAATGAATGAACTACAGATTATTACAGAAAGAAGATATCGGGATTTCCCGGAAGATAATATTAACTTTTTTTTTGATATCACGATCAGCCAGTATACGTCCAATGGCATTTCTTAAGAACATAACGGCTGCTTTCCTTAGCTCATTATTCATATCAAAAGCATTTTCATCCTGAAATAATAGCCGGCAGTATACACCAAACAACAATGACTAATTTCAGAAGCTGCCATAAACCTCAGAAAACCTCAAAACCTGTCATAAAATCAATATGTTACCTTATGTCCTCAATCTCCCACAATTCCAAACTTTAAAGACTCACGCAATTCTCATACGTGAAAACAGCATAAAACATTTTTGCACGTCTCACCACGTTTCACCGAATGCAAATTATAATGCGGACAAGTTGTGTTGCTGTAGTCATCCCGTTCCAACAATTTGTCGAAATTAATGACATTGATGCTAAATCATTTAAATAACAAACCATTTCACGCGCGTATGATGATCTCTAACTAGGATCATTATGCGCAGTAATTGATTATAAAATTTTTTGATAATATTAATAGAAATAAATTCAAAAGAAGAGAATAGTAGTACAATGATCGAAATTATTTGCCTAATTATATTTTATGATAAATTTAATTATTCATATATTACGTTTACTTACAGCAACGTGAGTTTCACGTCCAATGTATATTTATGTCGATAAAATTGCCAAAATGAAACTTGCTATGTCCGTTGCTTCACGGAATGAGTAGCATATTTTTATGAAACGAGCGCCAAATTTTGTTGCTCAAATATTTTGCTAAAAATGCTAATGAAGAGAGAGAAGTAACTTTCTAATGTTCGATCCATTATCAAGTTCAAAAGCTTTATCATATCATAATTAACTTCAAACTTTATCCTTCAATCTGAATCACTAAAAATCTTAAGCAACGATTAGATGGATTAGAATTGAAAGCTTAATTTTTGGCATCATCATCCATTATTTTCCGCAAAAAAAAAAAAAAAAAAATAAATGTAAAGCAAAACTGAAATTAACAAAATTTTCGAGGACTACATTTTAATTTCATATCTTAGAAATTTAATTTTTATTTTTCGCTCTTTTTTTTCGCTCGAATTTCGGAAAAGAAATTACTAACTTCGGAAGTTCTTGAGAAAAATAAAAACTGCAAGATTTGATACTTTCTGTCATTTTGTTGATATGACCGATGGAGGAAAGGTATGAGTGCATTTTGTAAAAATTAAGTGCTAAATGCGTCCTTTTAATATTGTCAAATATTTCATCTTTCCCTCTTTCTTCGTCTTTTGAAATAAATTTTTGTTTTTTTTTTATTTTTATCATTCAATTTAACATTTGACCTTTGGATCATACAAATGATTTATGATTGTTTACTTCTGTGGTTGATTAAATTTCGAAGGAGTTCAATTGAATTTCTGGTAATGATGAGACTGAACATATGATTGTTATGATGTCTAACTTTGAAATATTAATTGAATAGAAATTCAATCATATCATAGAATGGTATCTTGGCAAGAATATTAATATTTCAAAATTAGAGTTATAAAATCAGTAAAAATTATCATTTGTAATCTAAGGAGCAATGATAAAGTTCGATAAGTCACTTTTTACCCGACAAAAATAGATGAAAGTATCAATCATTAAATGAAATGAGAGGTAAATTATTTTTCTAACGAGAATGATCATTAATTTCCTTTTTTTTCACTTAAAATTTAGTTTTTTAATTGAATGTATGAAAGAAATGGAAGTTAGCATAATCCCGGGGTTGAATTCTGCGATTGTTTAAGATGACAATAGTTTTTTACGACAAAATTTTTTCAATCTAAATTTCAGAAATTATCAATACATATTTACATTGTAAATTAATGTAACTGAATTTTAGGCTTTATTTTATTTAAAAAATAATTTTTTTATTTAATGCTTCTCAGAAAAGAATACAACCATTGCTTTTTCATGACAAAATTGCTATGGATTGATTATTGTTGCTAATTTCGATTTCTTTTTTTCTAACAGTTTTGAAATAATAACAGCCATTTAATTTCATCTAATATTTGTGGATTCCAAAAATGATGCAATATTATCTTCAAAAAGATGTTATAAATAGGTTTTTCACGTTTTCTACCAATCTTTTTATATTGAAAAAAAGAAAAAAATGCTAATGAATGTAATTGTTTTAATCAAAGCATCTAAAATTACTATCATTCATTTAAGATTAGCAATACTATTATTCACAAGGAAATAAAATAAGTAATCGTTAATTTGTATCACTTTGACTAAAATAAGTTTCAGTATCAAATACTCAAAAAAAATCAAAAGGTTTATTCTGAGGGAGACGGAGTATGCTTTTTTTTTTGTTTTTTTTTTTTCATTGTGCAGTATGAATTTTACATAAATGAAGCAAATTGTATCACTTTGACTAAAATAAGTTAATTATGGTCTGTAATTTTTATAATATTTTTATCTTGATTGTTATCACAGGAAAACAATAACTAGTACTACAATTTCGATTATTACTATTACTCTAACAATCGGTAGAATTGATTTCATTCAGTTGCTGATGAAATATCTTTCCAAAATTCACGTGAAATAATCTATCGACCAATTTTCAGATTTTATAAGTTCCAAATTTGTTGACGAGCATTAATTAATTAGATATCATGAATATTTTTTTTTTTCAACGCTATATAGACAATCGTTCATAAATATTTCGTAAACAATTGAGAGTTGAGAAAGATACACGATGTTCATCTCTTACAATGATTGTCTCGATAGTATTTCATCCATAAATCATCGATAGTGATAGTTGATAATGGTAACTGTTTAACAGTACTGTATCAGTACTGTATGATGGATGAGGATCAATGAAAATATAAAAAATCATTTTCTCTTTCGAATTCTTTATCATTTTTTAGTTCCATTTTTTTCTCACTAAAAACTCAACTCCATTTAATCACTTGTTTTATTACAGTACGGAAGCATTTTCAACTACCGTATTATATCCATTAATAATCGGAAGAATTTCTCGAAATTCTGATAGACTAAAAAGATGGCTACTTCGATTTTTCGATTAAATTAATTGTTAAATTAAAACTTAATCAATATTAGTTAAAATCTTGATAGTAGTTGATAAATAATCAAAATTAATTAGCACTGTAATCATCTTTGGAAAAATTAATATCTTGGAAAGGCTGAACAAGAACGATATATATTGTAATCCTGAATTTACGGAAAGTTCTTTAGTATTTCTTTCATTCGAGATTCCCGAGCTGATATTGAATTTTCTGATGGAAGTACAAAGACCAGTAAGTCTATAGTTTAGAGATAAATAATGTTTGTAAATAATAATCTAACGTTATCGATAAAAGATATAATTACATATGCTATGTAAGTGTTTGTCTTAACGTGTAGTTTTTCATTTCAAACTAAATTTCTGTAATAAATTTTCTTCATTCTGTTTATATTTTCTATTTATTGCTATAAATATTTTTCCCTTAACCAAAAATATTATTTCCAACTTTTAATAAATCACGTGTTTGTGCCAAAAAAGGAAATAAATTTTCAGTATTTTCATTTTATTAAACATTTGTAGCAATAAATGGAAAATATAAACATATTATTAAATACTTAAAATTCCTTCTTCTACGTCTAGTTCTTTTCCTTTTGCTGATTGTCAACAATCAAATTTGTTTACATTTTTGTTTTCCTAAATTTTCAAAGTTTTCAAATTTTTCTTCAAATTTTATTCGAAAATTGCGCAATTTTTCAATAAAAAATTGTTTTATTTACTAATGCATAGGTGGTTGGTAGCAGCAATAAATCATTATGAGGAAGTATTTAAGTATTTTCATCCGATTTATTACCTAAAAGATAACAGTTGGCAATGAACGATATCAGTAAGGCAATCATCATTATTACGATCATTATCATCATTATTATTATCATTATATAGTCCATAATGTAACGATATAAATAAAACAAAATATCATCATTGCCATTATCATGATCATTACCATCATTTTTAAAATTATTATCATCGTTCGAAACTAGTGTCAATTAAATACAACAGCAATGTTAATGATCATCATTACTATCACTATTTTCATTATCATTGCTATCATCGCCATCATCATCATTAATAACAATCAGCAGCCATATCGAGCAATATAACAGCAAGTGATACGAGTATCAACTTAACCTGTTTCGATCATTCCCACCCCTTTCAAACTTCAGCATTCCTTACCTCCCGGTAAGTGATCATTTGTTTATATACGTATATACTATCTGTTTGTTCATTCATTTGTCTTTTTCGAGGTTAAAATGAAATATCCCGGGTATCGGGTAAAGACGGGAAAAGAGACGAGAAGATAAAGATGGCAGGGCAGGAATGGAATGATTATCTCTTTTGCCTTATCAATTAACAATTTGTCGTATAAACACCCACAAATAACAACAGTAAATTTGTGGAATGTGATATTTATCGTTCCTTCTTCTTTCCACTCTTTTCCATTTTATTTGGTTGCGTTCACAATCAGGCGGCTTGTCACCAAATTATCATTCTCATTTCATTCTTTTCATTACTGCATTCCACTTTTCATAAATAATTAATTCCAATTAATCAAACGTACATAAATTGAGCAAATTATTATGTATTTCCGCGTAGATAAAATTGATTATTCGGTTTTTCATTTTTTTTTTCCTGACCTTTTGATGCATAATTTCTTCACACACAATTTATAAAAAATTTATTTTATGATAAGAAAAGAATTCCTATATCACATGAAGTCATTAGCGATGATATCTAAGGAGAAGGTATGTTTTCAGTAAGCATGATATTATCATTGCAAACTGAAAACAGACGATAATTCTGCTTCTTTCTTTCATGTTATATGAAAGCTGTTCATACCAACTTTAATCTTCAAATGATTGATAGTTTAAATGATATCATCGAATGATAGCATCAATTTACGAAGAAATTGTTGGAATATTTGTATAATTAGCTTCATGCATATATAATATTCCTAAAACAAATCTATGACATGATATTTCTCTTCAGCTATCGTAAATTTAGTCTCAAATTTCCTTCCAATACATGTTGCTCATATAGTTTATTTGAATTACTCAACTGAAAATGCGTTGGAATTAGGCTTGCCGATTGATGAAGTGAGATGATTAAAAGCATCGCGTAGTTAAAAGAAAACATACGCATCAATTTGTAATTTAATTTATTTGCATATATCTCATTTCACATTATGAAAAATCATTCGTTGTTTGAATAATTAATAAATTATTAAAATTTCAGGCCCTTAAAGTTTCAAATTTTCAATTCTAAATTTCAGATCCTCAAACTCTTCCTATAAGCGATCTATCGCCAGAAGTAAATCTTTTATTTATCGACGTACTGTATATATTTATGTGTAAATGTACGCACGTAGATAACAACACGTCGATTTATATCATTTACGACTATTTCCTGCTTTTCGCCTAATATTTCTGAATTTATTACAAATTTTTGCAATAACTTTTAGTGAGCTTCATCTACTCATATTTTCTCGAAAATTGAACGTGTGTATCGATCTAATCGAGAATCGAAGACCGAGAAATATTGCTATCAATAAGTAATCATCAAAAGGCATAACGAAAAAAATAAAAATAAATTTGGTTTGGAAAAAAAAAAATAAAATGAGCGAGACAAGCTTAGCTGATCTAAGTGATCATCGATCGATCGATGTTTAATCATCAAATATAATAAAATGATGGAACAAAAAGAACGATGAATTTTGCAATAAATTTAAATGAGAAATGTCTCATTTTAGTTTAGAAAATTAGCAATCAATTCTTATTATTCCTATTATTATTGCAATTAATAATAATAACAAGATTAATAAATACACCAATCAATCATATCAACGACAAAACATCAATATCACGTGTCATATCAACGACAATAACGTCAATATCACGTTAACGATTATTATTGCAACGATTGAACGTTTTGATTATTCGAAATATTTCTTTTTTGAAACGCTTCTTCCTTCCTTTTCTTCTTCCTAATCGACGAGAAACGACGACGACAACGAGGACAATTTTCCGGCTGCTATCATTCCGATTGAAAGAGAAACAAGAAAAGGTTGAAAGGGGAAAAAAAGAAAAATTTTTTTGTATGATCGTATGCGAAAATTGGAAATTTCTAATTGAGCGTTTGCGCGCGCGCATAAGATCACGGCAAAAGATTACGGTGAAGAAAAGTTCTTCCAATTCAGCTCTTTTTCCTGGTGCTATCTGACGATTAATTAACTGATTGAACCGACTGAATTTGCTCTGTTCATTACTAGCACTGTTATTATTATTATTATAACATTACTACTACCATTATTATTACTATTATTATCATCATTATCACTTCGACCATTCTCAACAGCCATCTTTACCAAACAATCTTTAATCGAATTATTTTTGTTGACTGTTTCATTTTCATCCTGTCAACAACGGCACATTCAGGAGAACTAGAATAACCAGAATTATTCCAGATTTTTTCCGATTCGTTTGTAGAATATTCAGAATTTGTTTCTACTATACCGTTACTACTTATATTACAATTACTTGCGCCATCACTATTATTTGCTCATAGTATTATATTATTCAATTTGGAATAAATTTCTAGAGAATTGATATTCAACACAGAAATATTCATTATTTCCTATTTTGAATTTCAACTAGTACGGATCACTTAACGATATTATTTGATACTGCTATTTGTGATATTCAATTCAGAAAACTTGATTTTTTATTGTCTGGCACTTGCTTTTATAAGGCAAAGGTTCTAAAACTTCTCCATATTTTCTTGCAAAATTTCGCTTTTTTCCATTTGATTTAGGAAAAAAAAATAAACAATATAAATTGGTTTATTTGTTGTAAAATATTTGGATATTGTGTGTGGTTAAACAACAGATTTGACAAGAAATCAGTCCTTTTTCTCTTTACCTAATCACTTATTTGCATTCGAACTATTTGTTGTTTTTGAACTGTCAACGATTCTTCCTTCTCATTCATTCTAATTTTTTATATTTACTTACTGCTTTTCTTGCTGCTTCTACCATTCAGTTAATCTTCTTCGGCCTAAATGAACTAAATTAGCATTTCTGTGAAATTATTTGCTAACTTTTGGAATTTTGGTATGTTTTTGGAAATCGATTGAATAAATCAATTGAAGTCGAAAAGCTAATATTAATCGGATTTTAAAATTGGTTTGTAATAATATTTGAGAAAATATTTTTGCATAATAATACATATTGCTCTGTATTCCACTACTACTATCCTACTAGAAATCCTGATATTTTATCCCGCGATACTATTTTTAAACGGATAAACAAATGCCCAAGGATTTCAAACTAAATTAAATTAAAAGCAAATTATCTCCAAAAAGTGTACAGTAAGCTGGCTGTAAAACGATAATAATAAAATCAAATTATTTTTCGAAAACGAAAAAAAACGAAAAACAAAACAACAATTAATAAAAAACAATTAATTAAGATAATATAGAAAATAAAAAAGGAACAAAACTGCTTATGCTAGCGATAAACTAAACCCAATGCGGGTTCGATGCCTGCCAACAACCGTTATTATTACTCTTTTTCTGTTGCTAGCCGGTATATCATTTCCGAAACGCAAATTATATCCAACAGTGATAACTATGGCCGTTAACGCTGCACCAGTAATCAATGCACAGTCAATGATATCCAGTGATTTGGACAATTTACGCAGGTATTATTTTGTTTTATTGAAATATTATCATAATGAGAAATGGGAGAAGTTACCTTGCTTATCAGAAAGCAACGCTCATAACAACCATCCCATTGATTTGTAAAAATCGGAGAGGATATTTTGAACAAATTTCAATTCTTTCTCGTTTCTCTTCTTCTGTCCTTTGCTTCTTAATATTTCAAGAATTTTGAACTCGTTTATTAGATTTTTTTCTTCATCATTAGCGCTATTTTCGACGAAGAAGTAAATGCTTAAATTTACACCTTGCAATTATAAAATGACTTATTGTAAAATAACTTATTTAAAAAAAATTGTAAAATAACTTACTCAAAAATTATAAAATAACTTATTCCATAATTCCCACAATCACGCATCAAAATAATAGTTAATCAAATCGGAATTATCGTGAAAATTTTAAATGGCCGGTGAAAACAAGTTGTTAAGGTAATGATGAAAACAATTGTGCAACACTATATCTTACCCTTCATTTTACGTAATTTTTGAGTTATCCTTCATTTTACATAATTGTAGAATAAATTTCTTGGATAAATAGTAATCACTTATTAATCAATAATCAGAAATCATTAATCATTAAGTAATTTCCTAATTTTTTTTATTCTTTGCTTTTTTTTTATTTTTCTTTTCTCATTCGTCCTCCTCCTCATTTTTTTTTCTCCAGCAACATTATTATTTCATTGTTTTATTTTTTTAAGATTTAAAAATAAATGAATTTTTTTTAGAATAAGCACAAAAAAAGGAAAAAAAAAAACTAGATTTAAATAAATGAAATTTTACAGATCGATAGCAGTATTACGCCATGCGGTCGGTAACTCAATTGCCGGTTCAGTGCTTCGTTTACCTTCATCACAGGTTTCATTTTTTTTGAATTTTAAAATTCGCATTTTTTTTTCGAAAATTATTCTTATCTATCAAAAGAAATAAAACAATGATCAAAATACGATAATAATTTATGAATGAAACCAAAGTTTACTTTACTTTCCAAGTATATCATACATATAATATTTATTGTTTGTTATCAATTTAACAAAAATAATAGTTTTTTTTTTCCTTTGCAAATGCAAAAAAGAAAAAAAAAAGAAAGAAAAAAAATTTCGATATTATCACTAAAGACAATCTGTTGATTGATAGTCACTGATTGCTGTCCCTTTTTTACAATCGTAATATATCAGTAACAGGTAACTAAACCTGCCGAATGAGAATGGCCCGAATAATATTGACGACATGATGGCTGTTGCTATCATCGTTTCGTATCGTATCTTTCAATTTAAATTTACACATCTCTTTAGAGACACTCTGTAAACGCATACCAAACAAAATATATCATATTTTAAAGCATCAAATAATTTTATAAATTAGAAGTATAAAAAAAATGAAACGAAAATCCATCTTGTTTAATGCTTAACCGGATTATAACAATCGATTGATACATTATTATCCTTATCACTGTTTTATTGCCGGATCGATTAATTTCATCATTTCAAAAATTATCTAGCGACAGTTTTTTTTTTTTTTTTTTAGGTTAATCATCAATCTAGTTGAACATTTTGAATTAAACGTAGTAATTTATATTAGCTTACTTAGAATTTCAGATAGATACTAAAAATGATTTTAATAATATCAAAAATTATTAAACTCGAAAAATCTAAAACAATTAAGACGAAGAAATTAAACTGGTAAGTTTTAATTCAGAGAGAAAAAAAAAAATTATATATTGTAATATTGATTTGTTCCCATCTCTTCTCATTCTAATCAAATTTTCATAAATTTTTTAAAAATATTTGATGGGTAAATAATAAATTGAATTGGATAAAAAATTTTTAATTCTACGTATAAAACTTTCACATTAATATAAAGTTAGAACAAATAAATCCCTACTTCTTATAATATCATGCAAGAAATTTATTATTTTCTCTTTTCTGTGAAATTTGTCATCACAAAATGGTTAGATTTTTTAACAAGAAAATGATACATATATAATAACTGTTTGAGGTAGAATTAAACTTTTTATTCAATAAAAACAAAAAAATTCGAGTAAAATATTTGCAACAATGTCATCTTTTTAAAATTATTCTTAAATCAGCATCGAAATTTCTTTTTTAAGTTTCTTTAAAAAAAAAAAAAAAATGAGAAATAACTCGTTTTAAGCATAAATTTGTCGATTTTCTAGTTTCCATATGAATAGATTAATTTTAAATTAATCGAATTCTTTGATATAGAAACGAATAATCTAATGAATTGATTCAAAATTTCAAATGCAAACCTTAAAGTTATCTTCATTTTATAATCTTATAGGATCTTATCTTACAATCATATAATCTTATAATCGTGAATCTTCGAATTCATATTTTTAAATTATAAGATTCGGTGACTAAAGCTAACTTTTGAAAATATAAGAGAAATTTGGTTACTCTTTGAAAGAATCCTTTTTGAAAGCTCTTAAGAATTTCAAAATTTATTCAAAAATTTCAAAATTTATAACCAGTTATTTTTTGACGCAGTTAAATTCAGAACTTGAAACGAATAAATTTTAAAAAATTAAATTTTAAAATTTAGTTTTCATACGTGACAGAATTCGATATCTAATTGATTTATATATTCATCGAATGTCAATTGATCACATTACAGGTTAATGAAATTAATTAGTATTACGCTATAGTAAATATCATTCTCTTTAATTTTTAGATATATTTATCTTTCTTAGTGCTACTTCCTTTTCTTTTTTTTTTCCTGATCGTAAGTTTTTAAATAATTTTTTATCGCATAACACATTTCTGTTTCGGTTTTTAAAATCAAAGTTGTAATGGCCGGGAGAAATTTGTTGAATTAGGATTTTTCTATCCTTTTTCGGATAAGAATAATTCGAAACACTTCTTTGAAGTTTATTTTAAGTTTAAGTATTTTTGTTTTAAAATTTAAATAATTAAAATTTACAGCGCCATCGAGATGCACCATTGAATGGACGACGAGGCGATTCATCAGAAGCTGCCATACTAAATGTTAAAGCCGATATCAGGTACTGAACAACAGTTAATTATCTTAAACTTTATTAATTAAATTTTAAAATGGCAAAAAAAGAAAAGGTAAGGAAAATTTGCATGAATTATGGGAAATGAATGGACAGATATGTGTTAGTTTGTTGTATTTGCGACATTACTGTATGAATATGAGACTGTGCCAGAATGAGATACAGTAATTCCTGAACTATGACTTTATGCAAACTTGATCATAATTTGAAATAGGCTAATTCATTAAATTTTGAATGTCATGGATTCATTCCTAATTTAAGAATAGAAATGATTGCTGTAATTGCAGAAGGATGAACGAAGCAGATGTTGATCAATTTGACGACGATTTTGAAGATGACGAAAGGCTCATGCAAGCCGATCGACCATCAATCATTCACACGACACGACATTTCAGGCAACGCAAAAGAAGAAAAGGTATCTGTAATCAGAGTGGATTATCACAAGTTTTCATAAAATATTTTATTCAAATTCAAATTCTCTCTTAGACTAATTAATTATGTCCAGAAGTTTTGGAACTGTTAAAGAACTTTAAATAAGTTCAACGTATAAGGATGTGACTCATTGCCAGGATGGTAGCTTTGTTTTTTTTTCCTGTGAAATGATTCTTGAGAATTGGTACCACTGAGAGCCTAGTTTTGATTTCAATCTTTTCAGGCAAATTGATGGAAAAATTTAAATAGTCGATAATTTAAACTTTAAGAGAAATTTGTGTCAGTATCTCAATTTATTTATGATGGCTAAGTAAGATAGAGTAAGACGGCAATTAAGATAAATTATGATAATTAGAAATTTAAGAATTGTCTGGTCATTTTCAGTAGCAATAAATATATATTGACGCTTTACGCTGAATGTAATCATTGATTGACGTAATGGCGTCAAGTTATCAACTCTTAATTAACGGATTATTGATAATTCAAAACACTGGTTAAAGCATAAAAATTTTTCAATTAAAATTCATTTAAAAAAATCAAAATGCTTCAGTGATAAGCTTTCAATATCGGCAAACAATTCACCCCGATAACGATATCAATAAATTCCTTTCCCACATGTGTATATCAACATATGCTAGCAAATTTGATAACAATTAATTGGTAATCAGTAATAATACGTCTATAAATTTTAGACATGCATTCAGCTGATAAATTTACTCCTAATATAATATTTTATCAATCATTACAATCAGTTAAATTCCATTTCTCATATACTATATAACTCTTGACAATATCATCCATATATGCGATCTTATCACAAAAATCTTCAAGGACAATAATAATTTGAAATTTGACATCAAATCTGTCCCAATTTGGAATTTTATTTGTAGCAATGTGATAATAAATCTCCAGAAGATATTTCGGATGCATTTTAGAATATTACTTCAAATTTTGGATTAGCTCGATTGTTAGTTCGAAATAAAAGAATTATGGCAAGTCTTTTGAAGGAGTTTCAAGCATTTCATGTCATTTTCAGAGCAAAATGAATAATGAAGTTTACTTTAAACGATGAGTTATTTTCCTGCAACGATTCGCCAAGCTCAAAAAATCGTTTTATTAGTACCAAATCGATTATTCATTATGCTGAATTCCAGGCTGTGGTGCCTCAAGGCATGGCCATCAACAAATGTTATGCCCAACACGAAGCTCACATCATTACGATGTTTGTATAACATCGGAACAACTATGCGATGACATCGTTGATTGTCCCGGTGGCGAGGATGAAAATCCATCAAATTGTCTCTTTTATAAATCTGTAAGTTTTTGCTAATATTTACAAAAAGTTTAATATTCTTTATATCAAGAATTTACCGCACTATCAAAGTTATAAATTTTTAGCATAATATTAAAACTTTTATTTAATTTATTCCTTGTTTACCTTCTTTTTGTTTTCTGGTGCTAAAATTTTCGAATTTTTCGGACAATTTATCAAAATTTTCAACAAATTTTCCAGATGAAGGACCAACTGAAACATATTTACAACACTGTGCTTCTATTAGCCGATCACGCTGCGGGTCAAAACAATCATCGTGAACTGTAACCAACTTCATAAGGAGACTTACGAGTCCTCATATAATAAATTACACTTGTCTCATTTAAGACGAGAGTGATGGACAAACAAATAAGAAGACAGGCAGACAAAGAAACAACATCGATTGGAATTTGGGCGCAAATGTCCGCCTCTTAAAAAAAATTTTAGAGAAAAAAAGATAAAAAGAAATCGGAATCCCCTTCCCTCCCAAAGATTTTATCTGTTAGTTGATCTCATTGTTTACTTGTCTTTGCGCCTAATTTAATACGTATTTGCATGGTTCTTCACTAACACTTTATTTGTATTTCATTATAAATTTTATATTCTTGTTTATTGAAAAATTTCATTTGATTAATAGAAAAGCAAGTCAGTAACGAGGTCTAACTGGCTTTAAATCAAAGTGTGATGACGATATATGATTTGACTGAATCCAAACAAATCATATTTGTTCAAATTTTTTTATCCAAACAGATATATTCGCTTAGTTTAATCTTATAATTTAAACAAGTCATATTTAACATAATTTTAGGAAGGATATTAAACATTTTACAGTGATAGGAATCGGAACTTTCGCTCCCAACCTTCATTTGAGTGATTATATAATCGGTGATCCTCTGCTATAATGTCCAGAAAGGCGATGGAAAACCGAGTTTTTTTAAGAAATGAAAAAACCTGCATTTGAACAGTTACCGACATACTTAAATTCAACAGATCCGAAGACAAAATTGAATATGAGTGTTCATTATGAGTTGCTGAAATGTGTGCATGTGTATATTATATATGGAAAAGGAAAATATTTTATTAGAAGAGGCCAACTAAAATTAGAATATATCACTGATTAGAAACACCAGAACATAAAAAAAGTAGATATGAAATTATTTTCAAAAAATATAAAATGAAATCAATAATTGATGAAAAAGCAATCAAAATTTTTGTAATGACTTTGTCTAATACAAATAATATCGCTAAATCATTATTCAAACACTGGATAATGAAGTGAATTAATTCCAATACAGGGTAATGACACCGATCAGACGACGACAATGATTTACTGATTAACAAATAGATAATAAACCTATAACATATGACTGAGTGAGTCTCATTAAAACTTACATATCCAGTGTTTATTTTCTTGAAATTAATTAGAGTGAAAATAACTAAACTACGGATAATTCAAGATTTTATCCAGCTTAAAATAACCTATAGTAAGAGAGTGATAAATTAAAATGAAAAAATGATATGATATGATGATAACTGAATATCACATTCATATCATTCATGTATGATAATACCATTAAGGCTTATTCAATGTTCCTTATTGCGTTTCGGATTGTTCACTGCAACGTAGTGAAAAAGAATGATAAGGGCAAAAATAGAAATACCAACCAAGTTCGAAAATACTCCCAATTGTACGTCTGTTATCATCGTACTTACTATTTTTTATCCTGAAATACTAAGAATAGAACTCAATTAAGTCTATTATCTAGCACCTAATAAAATTTGATTTTAAGAAATACAGTCATCTTGCAACCCTAACGTTTCCGAAAATCCACGAACAGACAAAAACACATTTCACTCAATTATTCTTGCTCTGTTTCCTTTGCATGCATTACAAATAAGTAATAATTCTTTACAAACCTGACTTGTCAGGACGTTCTTAGACAATAACTGATAGCCGATACAGCACTTTTCCACCAAATTTGCTTCTGAATTTACTGAAAAAACAACTAGACATAAAATTAATTAAGAAACAAAGAAAATTTATTGTGAATCAGAATATATTTCATATGCGAGTCATATATAAAAATGAAGATGTAATGTAAAATAATGTAAAAAAATGAATTTTATTGCAGCCTCAGTCGTAAGTCTCAATAAAACACGTGGAAATTGTTCAAACAACATCTATCAGCGTTTGATCCATATTTCTTCAACAGTTTCAGTTATAAAATGATCTTCTGAACTACACAAGCGATGCTAAATTAGTCGGCATGCATTTCACTGTGTAATTCAATATGCGACACAATGCTGCATTTTTTTGATGGCTATCTGAACGAATTTTATTATGTCAGCAGTTTCTAAATTTCTAATATCTTCTCGGCATCTGCATGCTTGCTATAAGTGCTACCAAAAGAATAAAATGAACAATGTTTTGCACAAATCCGGAATTCCGAATATCATAAGTACACTTACTAATTTCTTTTTTTAACCATCATCACCTAGACACTTGCTTCACCTATCGATACATTGTATTTTTCAGTTTTTCCGCCATTCCTGATCGTAAATTCTTTACCAAATTCTAATATATTCTCACTTAAGTATTTGCAAATTTATTCAATTTTTGTTCACAAATTATTTGTCAAATTTTGGCAATCCTTATTTTTGATTCGTGACCCAATTATTCTCAAAATCCAATCAACACTCCAAATCTCATCGATAGTGATCTATTCTTCAAATTCGCAAATTTTTATTTCTACAAATGACGCACAAAACTTAAATACTGACAACAAAACCACCCAATCCCGAACCATGAATTAAATCGAACTCCCAGCAATATGAAGAAATCGACTGCATCTCTTTTTCATGCCCGATTCAAGAAGTTTTCACAGCGAGGGTCGTGAAATCTTATGTGAACAATCGATAAATGCATCCGTAAAATATAGGGATTCGGTGAGTGGGAGGGAGGTTTTTTCCTCGAAGTGCTCCAGAATTTCGTTCTTCCGGATTTGGGTTTGATTTCATTATCTCGATGAGACTTAGAAGGTCATCATGAGGGAATGTGCTGGGATGGTTTGCGGTATAACGTTATTTTGATTTTTATGGTATCTGTCGAATTCATTCATTATTTTTGAGTTATCAATGTCATCGATACACTACAAATTCAAAGCAACACTCGAATACAAAACATTGGTATTTGATGGTCTGCATATATCTGTCACTGATCTCAAGAAGGAAATATGTGAAAAGGAAAATATTAAGGTACGAAATTCGCTGTCATTTGCTCACTAACTTTGTAGCACATTTTAAAGTTTATCAAAAAACAATCCCATAAATATATGTGAAGGTTTTCTCAATATTGAATACATAAGTTTGATTTTTTAACTGGGTTATTAAAAAAGTAATTGTTAAATGCTGACAAGTTCATTATGATCGAGGAGGGTTAGAAATATGTTCTTATAAAAAATCCCAAACATTGCAACTGTAATAAGGATTACGAGGCTAATAAAACTTTGTAATAAAGTATATTGTCTATAGGCGGTTTGACCGTCAACAGTCGGATAATGTGAAACCAATGATTCTGATAAGCCTTTTCGGAAAATGCCATAAAATATTATAAACTGTCTTTTAAATCGTGATAGGGAAGCATGCATTATTGCCAAAATGATTTTTGCGCTCTTGTGTATTGCTAAACAATAAATAATTAGAGAGATCGAATTCGCAAGAATATTTTTGCGAAGAGTTTTTTGGAAATACTTCAGTAGATATGTTTCGTAAATAAAGTCAATTTTTAGGCAGAGTCCTTTGATTTAGTGTTAACAAATGCCCACACAAAGCGTCAGTATACTCGTGACGAGTTAATTCCGCGAAATTCATCAGTAATCGTTCAGCGAATACCACGTGATAATGCTGCGAAATTGCCTAAAGTGCAGTAAGTTTATTATTTAACTCTAACTTTCTAAAAATGTTTTGTCACATGTCCTTTGATTTTTTTTTTGATTACATTCCTTTGTCAAAACTTTGATAGCTCAAAATTTTTTTTCAGAGATACCATAAACTCAGGAATTGTGACCAAGCCTACTCCGGCCGAAGCTCCTGTTGTTGGACATATTGATTCAGTAAGCGCAATCTGTTGTGTTTTTATTTTCGAATAATGTCAAATTAAAAATTTTTGAATTTGTTAAGGCTTTCCAGATTTTTGCCGTATTGCATTAATGTAACCTTTTTCAGGAAGAATTCGACAAAATGACGGAAGAAGAGCGCTTGGCACACGTTAAAGAAGTGTCTACTTATAAATATTTACCTTCAAAGTATGTAATTCAGCTGTCCGTATCATCTCTAACTAGCATATAATTTCATTTTTCAGTTATAACTTGACGAAAAACTGTTGGAGTTGAAATCTTACTTTTACATTCAAAATCTCTGATATATGCTTTAGAATTTCCAGAATTGTTTTTTTAATTTTCACAACAGCATGCACAACTTTCATCTGAGAAACTTAGAATGAAACTCTATAAGTCTATAAATGGTATTAGACATCTCTAGAATGTTAACTTTATCATCGTGCAAAATATTTCTATTTATATACGATGATGAAATCTAACTAAATCTAAAGCATCTGAGAAATGAATATGATGCGAAAAATATGAGAAAATATGCTTTTAGAAGACAGAAATATTATGTATCAAATGTTTTTATACTTTGTAATATTGTCGCACAATGTAAGCATATGAAAAAGCGAAAAAAAAAAAAAAAGAATTTCTTTCGGTTTTCAGTTTTCAAAAGAAAACGTCATCGATAATGTCTGGTCCGCCTCCACCAACATACGTATGCAATCGATGTTCACAATCAGGACACTGGTACAAAAATTGTCCCATGGTAACGGTCATTCTATATTTATACTTTTACGTTATATTATTTAATATACGCAGGAAAGATTTACTGTTTCACATGTACACATTTGTTCATTGATTTAAATGATATAATTTGATTATTTTTCCTGCATACGTTCATTTTTCTGGTACGGGTCTATCATTTTTTAATTATTTTTTATTACATATTTTTCATAACTTAATTATTATCACTCTTCTAGGAGTTGATATTTTCTATGTCGAGTTTTCCGTCTTCATTCATTTTCTTTGTAAATAACAATATAACTGTAACAGTACGTGTCGTTGAATGACACATTGGGATGGGAAAAGTTGGACGGAAGAGTCATTTCCGAGAGAGATTAAAGAAAAGTGAAGATTGAGAAAACAGATATCATTTTGAAGTGATCTAAAACTTTTGAGACATGAAATTTCGTTTAGTTATTCTAGGATTTGAATTTATAATTCATATTTAAATAATCTCTCTCGATATGTTTGATTTTTTCGAGTAAGTTTTGTTCACCATCATAAAAGAGATAATTGTATTATATTCTTCGTTTATTTCCTTTTTTTCTTCATGAACTTCTGACATTTCTGACGAATCAAAAAAGGAAAGTTTATTTCACAATATAAAATGCAAGTGGAAGAATCTCTGATGATTTGGAATGGATAAAAGTTTATTTTTGCGGAAAAGAAACGCTGTGGAAGAAGCATCGAGAATGCAGTGATGTGCTAATCTTGAAAATAGTCTGTTGTAAGCTTAACCGAAAATATGCTTTATTTGCACGATTGAAATCATTGACAGAGTGGGTTTTTTGGATGAGAGTGTTAATGAGGAAGAAAGCGGTCAAGAAAGGCTAGATATCAAACGTACGGTATTATTAGGCTCGGGGATGATCGGCTTCATTTCTAACATGATTATTTTTGTTTCTGATTAGGTAGGAAAATTATGGTATTCTCATAGCATGTCAGAAGATTTCAAAATGGGATTGATTTAATGAAATGTGCGAAATATGAGTAGATGATGTAGGCTTTTATTTTGATTATATTAAGTAGAGATCCACCGATTATCATGATATGGCTCAATACATCAATGAAAAAAATATGCATGTCGTTTGTATATTTATAATTTCTTTCGTTTAACATTCTGTAAATCATTGCCAAATGCATAAGTTGGATACTTTTGAAATGTATGTGCGTTATCACTTTTTATGCAATAACATTCTTTTCTTTGATTTCATGAACGTTTCGAATTTGAACATCAAGTTTAGCTTTTAGTTAAAAAGTGAGTTGAACGTTACTTTACATCGAGACGTATATGAAATAAAAGGATTTTGTGACGCATAAAATGATACCACACATTAAAAATATATAGTAACTAATATTTTATTTTACATTATTACTCCACCGACGTGTTAACTATTATGTGTTGGATGGTTGCTACATCTCGTAATAAATCCGATCTTTGTTCGTTAGTCATAATAAAATAAAAGATATAATTTCCTATATTAGGATGCAGTTGCAATGAAATACGGAAACAATCCGGAATTAATGGAAAAGTTGAATTGGGATTTTGGGACAGGAATTTAGATAAATTCAAACTCAAATTTAGTACTTCATTTAAGAATTTAGATTTAATACTTTTCAGTAATTTTTTCAATGAACTGAATCCAAAAACTTTCACCAGTAGGAATAATAGGATTTTTGAAATCATTATTTCAGTACCTCAGATTTCGACCTCCTTAAGTTACTGTTGGTTCTTTCAGATTATACATATGTTTCACCATTTCAGGTATTTCTAAATTTAGAGGTAAGTCATTTAACTCATTATTACAGAAATTTGTCTTGCATGTTAAATAAGTTTCTCCACACTTTTTTTAGTTGAATACACGTCGCACGACTGGTATAACCATGGATGAGTTGATGGAAACAACATCAGATGATCCATTGGCAATGTTGCATCCATCCGGGAAGTATGTTGTGCCAATTATGCATTGGAAAGCACGCCAGAAAAAACCCGAAATCGCTAAATCGGAACCCGAAATACGGTATATTTTGATTTGGATTTAACTGAATTGCATATTAAATCATCATGCATGATTTTATTAGGATAGAATCCATCTAGGACAGAATTCTCTATTTTTCTTTTTGGATTTTAAAAGATATATTACTCATTTCCTATCGATTATCATTCGATGAGGAGAATGAAATTTTAGATATCAGTTCTTATTTTTGGTTTTAATATTGTTTGGTATACTTCTAATTCTTTTATATCCATCATGATAGGTAGAATGCTTAATGTAATAACCATAACCATCACCCAAAAAGATGGAAGCTTTATAAGCCAGTTAAGCATTCATCTCATTACAACTTGATCAGTTTTATGGAATTAGAAATCTCAACCTGTTCTTTCGATTTGGATTTTTTTCTTTTGAATCGCTTGATAACAAAAACAGATTATCATTTTTTTCTTTTATTCTCGGTTTTCAAAAATGGAT
The DNA here is from genome assembly GCA_000499405.2 of Onchocerca volvulus. Lineage (NCBI taxonomy): Eukaryota > Metazoa > Nematoda > Chromadorea > Rhabditida > Onchocercidae > Onchocerca > Onchocerca volvulus. The sequence continues at coordinate 477,835 of HG738137.1, forward strand.
TTTGATAATAAGGTCTTTTTAATATGCTATGGAAAATCGAATATCATGTGTAACTAAATTGAATATGAATTAGTCCACATTCTTCAAATAATTTCAGTTCCTTTAAAAAATTTCAGCGAAATACCGCCGGAACTAAAATGTCCGATATGTTCACAACTTTTGCGTGATGCTGTCTTAACAACTTGCTGCGGTGATAGTTTTTGTGCGGATTGCTTGCAGCAACGTTTACTTGAAACACCGAACGCAAAATGTCCTGGTGCAAATTGCTTTCAAACTGCTGTATCTGCCGATAAACTGGTTCCAAATTTAAAGGTTTAAATTGGATTGAATTAAATTTTCAGATTTTTACAATTGCTTAGAATGTGAGGATAGAAGTGGATTCAACTGCATTATCATTACGACATATGTTATTGATCCAAATTGAACACTGTTTCAAAATTTCAGATGCGACAGGCTGTTGAAGCTTTCAAACATGGTGCAGTTCACAATACAGCATTTGAAAGCACAAGTAAGTAGTGTTTTCTTAAATAATTTAATTTGAATGTTATAATGGTTTATTGAAAAAATAAATTTAGATAATTCACCACGAAATGACGAACAGCCAGTTCAGTCGGTTTCACGTGTACGAATTGGCTTGAGTGGTCGTCCGCAGCAAGTTCAACCTGCAGTTATCATCCAACAGCAACAGCAACAACAACAACAGCAGCAACAGCAACAACAACAGCAACCGCAGCAAGAGGCAATGGCTACTCCTCCACCACAATCACAGGTTTACTCATACAATATGTTGTGAAATTAAAATTTCCTAAGTGAAAAAGGAAGTAGATTCTTTGGATTTCCGGTAAATTATAATAGCATAATGACATTTATTGGATTATTGCACACTTGCTCATGAAACAACCAGAATTGAACAACTTTTGTTTCATACATTTGGGGTTTTGGATTGAAATCTCTTGTGAACGTTACTGTTAATCGTATACGTTATCCCTTCTGGAATGTTTAGTGCATTAATTGCTCGAAACGTGTTTTATGTTTTGGAATATTAGATTCTGTATGTAAATATTTACCAATTTGCTTTATGGCAAATTCGAAATCAGAATGTTTCTCTCTTCAAAATTATTAAACAAGGTAAGTATCGTGATGTGTGATAAATATCGTGATGTATACAATTATGCGTTCTACTTTACAGATTCAAACTTCATCATCAACGTACGTCATTCAACCCAGTACAAATATCGCAATCTCTACGGCTCTACAATCTCAAATGGCCGTGAAACAGTTTCCTGCGAATACCGTTTTGCCGTCCTCAGGAATAGCATCAGTACAGAATCAACCAAAAGTTATTGCGCCACATGTTGCAGTTCCAAATATACAACAGTTAACTGTCGCTCCACCACCTCTTCCTTTGCCGGTAAATGTTCATCAGCCACCACCTGGTTATCCAACTATACTTCCACCAACGCAACCAATGCTTGTTACTACTAGTTCATCAACAGAATCTGTCACATCAGGAGCACATACTGCCAGGTACTGCTTTATATTTTTTAAATCCGCAGTTTGAACTTGTACTAATTTTTTGAGATTTGTCCAAATTTTTGCACTAACCTTCAGAGTTTGCAAAGAATGCATTCGTACATGAATTATTTTCAGAAGTATAAGTGCCGCGCATATAACTGCACCTCCATTATTGCTTCCACCAGGTGTGCAGCCACCACCACCAGGTATATTTTTATAAAGTTATTTTTTTCATTCAGTAAATTAAGCAGTAAATTTGAATAGCAGGAAAATAAATGTCATCTTAAACGTTACGGATTTCCAGGATTATCAGCAGTTGTATATCCACGTGTTCCAGCCCCACCATCTATTAAAGATGCTTGGGATGAATATCTGGAACGGAAAGATAAGGTAATTATTTGTTTCGTTCATTGCCATTCTTCCCAAAAATTTTGATTTGTAGAAAATATCAATTTCTTGTAAACTTATTAAGTTTTTCTTTTTTGCATAAAATTGTTTTCAAAAAGTTCATCTTCTTTCTTGTAAACTGCAGCTTTTGCAGGAAAGCCGCCAAAGAGCCGCTGCACCATCTTCACGTCGACATCGTCGTTCAACGCGTAGTACTTCATATTCAAGTAGTAGCACATCTTCCGAATCATCAAGTGAATCATCGCGATCTCGATCGAGATCGTCTTCTCGGGGTCGAAATCGATCACGTCGCGATAAAAGACGTAATGATAGTCGCGAAAAGCATTCAAGAAGAAGGGAGTAAGTTTTTTCTTTTCTTTAAAGAGAAAGTTTTCTTAATTTTTTAATTGCTGGATAAATGTTCTTAGCAAATTTTAAATTTTAACTGCTGAGGAACTTTTATGTTGTCGGTAATTAGATAAAGCATGATTAAATGTCAATTATTTCAGCTCGCGATCACCATTTCGCAGTTCGTATGCAAGTACACGTTATCATCGCGATACTCTAGCGTCATCTTTTAATCTTTATCAACATGCATCAGGTGCTGCTGCCATTGGTTTACCAGGAGCATCTCTTATTCATCATCGTATTCCACCCCTTCTGAATAATTACTGCTCATCTCAATATACGCCTAATCAAACAAGTCAGATGACGGGTTACAATTCATTTAGTAATGGACCAGTTCCGAGTTATCGGTCATCGAGAGCATATTTGGAAGAACGGAGTAGAAAACATTCACCGAGGTATAGTTGAATTTTGAAATTTCTCGAGTATTTTTCTGGTATATTTCCCATTCATTCACATATTTTATTTCAAACTGTATGCAAAAGAAAAAAAAATGCGCTTCTTTTTTAGGCAAGTGCAAAATCGGCGAAGGAATGAGAGTAGAGAACGAGAAAACGACCGAAAAGAGCGAACCGAGGAACGAAGACGAGGAAGAGATGGTGATGAAAGGACACGTCGAGAAGAACGTGAACGGCGGCCTAAGGAAGATAGTGACAGAGAAGAAAGACGACAAAAGGTTTGTCATTGATCCCTTGAAACGTTTCTGAATATTAGTTTATGAAAAATGTGAATTCAAAATTCTGTATTATTTATTTATTTGTTTATTTATTTATTTTTTTTTCAGAAAGATAAATACAAGCGTCGTCAAGAAAAAGAATCGAAAGAAATAGGAAATACAGCGGAAGGAAAACAAGAAAATACATCCAGAGTAGAAGAGGAAAAAAATATCGGTGCCGTTGATTTAAAAGAAATAATCGTAAATGAAGAAGCTAAAGAGGAAACTGCTCCACAGATCGAAAATAGAGGAACTGAAAATGATGCCGGAGATGCTAAAAACAGTATGGAAAAAGAAAATGATACAGTGGACGAAGCTTTACCGGATGGAGCAGTAGCTGAAAGTGGTGCTTCAGGTTTCCGGACTAACAATGATGATGGCTCGGGAGCAGAAGCTGAAAATGAAAATGAAGGATTGGATGACGAAAAAGTAGTTGGTAATATTAGCACCGAAGTGGTGGCAGAAGAGAAGGACCGAAGTGAGAAGAAAAAGCATAGGAAAAGGAAGAGGAAACATCGACGGCACGAAGAAGATAAACCGGAAGAAGATGAAACTGGACGTAAAAAGCATAAAAAACATAAACGTAGTAAAGAAGAGAAAGAACAACGAAAGCAAGAAAAGGAAAAACGACGTGAAGAGCGTCGAAAACGACGACAAGAAAAAGAAGCTAGCCGAGTGGATATTGTCGAAAGTGTAGAGAATAAAGAGAGTGAATATGAAATGAGCAGCATTATTAGTGGAATGTTTGATAATGATAATGAAAATCAGATGACTATTGAGGGTAAAGTAACAGTGCACGAAGTGAAAAAGGATGCTGTATCAAAGTCCGTAGAATTGACAAGTTCCGGAATGCCGGGGCAGAAATCTGAAGAGAAGGTATTGAAGGAAAGTAAACTAAAAGAAACTCAAGAAGGCTGTGGAAACGAGAAAAAAAGTGATAAAAAAGAGGGACGAAGTGGTAATAGTTCAAGTCTTCCGAAGAATAATGAACGAAAAAATACGAGAGAGCGTCCCAAGCACGAGAGAGATAAGAGACACAAACGTGAGTCAAGTCGTAAACGGGATGGATCGAAAGATGATTCACGAATTACTAGGAAAAAGAATGATGGAAAGGAGTCCAAAAGGAATGAGGAAAAAGATTCAAGAAAAGAAGGTGGCAAATTTCGGAAAAGTGACAGGAAAGATGAGAAGATAGACAGTAGAAGGTAGGAATATTAATACATTTTTGGTTTAGCTCTCAAAGAAATATATTAATATTACGTTTTTATTGTAGACTAGCTGGACCCGGCCACGTTCGCCGATCCAGCTAGATTATGGGGACCGGCCACGCTTTGCGTGTCCGGCTCCAGCTAATCTATACAAATAGAAATGTCCATGTTGTTTTTTCAAAGTTTTAAATCTCCAAAAATTCTTAAACACACGTCATCTATATTAATACAAAATCTTAAAAATCGTATTGCTTTGAAATTTTGACACAGCGTTGCATTCGAATACGCGCATGTTTTTATACACGCTTTGCTGTAGCTGAGTCTGGTTAAGTGGAAAAAAAGAAAAGAGAAAGCGCATGTTTGGGGAAAAAAACTGATACTTTATAATTTGTAGTTTGGTTGGATTGGAGACTGATTCTTGCTATTGTGATTAGACTAGATCAGCAGTAAATGTGAATAGGTTTTTTGTGTTTTGTATGGCAGAGATGAATGCTGTTGAGAAAGGTTTTATTGATTGATGAAGAGTGTTTCTTCGTAACAAACAATTATCAGAGAACATCCAGGCAAATTAATCACTGGGTTATTCTTTTCTTTGTCGATAATAGGGAAGAATACTATTCAAGTGAATATTCGCATTATTGCTACTGTTGTGTTGCTTTGAACTGTCGAACTGGAGCCTTGGAACTCCGAATTGTTGCTGTTGGTACTCGATCTTTGTCCTTTATCTGTGAACTGGAGCATTTTGGTGGTAAACGTGTTTTTCGTCCCTTTGAAATTATATTGCGCACTTGACCTTCAGTATTTCTTGTTTTACAATTATTGTCATGGCGTTATTTGACAATTAATATCAATTATATTAAATTATAAGTCACCAGTACTTCTGACGGATTTGAATATTAAATATATGGAAAAATGAAGAAAGATATAAATTAATGTTTTAACATTAAATTTACATCAAATTAAGTTAAATCAAAATTAAGTCGGAGAAGATTAACTGACCAAAAAGCTTGATCCTAAGAAATATTTAGAATTAATGTGATAAAATTTCTTTAGGTTAAATTGATGCCTTCTTTCAAACAAATTAAGCTAATTTTTATTAAAGAAAAGGAATTTCAAATTCAAAATTTAACAGATATTTAAATTTTTTTTTTTTCTCAAATTCGTTACGAAAAAATGCAAAAATTTTTATATTCTTGTGTCTTAAAAAACACTTTTTTCCTTCTTTTCTTGGATAAATCCATGTAATGTAATAAGCATAGCAATAGAGAGGGGAAATGGGAGGTAGAGGAATAATGAGAGGAAAAAAGAAGGCTTATTATTATTATTATTATTATTATTATTAGAGAGATGGGAGGGAGAAGGAGAATGGGAGAAAAAAAGGAAGACGGAATCAGTAAGTTCCATCCCTCATTTGCTTTTAATTGTCACGCATGTGATGCGTGAAAAAAGTATGTTTATATAAGAGCATGCGCTTATTCGAATGCAAGTTTGTGTCAAGATTTGAAAGAGTCGATGGGGAACTTGCAGAGATCATTGAGAAGTAACAGGTAGCAGTTATATTTATATAGACTAGTGATTTTTATCATTTTCTCGAATCCATTTCAAAAATTTAAGGTGGGACAAGGAAGAAAAAACTAAAGGTGGTGAGAGAGAATCCAGGAGATGTGAAATTGCTGAGAAAGTTGAACCAGAATTCAAGAAAGAATCAAAACATAAAGAACATGGTGACAAACGTAAAAGCGATGTAAGTATTTTTATTTGTCATTATTCATAATTATAAATTATGTCATTGCAATTTTTTTTTTAATTTTTCAATTGCTAAATTTTACAGCTAGGAGTTTCTGAAAGTAATCAAAAATATTGAAGCTTACACTTCTAGACGAAAAGTTTCCAGTTCATGTTTCAGACTGATCGTTCTGATCATAAGCGGCCACGTCTAAGGAGCCATGGTAGTCGGGATGAACAACGTAATGATTCCAATAGGACAGATCAAAAATTCTTAACAGAAACATCTGATGTAAAGGAGGGTGTTGAAATCAGTGAAGTTGGTTCAGTAGTACGGAATGAAACCGATCCATTGTTGTTGAATCAGAAAAAATCAGGCTTGAATTCACGAACAACATTGAAAGCTATGGATTCTGTTGATGGGACTGAAATTCATGAGGTTGCCGATCAAAAACGATTGGATGAAATTAAGATTTCAATTGAAAAGGAGCTGGAACGGAAAGTTGAAGCAGTACCGACTTCCAGCAATTATAATATGCCTAATTTGACCGTGGAATTGAAATCGGGGGGTGAGGTCAGTTTTTATTCAGTATAGGTGACCTATCATAAATCAAATATCGCGCTATTACTTGATAAAATATCTTTTTTTCAAATTGAGCAGCTTCTTTCTATTTGAACTAGTGTTTAAAGAAAAGGGGGCGAGTGGAAGGCGATAAGTGAAAAGAAAGGAGAAAGAGAAGACTTTACCCACTGTCTATGAAATATTTTAAATTTTCTTGGGAATAATTAAAGCATTAGCTCTTACTAAATGCATCTGTAGGTATCCAGAAATACTAATAATAGATAATTAGCACTACTTAAGATTAAATTAGGATTAATCATATTTTTTTGTTTCAGAAACGAGTGACGCGAGAAAACATTTTTGAAGGTGCGACACCAAATTTCAACGCACGGCAGAAGATAAAAATGATTCTGCTATCAGAAAGCGAGCGTAAAGCTGCCGATCGATCATCCAAAAAGAGATCGGGAGTGAAATGATCCAAATATTTACAGTACAGAGTGATTTAAATAGACAGAGTCTTTTTTTAAGTTCAAATTTATCAAATTTTATTGTATTCTCAAAACAGTTTCTATCAGTTAAGCAAGTCCAATTTTCCCAGCACCAAATTAGTACCAAATATGTAAGAGATTTAATTTACTTCCAGTTCATCTTTATATGAGCTTATTTCTGTAAATAATTCATATTGTGTTTCCAGTTTCCAACAATTTTTAAGCTATATATTTCCAAACTTTTATTTCCCAACTATGTTTTATTATCTCTTGTACAAATAATGGAATGTTAATAATTCCGCCATGTTTATCACAATTGTTTTTAAAGTGAATGTTAAAACCCCAAACTTATCTTTTATTCAGTTAATTTCGAAAGTCGTTATTGCGGGAAATTATTTATTGTTTGTCAAAGTCCACATTTCTAGGTACGAAATATATTTCAGTTGTTATTGGCCTTCAAATTAATCCTTGACTTCAAAAATATTATAAGCATCACTCTTTACATACATACTGTTGAGTGCATAATTATTGATATATCACTTCGGATAAGTATGTATATTTTAAATGCAGCTGTTGTTTTCGTTGTTGTATTTGAAATAAAAACGGCTTTATTTCTAAGAATTCTCTGAGGAAAAAACAATTTTCTTATATACGATAAGAAAAAGACGGATGTATCAATAAGCTTTGAATGGATTTCAAAAAATTTATTGAGATTTACAAAATTCATTCTTTAAAAACGATTCTGATACCGAAAGAAGCTCGTACTACATAGAATAACTTTCGCTAGAGCAGAAAAATATAGGAAAGGAAATCAACCAAAAATCCATAGCACTTTTTAAATATTACAAAATAGTATTATGATATATTAGCGTGGATTTAGTGGAAATCATATCTATAAACAACAGCGCTATAAGCAGAACATTTGTAAATCAGCGAATATCTTAAATCATGCCAAATATAAAAATAAGATCAAATTTATAGTAAATTAAATGGTAACTATTAAAATAATATAAAACGCAGGAAGAATATCTTTCGAATAAAGAAATGGCATGATATAAAGAAAGCCCAAGTTTGTGAAATTCCGAATTCCAAAAAACATATTAAAAATAAATGGGAAAGAAAAGCAACTGGGACAAACAAGTTGTTACAAAATCAAAATTTTCACAAGATGTAATCCGTCGACAGGATACCATATGGCTTCAGATTTTTGACAATTTCACTCATCTCCATGTCAGGATCGTAGGCAATTTCCATTTCTCCATCCAAATTTTCAATTAAGTGTACTTTATTCGACGAATAAACCATGATTTCACCGTCTGCATTGCACGGCATATAGCACCTAAAATAAATTTTGAAAATTTCTTAAACCTTCAATTCTGCATGGAAAATTCAAAGAAGAATCTCTGTAGAAAAACCACGTCATATAATCACTTTATTCTAACACTTTGTTATTTATGCAGTCTAATGGAAGATTATTAGTTTTTGAGATCATCGTTAATACAGTCTCATAATTTCTTCAAGCATACAATAAAATTATTCAAAGAGCGATATTAAATCTGCTAAACAATCTTGTTTTTTTTTTTTTTTAAATTTTATAATAAGAAGTATAATGCCTGCTTCATTTTTAGATCGCTTTCCTAACAGCTGAAATTTCCGAAAATACGAAAGGTTTCTACCGTTCTTTAATATTTTCAAAAATTGTTCCCTTCTCATTTACAACAGAAAAAAAAATTGGTAAAAATTACTTGTACAATATCGAAATTTCACGGAATTTAAGAAAGTCGGAACAAGAAAAATCAATAAAAACGGGAAAGATGAGAAATGCAAATAAGGTAAGAAATAAAAGAAATCGAGAGAATGAAGCGATCATGAAATTTACACAAATAACAACAAAAAAATTGAATTTTTTTTGGTAAAATTGTTTGAACCTACCAACTATTACATTCTTCGTCCAATTCCGACGTAGAACTTCTCGCTGGCTTAACACGTTTGAAATTCGCACTAGAACGAATTTCGTCAATTAAATTCTGTGAAATTCGTCGTCTTTCTTCCTTTGTAGTATAATCAGCTAAATCGAGTAATGGTTTGTTAAGAACATATTCGTGAACCAATGATGAATTTTCATTCATAGATTCTCCAGCAGTTTCTATGGATTCTCGAAGTTCTTCCGCATCATCATTCTTCATTCGAGCTTTCTTCATGGATGGTCCTTCTCCAGGAGTTGATAACAGATGAAGTTCTTCAGTTTCTTGTTCATTTTCAACAGTTTCATGCAAGCGTTTCCGTTCCAGTTCATTACTTTCTATTTGATGTGGTTTCCATATACCATGTAAATCACTTTTCAAGTTCTCTTCCTTTGCAGTAACAGTCCAGCTATCATCAAGCTCAACACCCTCAGCCGCAGCCTCTAGTTCTTCGACAGGTACGGGTTCGTAGCCTTCAGGTATTTCTTCACTTTCAAATACAACGTATTGACCGTCAGCATCTTCGCCATATGTATATAGTACAGGACCATTCACATCATCCGGATGACGTTGTCCATGGCGAAGTGAACCATCTGCTGACAAACTTTTCGCCCTATCGATTCTACCTAATCGATTCTGCCGGAAGTATGATTTGCGCACGCGACTCCACGATGGATAAATTTTCGGCAGTTTATTACTTGAAGAACCTTCTGTGGACGCAAGATCGATTGCCCGGTAAAAACCCTGAAAATGATCCTTATAGTGCTTAGGAATGTCTGTAATCATAAATGTTGTTTACCGGTCAAGAATAATGTTATCATAGAGTCACTAATTCCTTTTTCTATGAAAAAAAAAAAAAAGAAAAACATTCCCAAAAGAATTCCTACAATATCGAAACTGTTTTCATAAAATCCAACACATAATATAATCAGATGATGCTTTAATAATACTATTCAGCACAATTATCCTGAGAATAATAGATAGATGCAAGCAGTTATTTTGATTTATACCTCGGCGTAAGCTGCTTTCGGTGTTTTAAGACCGATACGTATGTCTTTTCGATTTGCACGATCCAAACTGGTTGTAGTTGCTTCGATTCGTTTGGTTGGTTTGCAGTCCGGATGATGTCGATGATGTTTAGTACCCACAATACGACCATTTTCCATAATCAAATATGCTTGTGGTGCACTTTTATCATTTCGTCGAAATTTAAGGCATTGATTGCAACGATAGTAGCGTTTTCTACCATCGCCTGCAACCCGAACCAGTGCATACTGTCGGACATTTTCATCATCAATCGGAACTGTGACGATTGTTTCATTTAAATTTCTCGACAAAGAATAACTGTACGTATATGCTTCGTCATCGTCAAGTCTGAAGCATTATATATTTTGATATTTGCAATTCCGATTTAAATTTAAATTTTTCGTCATTATGTTGCCGAAAAAAGTCCATTAAACTTGTCGAATTTATACCTAATTCGAAAGAGCAGTGTGAAAGTATTCCAAACCACTTAATTTTAACCGAGAATGACGAAATTGTTAGAAAAAAAAGAAAAATCTTACTCATCTGCTCCAGCCCGCCTTTGATGATAACCTCTTTTACGACGTACTTTAACATTAACCTGAAAAGATAACCGCCATATATTAGAAATGCATTATAACGTTTTTTTTTTTCTTGTTAATAATTAATGATAAAACAGCATACCTTGCCTTTCAGTCGTCTAGCAAGGGTAGATTTTGAAATAACCAAACCAGCTTCGTCTTTCAACAGTTGACTTAAATCAATCAGTGATGTTATCTTTCCCTCCAAATAATCTTCAATCAATCGCACAGCTACACTATCTTCTCCGAATTCCTCATCAAGAGCTTTCTCTTTTCCTTGATTAGTATCATCTATAAGAAAAATAATTAAATATTTATGTTTTATCTAGGAACTGGTATAATTACACTTAAGGTATAACATTTTATATAAATTCATTAATCATGAACAACTGATCAAGGGTTTTATTATAAATTGAAATCCGAAAAACTGACCACAGAAATTTTGAATGATTCTTCAAATAAAAGATAACTAAATATTTAAATCTGTTCAACAATAAATTTCTCAATTAAATTTCTGTTTTATTTACTGCAAATTATACTTCGACTTGATGACATTCTGCGGCACTGCTTGTTTTTATTTCAAACACCACTAGATTTCGCTTGTTTGCAGTCTGAAAGAAATAAGATTTTGTGAAATACTATTCTTGTTATTATTTATTCAAAACGTATCGATATCGTTGCTGCAAATAAAATGAGTATTTATATAAATACATTATCTAACAAATATATGAAAATGAGATAATAGTATTTTCAACTAAAAGTAATACATACCATTCTTACAGCCTGACGTAATATGGCAATAAGAGTGTTTCCAAGTGTTCTGATAAAGTAATTTCAGTGTACCCGTCTCAGGCCCGGAGGGAAATCCAATTGCAAAGAGGGAATGCTCACGATAGAAACTTGTTCTGTGTGAAAACCTCGACATCCCGATAATCGAGGAAAGAAAAGAAACCATATAAGTAAAAAACCATCACCATATACTAATCCAAAAAATCCCGAGACAGTTAAAATGCTATAACTTATTCAATTTCAGGCAAACCAATCTCAAACTTAAATTATCACTTATTGAATTCCAAACTATTCTTCCACTCTATTTTCAACAAATTTTGCAAGGAATATCTCTTCCACTACTGTCTTTCTACTGATTTCATCCTTTTTAAAATGCAAAAAATCAAAAAAAAAAAAATTCAAGCTAAAAATTTGCATAAAATGCTCAAGCTCAACAAAGGGAACAACAACAATATTTTAAAATCTGTTTGAGTCTACAATAGTATTGTTTGTTCTCAGTAGTATTATCCAAAATGCTCAAATGTTGAAATAGTCATTATCAGCATAAATTCATCTATTTATATCTATTAATATCATTTTAATACGACGATTTAATGTTATTCACATTTCAAAATAAATTATCAAGAGAGTTGTAATAATATTACGTACAAAATAACTGAAGTTGAATAATTTTTCGCAATTCTCGTTTCGGTATTTTTCCATTTTTCGATATTAACAAAAATTAGTCAACCTTCTAAAGATTCCAATGTTTTCCCTCTTTTACAGCATTCCTCATACCAAGAGATTATATTGGTTTTTTTCATAGAGATATATGTTTGAAAATTACTGCTGTAACTTTTACGACTGATAACAATGGCTGAGTCAATGACTATAAGTTATCAGTTAATTTCCATAAAAATCACCTGAATAAATGTCATATACATACAGAGCAGGATAAACTAATCCGACGCAACAGTTCTGTCTGACCTATGACCGCATTCATTATCATAAGAAGCATCGACTAGAAAATCCGAAAAGTCTTTGCTCTAATGCACATAACGTTTCTTCAACGCTTCAATAAATGTAAATATTACAAATGATTCTAACGTATATCTTACGTGGATTCTTGGAATGATTATTGCTATGTTTCGTACAAATTCTTAAAATAATTAAAGTCAACGACTATGTAACTGTACGAAAAGTCAACTTTATTCTCGAACTTCTCAAATTATTTCTTCCCAAATTGTTCATTGTTAGATTTCCAATATTATTCTTTTTGCACGCAAACAAAATTACACGTCACGTCACTTCCCCCTCCTCTGCAATGTTCACGCTTATCACGTAGACGAGAAGTGAGACACGTAACGATCCTTCCTCATTTCACTATGGTACCAAACCGACCTAATTTCACATCGCGTCACTTATGAAATTCCGCATGAATCAAACACGCACAAACGAATAAAAGAAGCGAAACAACCAATGAAAATTCCACGTCTCTTCTTCTTAAAGAGGCAAAGATGCAGAGGAGCAGAGAATGAGGATAAAGGAGGAAATATGCGAAGAGCACATGCTAACGATAAAAGGTTCGAGAGGAAGAGAAGGGAAAGGATAAATTGTAATACGAAAAACGAGAGGAAACGATAGTGCGAAGAAAATGAGAGAAAGTTGCGGAGGAAACGAGAGAAAAGAAGAAAATGCATATAGTAATCGATAATAGGAGCAATTACGAAAAGACGGAGAGATTTATGGAAGCCAGATATAAAAGAAGGTCAGTGATTAGTCGTCACGTCCGCCACAGAGCATTTCGCCACAAGTGGGTGGAGCTTGACGGGGAGGCGTGACTTCCGTTTATCTTCCTGCTGTCGTTGTTGTTGGCCACCACGTTTCTACGTGACGCTAACCTTCATGTAAACGTTTAACTCGCAAACGTGTGGTATGTACGTGTCATGTATAGTACACGTGTCAACATTACGCGAACACAGTTAACGTTAGAAGAATTTTTTTCGAACATTTATATGGAATTTAATTCGATTAGTCTTTTCTTCTGAATGCTGCATATTCTTTCTCATTATATGTAATATTTCAATCATTTTAATGGTCATTTTCACTCTTTTGCGACCATACAGTACGCTTGAATGACGCAAATTTTTCACCTGAACACTCGAAGCATGCGAAGTTATCATTTGGATAACGCATCAGAAATATGTAAAATTACACGTTTATTTAGCCCAACATCACACCACTAAATATTCCCATTAAGTTTCTTAATTAGTTTAATTAGTTTGCTAGTATCTGTCTATATCTGTTTTGAATTCGCTGAAATATTATTTCATTTCGTTTTTGAGATTTTATTCCAAAATTTCATAACTTCTTATATTACCTATTTAAATATTTAAGATGTGAAGGAATACGTTTGTATTATCATATTTGTATAGATGTATTTATTTACTAACTAGACCTGGTTATGCTTCACGTGGCTGATCCAGCTAGTTTATATAAATGAAAATGTAAATGTTCATTTGTTCAAAAATCTTAAATCTCCGAAAGTTCTTAAACACGCAGCGTTATTTCGAAATTTCAAAGCAGTCAGTGACGATATTTCAAAAAGTAGATGTGTTCAGTAGATTCAGTTCGCTCATTACTTTTACTTGTCACAGTGTGACATGTGAAAAAAAAAAAGGTGGGATTTCTTTATCGAATACAACGTTGTATCAGAATTTCAAATCAGTCGGTGAAGAACTTGAAACTCTGTGTAAAAATGAACAACGAACATTTACATTTTTATTTATATAGATATATTAAATTATTCATTCTCCATATTAACCAGTCCATTAATTCATCATGTTTATTAATCCTTTTATGAAACTGATTATTTAATTCACTTATTTGCTTATTTATTTACATTATGCATAGTAATAAAAATAACTTTCTAAAATGCAATATATTTCACCAAAAGCATGTTAATTTGATTAGCTGATTCATAATTGTTAATAGTATATTAATCCAAAATATTCCGTTTCGATATTTTGCTCACTGTTTAAAGTTAATTTGTATGTTTGACATCAAATTATATTTTAAAAGAGAAAAATTTATCATTTGCAAATTTCTTTTCATGCTGCAATGTGAATATATCTCATTATTATCTTGATTTTTAGCGAATTTTTTTCATTAGTTTCCCAAATATTTAGTCCCATAATTTAGTTGGTAATTTATATCCTATTATATATTTTGATATGCATGATTTTCGCGACTTAAATCGCATAAAATGTTCAGAGAAATCAGATTTTTGCCTGCACAATTTATTACCTACATCATTAGTACGGCTGTCTCCCAACTTTGCACTAAAACATTTTATTGCAAAATTAAAAGGTTAATATCAATTTTCAGATCGGTAAACTTTTCCACGGGTTTTGTAATGCAAAATACCTTACGCAATTATGAATTGCTTCTTCCGTACAATGCTTCAAAAGCAATTTCAGCTGTCGAATCGACAGACGAAAATTATTTACGTTAGTTATATATATTTCGTTTAAAAAATAAATTATGGTTAGTTTCATGGAGAAATTAAATATGCATTTCAATATTGTATGTGGTTATCGGGAATCATAAATATTTTCAGTTGATCTTACCATATTTATTCAAATTTACAGCGCAATTTCTTGTCTGGATCAGAAAAGAATCTAAAAACGTCACAGAGCTCCATATGGAAACGCGTAAGTGGGCAGATCCGGAATTGCTTTCATCCTGGTGCAAACAGTCTAGTGCCGATGACGGTAAATCCTTGTGACTATCATGTAGAATGATGTAAAATTAAAGAATAAAAAGACAAGTGAAAACTATCTCTGAATGCGGAAAAAAAATTTGAGTTGGAAAGAAAAAATCTAATTTAATTAATTATAGAATTCGGAATTTGATTTCTCTAGACGTACGGAAATTTGAAAATTGTTTGGATTTACTGAAAAATTCTTGTATATTAGACATTTAAAAGCCTGCTGTGATGTTAGGGCCGAAATACATTACCGGTTTACCGAAATTATTTGTCGATTTATCGAAAGTATTTACCAATTTGTGCAGTTTTCTCTTGGCAAGCAAATATCGACAGCAGAATTGGTGAAGACGATGTTACGATCTGTTTGGCCGAAAGGGAATTGGAAAATTCGACGACTTTATATCTATTCCATGGCGCTTCTTATTGTGGCGAAGGTAATCGGAAATATTATAACTGATTTTTTTACCTTCTCCATTTTATGAGTCATCAGTTCCTGATTTTAAATTTTCCTACTAGGTTTTCCTACTTACTTCCAGTTCATTAATATTCAACTAATAATCTGTCTTTATTTATAGATACTGAATGTTTATGTACCGTTCTTGCTGAAGAATGTAATTAATTATTACAACGAACGAGTACCAACCGATCTTCAGTTAAATGCTGATAGTTATAGCAGCATGTTTGGAATCGCAGCATTCTCAATTGTTGTAACTTGTATGTTTTATGTGAAATATTTTTGATAATTATTGAAAATTTTTTCATTAAATTTTAAGGATTATAGATTATTTTATTTAATTCAATAAAGTTCACTTTTGAAGTCTTTAGATAATCGAATTTGCAAATGTGTTCAGACAGATTTCTTTGCTCACTTGATATTTATAATCTACACGCATTGCAGATGGTGCTGCGCGTAGTGGTTCTGCGTTATTTAATGAGCTCCGGAATGCAGTATTTGCGCGTGTTGCGCAATATAGTATTCGTAGCATTGCTCGGCAAATTTTCCTTCATTTGCATTCGTTGGATTTGTCATTTCATCTAAGCCGTCAAACAGGTGGTATGTCGAAAGCAATAGATCGAGGTACGCGGGGTATGGCATTCGTACAAAGTGCTCTAGTCTTTAATGTTGTACCGACGGCGATTGAAGTTGCTATGGTTTCAGGATTGCTGGTGAGACATTATTCCTTGAAAACTTTCAAACTTCGCTAACCTTCATTGTTTTTCATTATTATTTTTTTTTTTCAGTATGTGAATTGCGGTCCATCATTTACACTTGCGACATTAGGTTGTCTTTCAACTTATACTATTGCAACGCTGGCAATAACCAAATGGAGGACGAAATTTCGACATCAGATGAACCAGGCTGATAATGATGCGAGCAGTCGTGCTATCGATTCATTAATCAATTATGAAACTGTGAAGGTAATTATGAATTTTGTATTAAATTCTGTTAAGAAATAACCAGCAAGTTTTGGATTTCTAAAGATTAATGAGTTCTAATAAGTCCTGCATTTCAGTACTTCAATAATGAAAAATTTGAAGCGGATCGGTATGATTTTTTTCTGAAGAAATATGAAATAGCAGCACTGAAGACGAGCACATCATTGGCATTTTTAAATTTTGCACAAAATGCAATATTTAGCGGTGGTCTTGTAGCTGTGATGTGTTTAGCAGCAGCTGAAATTCAGAAAGGTATTATTGTTCCAGAAAAAAAAAATTTTTTTTTCAAGTTCAGTTTCGAAATTTAAAAATTCGAATGTGGATATTTTTATGCTAACATTGCTAATTGTAATTGTCATCAACCTCACTAACACGTGTATTGAATAGACTAAGAATTACATATTTATTGGATAGGCTAATAATATATCATACTAAGAATCTATTTTTATGCATCAAAATCAAAAACCATAAAACAGTGAAAAGTAACGTCAATAAACATGTTAGAAAGCGAAACTCTTTGATATATCTATAGCGTTTCTAAGTGATTTCATATTTCTTTGCGCTATTTTTAAAAATTTTTAATTAATGGAAGAAATTCCAGGCACAATGAATGTCGGCGATCTTGTTCTTGCTAACACGTTACTGTTTCAATTGTCAGTCCCATTAAATTTCCTTGGTTCAGTATATCGGGAAATAAAGCAAGGCTTGGTGGATATGCAGCTCATGTTTTCATTACTTTATTTGAAAAGCAATATAACTGTAAGTTTCTTTGGAAATGCATTGTAGTTTCTTCAGGATGCATATTATTGATTTTTTCTGTACCAGTTGAAATGAACATGAATTAGATTTTTGTTCTAGTGCGACAATCTTTGCTTAAGTACGCTTATGGTGCATAAAAATCTGGAATTTCGAACCGAACTGAATCAAATCCAAACTGAAAAGAATTTATTAAATTGTGGATGGAATATTGCATTTCAGGAAAAACCAGACGCTTCACCTTTGAAAGTTGATGTGGGAAACTCATCCATATCGTTTAGAGATGTCACATTTGGCTATCTTCCTGGACAGCATATATTGAAAGGATTAAATTTGGATATTCCTTCTGGTAAAAAGGTATGATTTATTTTCAGGGTTCGTTTACCTTGTATAAATATCAAATAAATAGAAGATGTGCTACCATATGTTAGTGATTATTTTTCTTATATTGGTATCTGTTTTTTCTACAGGTAGCTATAGTAGGTGGCAGCGGGAGTGGTAAATCAACGATTGTTCGACTCTTATATCGTTTATTTGATCCACAGGATGGCGAAATTTGTGTCAATGGTCAAAAAATTTCTGATGTCCAACTTGAAAGTTTAAGGAAAATGATTTCTGTTGTACCTCAGGTCAGATTTTGTTCTTTCTTTGTAACAACATTAAAAATTACACCAGTTTTTGCAGTTGGGCTGCATAAAAGAATGTAAGTTAAGGAAAGAATAGAGGTTTGTTTTTGATTTTTTCCCTAGTATTTTTTTGAAAGATACGAAATGATTTTGAGATTTTCAGGATTCAGTCCTTTTTCATGATACTATATATTATAACATACAGTATGGAAATCCAGCTGCATCTATGGAAGAGGTGAATTTTGTCTTTTCTTTGTCCTTGAAATAATATTTAGCCAATTGATATTCGTTTTGAATTTTTGGCTGTTTTCAGGTTCTTTATGTATCGAAATTAGCAAATTTGCATGATTCGGTGATTCGATTCAAAGATGGCTATAATACAGTTGTTGGTGAAAGAGGTTTGAAATTAAGTGGGGGAGAAAAACAACGGGTCGCTATTGCTCGAGCATTACTCAAGAACGCTCCTATTATAGGTGTGTTAATTTAAATTTAATATTATTGTTTGAAAATTTCTGAGTTTATCTTTGAAATTAATTTGTTTTCTACTAATATGGTTGTGATTAAATTCGGTCTTATCAAGTATAACGATTATAGTGGAATATTTTAGTTTTAAAAATCCGTTTAAATTTTCATGATGCAAAATTAGATTGCAAATAAAGTCGAGATTTCATTCTTATCATATTTAGTTTTTTCTTTTCTTCTTCTTTTTTTTTTTTTTTGCAAAAAAATTCATATTGTAGTCGACTTTAAAAATATCTTTGTAATATTTTTTTTAAACAGAAGTAGTGGAACACTATTTAATGTTTTTTTAAAGATGAACAAACCTTCGTTAGTATTTGAATCGCAGATTATTGAAAGATAATTAGACGACAAGTCTGTTTTGTTTTTAATAATCGAAAATTAGAAGAATATGCTATTTTTTCTGATCTTTTGTTCTGGATGTAAATATGTTACGTAAATATATCTCATAGAATACTTTTTGAAGTTTCTTTTTTGGAGAAAGGATTAATTGATGGATTCAGTCCTTGTCGATTATTATCTATTTTGTTCACTAGACTCAATCCTTCATGGACTCTTTATCTCTTTTATCAATGGCAAAAATTGCAGTTTATGATGAAGCAACATCATCTTTGGATGCTCTAACAGAAGAAAGTATTATGAGTTCGATGCGAAATGCCGTTCAACAACATACATCATTGTTCATTGCACATCGTTTAGCCACAATTATTGATGCTGATATCATTTATGTTCTTGAAAATGGGAAAGTAATCTTTTTTTTTTTTTTTTTGAATTTCGTTCACTGTTCAACTATTTTATGAATTACAAAGTTAGTTTTCCGAAATGTGAATAGGAAGGCCAGAGTAATCATTCCTTGTATGCTTATTAAGATAAGGAAATGCTTTCATGACTGTGGATTGCTACAAATTGTTATTGGCTAAATAAGGTAATACTGAAGTTCGAAATAGATTTCTTAAAAAAAAATTCGGTTTTTAAATATAATTTGAAATATAAAGATTACTTAAATACTTGTGGATGAAAATGGATTATTTCTTTCAGGTAATTGAAAGTGGATCTCATTTCGAACTACTTGCAAAACATGATAGCCGTTATTCGGACCTCTGGAAATCACAGCATAAATATGCTGAAGTAGTTCAGTCGAAAGAACCAATCTCACATAAACATGAATCGGAACATTTGCATCTGGAATCCCTGGATAATCGTCGTGACGATAACTGTTGTAGGTCGGGTGGCGGTTGCAAACGTTAAAATTTCTAGAAATATCACTAACTACAGCTTGAGAAAAACTAATTATTTCATTCGGCTGAAGTGCGAAAAGGATACCGCTGAATAAATACAATTAGTTTCCCAACTTTATAAAAGATAATTTTTGGGATTCGTAGTGAAATTTCAGGAATTAATGGCGAGTTTCAGTTAAAATTTTCGTGGATGTTGTGATTTGATCTTTGTTTTCTAACTGTTTCGGCTTGACGTTTGATTCATAATTGCATGATCTATTTTAAATTGTTGAAAATGGGAGAAAAAAAGCAAATTTATTTGTAATTCTGATAATAGGTAGTATCGCGCATTTTGATATGGTAGTACCAAAAAAAAAAGAAGGATATGACTAACCGTTGTACGGAAAGAATGATTGTTTACGTATATAATTAGCAGGTTCTGAATGGAAAGATTTCTGTAAGACAGAATTACCTGAAATAACTATGTTAAGGATGGGAACTTTTTTTTTAATTTCATAATTCTCTATAACTTAGATCTTTGTTCAGTTGAACATAATGTTGAAATTTTGCATCCATGTTTTTATATTCTCAATTTTTGCACGGGTGAATTTTAATTTAATTTTTTACTTTGCAATGTTTTCATATAAAATTATTTACCTTTTTATAGAACCTATTAACTTTTCTATCTCGGAATTCTTGCCGTAGTTCTATTGATCTTTTCTTCAGACATCCTTTTTGTTGATTTTTCCTTTTTTTTTTTTTTTTTTCGAAAAATTAACTTTAGTCATTGGGCTTCCAACTTCTTCGTTTCCGATATTTTTTGTTTTTGATTTATTTATGAAAACATCATAAAATTTTTAATAGAGGGTGTTTTCATCCTTTTAATAATAAAAAATAAATACTGATTGCCAAATTGATTGTAATTTGCTTTACTCTAGCAATATTTTGAAATAGTTTATTGAAATCTAGTTTTACCGGTTCTGTGTTATCAATAAAGAATACAAAATTCTGAAAAATTTAGAGTTGCTAGAAAAAAGAGAGAGACAAATAGAATTAAAAAACACTAAAGTTTAAATAAGGATGAAATATTTAGAAAAGTTCAAAATTTTGGAATTCAAGTTTTAAAAAGTCCAGAACTCGGACATTCGGAAACATTTTAATATTCATCTTCAACTGCTTACTTTCTAATAGATTTATTCATTTTTCTCAGGTAAATGCAATGTATGGAAATGAAGTAATATGTAAACAATTATATGTTTCGATTGTCACAAAAGCAATGGTCACTTATCACTTCACTTCTCTCGCTTTGTATTAAAATAAATAAATTTCATTAATATATCTTTGTATTTGTATATTTATTTATAAGATAATCAATTTTGTAAGTTTTCTCAAAAAATCGAAAATTTTCCCTTGAAATAAATAAGTCATTAATATTTGTTCAATTTAAAATCTTAAATGTTCAGAAGATAACGAATTTCGGGAAATTTTTACATCAGATAAGAAAATCATAAAAATCTGTTGCCTAAATAGGAAGTATTAAGATTTTAGATCAAATTAAAGAAATTGAGAAATAGTCTATAAATAAGTGGAAGATTTTTTACTCAAGCAGTTTGAAAAAATGCAATTTTCAACTTTTGATATTTAACTTTTGTGAAATGAAGCAGAGGATTTTAGAAATTTTGGTTTGAATTAATAAATTGGAAAATTCTACAGCGAAGTTAGGATTGAAAGTTATTGAAGATGATTTAAGGGATTTTTATAGAATTTGATGTTTGATGTTTAACATTTGATGTTTTACTTGGATGTTTTACTTTTTTGTTAAAAATGAAGCGCAATCAATGCAATCTTCAATTTTCTAAATTTTCTCTTCAAATCTAATTTCTGTGATTTTCTTTTACCAGATTATTTTATAAATATTTAATACGTAAATCTACAGGCATTTGATATGTTTTTCAAGTGTAATGTTATTCTGCCCTTTCAGGAATTCAAAAATTCTTTTGTCTTTAAAACTTGTTATTTCGAATAACGCTATGAATTTGCTTTAAATCCTTTGTACTGTGCCGTTTAATTATGTGTCTGTCTAATATATTTTAATAGATTTATATTTGTTTCTATTGAAATTTTTTGGTCATTACAAATAAATTTTGCTACAATATTTCTTTTATATTATTATTCGTTTAGGCGAAATTCAGCAGCCGTTATATTTAACAAAATTAATTGTTGTGAATAGGATTGTCTCCAGAAGAATAAATCGAATCTGGACAATAATTACTGGAAGGCTTATATTGCTCTCTTTTCTCTCCTAACTCTCCTAAGTCGATGCTAGAAACAGGGGAAGTTTTGTATACTGTAAGGTTCATAAGTAATCAATCAGTCATATCAATAACGTATACGTAATGGTCTGGGTAATAATGCGACTGACAGATGATAATCTTTTCTGGTAATGCTTTCATCATGTTTAATGACTCCTGTGAACAAAAGAATTATTTACAAGACTTAGCAATTTAGAGTTTTTATCTGGAACTAATATTTATTAATTAGCGTCCGTGAAAATGTCCGGATGCTTCGACCAGTTCAACTATAATTGTGATATTGATTGGGAATCGAAACGAAATGCTATCGCATCGTGTGTTTCATCGACTATGGTAGGTAATTTCTTATTGCTTCGTTATAATAGATAAGGGTGTTAAAGTTAAAGAAACTGTTGGTAATATGTAGTTTTGAATCAAAACTTTAGGAAGTTCATTTAAATCATATATTTTCTAGTATCCAAATAGTTTTTTAGGTTTATTTATCATTGTAAGTAATGTCACTTCAATCTTCTTGTTTGTAAAAGCATAATGAAAGTTATTTAATTCATCAGTTTGTAATTAATTTCTTAATTTTATCTTGGATAGATATCAGAAACTTCCGTCCGAATACATCTGCAATAATGTTGAATTTTGTAGTTCTTTATTGGGTGGTGGATGTTGATCGATACGGCAGCAATTTACAATCCGATCGGTCAGTGGAACAATGTTTACGTTATCGTTACCGTTTGTGGAACTATTGCAATGTTTATGTAAGTTTGAATTTTTATAAAACTGTATAAAGAATAATTTAAAATATATTGTTTTAGTTTCTTACTTTGTTTTCTAGCTATACCTCTAAACATTACATTTGATTTGATAATTTGTGACAATTATTTTCAATACAATAGCGTAAGATGTTCACTGTGGAGAAATAGCAATGTCTTAACTATTGTCAAATTTTAGGGTGAATGCTGTTTCAAATAGCCAAATTCGGGGAGAATCTATGAACGAAAATATTTTGGGTACTAAAGGTTAGATTTTCGAATGCAATTATATTATTCACTAGTTTTATTTGCTTCTCATCTTTTATTTCTTTATTTTTTTCAAATAAATATTTTATGAAATTGTATTTTGTTGCTATACATGCATAACTTTTGCTGAATCTTGGTCTCATAAGTTGAGCATATTTCTCATCTTGATGGCCTTCATTTACATCTCTATTAGTTTACTGCAGGATTATGAATCAGAAGATCCCGTAATCGTGCAGTTTAGTAGCATACTTAGACTTTAATCAAGATACTGAATGTCATCACATTTATTCATAACTGTATTATGTTTGCATTATATAAAATGTTTCCTTGCTGTAATAGGCTCATTTCACTTATAATTATATGCCATTTGTTTATAGTAATATTATATTCAGTTATAACTATATCATACTTAAATAGATGGTACGCCTAATGTTTACTCTTAATGATATCATGTTACATATTGAATATTTTATATGCAATTTTCGAAAATAATATAATATAAGACAACTTTCAGGATCTCGTTTATGGCTAATGCTCGGTTTCGTGCTTTCATTTGCATCTTTAGTTGCCGCCTTATGGATTATGTTTGCGGATTATGTATTGGTAACTGGCGATCATCCAATATGGCCCGGAGTTGCACTCTTCTTTCACAATTTCTTAATTTTCATCTCTTCACTTGTCTATAAATTTGGTCGAACAGAAGAATTGTGGGGATAATTGAAGCTGAAATGACGGAGGATTGTAACTTTCAGTCGAAGAATTGTGAAATCAGTAGTTAACTGCTGAACAGCTTAGAGACTTTATAATATCGAATACATATTCTTCGACATATATGCTATCCTGCATAGAACGAGATGATTTAATAATGAAAGAGTTTTAGATCGCAGGATAAATCCGGCTTTTCCTGATTTTCTCAAGTAACAATTCTTCTTAATTATCTCTATTTATTTTTTGCTAAAATTGCATCTTTCTCATCTTTCTTTGGAAATCCTTTAAATTCTTTTTTTTTTCCTTTTTTTTAATGAAGATTTTAAAACTTTATGGAAAAGTAAAGAGAGAAATATGTGAAAACGCTATTCAACTAGCCTTCAAGACTTCCTTATATGTCTTTTCCCTGATATTATAACTAAGTCTTAAATCTATTGAACATGCTTGCTGGTCTATCAAGTCTTACACCAGTTTTGCGTGTTCACACGTCGATTTATCCATTCAATATATCTTAATTCTATTCCTTCTTATTTTGCTATGTTTTTTTCTCCTTTCGCATTCGTTTATACTGAAGTGGAGAACTTAGGAAATATGGTTGTAGCTTTTTTTCTTTTTCAGTTTCTAGAAATAAACTCAATTCCAGACAGATTATCCTGAATGGTCCTTTCCTTGTCTAAGCTATATATATGTATATATCCATTGCTTTCAGTCTCATTTTTTACCCCGTTATTTTCGTAAAAGAAAGAAAGAGAAAAAAAAAAAGATTAATATAATAAACTAACAGTAACAAAGCATGTAAATACATGCATAAATTACTTCCAAGTAAGAAAATATCATTTTCGAAATCGAATTGCTTGAAATGCCCTAGTTACAGGATCAGTCTTGTTTTTCCCACGAAATATCATGGAACATACAAATTCATTTGTGATGTAAATCACGAGTAAGCTTTAGGGACACATAAATAAAAACTGAAATTTTAAAACTTTTATCACTATAAGTAAGATAACAGTGGTCAAAATGCAAAAGTAACTCATTTTCTAAAGATGAAAATAAATAAAAAACATTTGAAGTAGTAAAAATTGATAATCATATGGAAAATTTCACTATATTCCAGTGAAGACTCAGGCACAATCTTTTTCAAAAATGTACTTCACTATAAAAAAAAAAAAAAAATAGAAACATCGGCAAATTCTTGCCAATGTATCTAATTATATTTCTTGGCGAAATTTAGATATAAAGATAAGAGGGATGGCGGATAAGTTTGCTTTCTTTTTTTTTGAAAAATTGAATTGATTCAGTACAAAAGCTAAAAAACAAGTGTGACGGATATCCCTCCGCTTCTAAATCTCAGGCATCAGGGAATACTCGAAATAAATACCAGGTTAACGCATGATGACGGATAAATAATCGCGATACTGCACTAAAAAAAACGAAAAATTCCTGAATATCCGAACATAATGTCTTGTGAAAAAACTTGCAAAAAGTAGATGCAGCTTCAAATCAGGGAGGGACATCAAGACTTGAAAAATGAATGGAATTGAATGCCTCCCTTGAAATGATTGCATGATAATCCATCAGTCAAAAATAAAAAATACGTTTTCAAGCTGAAATATTGGAAGACTATAAAAATAACAAAATATGACCACAATAAAGTTCGAAGAAGTTGCAAAGAAAGTAGCATAAATGTAGGTGTCTCAAGAATTAGAATGAAAATTTGATTTAAAAAGAAAGGAAATTCCGAATAAAACCAAATAAAACGTTACAAAACATCTGTTTAGGATGTTTTGGTGACGTTTTATTTATTATGGCAGGGTATTTTGAGCTACAAGTGATAATGTAACAATGCTACCAAGAAAGTTTTGTTTTAATCAGTCATTTCAAAATTTGTTTTTAGAAATATTCAAAGCAAAGCTATCATTCTACTAATAGAAGGTATCCTATAGCTCTACTGAATGAACAGAGAGTCTGAACGAACATAATTTGAGGAAAATTCGATCAATGATTTAAATATGAAAGTTAAACCAATTTTAAATATCTTATGAAAATTTACCATACTATTTAGAATAAGTTAAAAACCATGGAGGAAATAAGTCTGGCTTATTTTGAGATTTTAATTTTTGTTTATCATTATTAGTCTGTATTCCACTAATTCATTAGAATATGCCGTTCATTATTTAAAATCGGTTCATTTTTCATATTTGAATTCCCTACTACAGCTGCACTTTGCTCGTAAAAACAAATGATTTGATAGAGAAAAATTATGGACAAATGGAAAAAATTTCCTCATTCTGTCGTAGGAAGACTATTTATTATGGATTATCAATCATTTATATTGCTAAAATAATTTGGAATCCCTTTTTAAATTTGAATATATCGGTAGTACCAAAGAAAAGAAAATGACCCAATATACCACTTAGTAAGCAAACTTCCTGCCAGAATGAATTAACTGAACAAAAAAAAAAAAAAAAAAAAGAAAAAAGATTGCTCAATGCTTTTTTTCTCTTACTGTTCATTATGTGAAGAAGCGGTGACTGATCGTGCTGGTGTATCATGATTTGCCGCACTTCGATGTCTGAGCCGAGAATCATGAAAACTTAGGTAACTGTAACCTCGTGATAGCAGAATCAAACTCATCCCTGCCCCAATCAATGATTTTATCCACACTTTAAGCCTAAAATTAGATGAATTATAAGACTATAATCTAAAATTTACTGCGAATCCGTTTAGTATATTCTTTAGGATGATATGATGGCTATATGATTAAATCAGTTGATTATAAAATTATTCTACATAATTCGTCCAACGGTCATAACTTGAAGAAAAAGTGGTGGAACATCATAAACTAGCAAATTCAAGTAATAGCAAACTCAAATACTTAATAATAAAAACAACTGGAAAGCAAGTGATAATTGGTCTTTTTTCTTCAAACAGCTGAAGGAAGAATTTAAGCCATCTGTTTTATAGAATCATGAAAGATATTGTTTCAATTTTCAATAAATTCGAAGTCATGCTAAAACTATCTTCTGCTCTTCGTGAAAAGTAATTTTTACAATCGCTGTACTGAAACTTCCATAAATAATATGGATTTTAATAAACAAAAGAAAAAAAAAGAAAAAAAAGTGCATTTTGCAGTCAAATATCCCTTATCAATGATTCCAAAATGAGAAAAGTAGTATATTAGTATATCTTACGTATTCGGTAACATGTCTTTGAGGAAAATTATAGCAAATAACGATCCATATGTAAACATGACAGCTGTAAATACACTGTACTCGATACGTTTCCAACGACCTAAACGACTCATATGTGGTCGAAAATAGACCGCAAAACCAGGGCCAAGTGTAGCCGTACAGAGTATTGTAAATTCGGCTGCCAAATCATGAACTCCAAAGCATCTAAAACGAGAAAGAGATCTTAATGTTGAACACAGCATATTAATAATATTATCACAGCTTATTAAAAAAGATTGTGATGTTTAGTTCAAAAACGATAATTATGTAGAGCAAAATGATATTCAAATCAAAGTTATAGATTATAATAATATAACAAAGACAATGTTTTTCAAATAAGTTTCCGTTTAAAGTTCACAACCGAAATATATTTGTATTGTGATGTGTATTATATAAATATATCTTATGATTTTATTGAGCTCGAATTATTGTCAATTTTTTTTCTTTTTTTTTTTTGCAATTAATACACAAATAAACAACAAGTAACTGGTCAATTAATTGCTTCTTATCCAATTATTTGGAAAAATAAAAACCTGGAAAGTAGGTCTGGTGAAAGAATGTGCATAGAGTACACGGAATGGCTAAATGCTCCGACCATTGGTATGTAATGTGCAAAGGCTGTATGGGTCGTTAATCGTGGAAATAAGGAACGTTTCCATTCGCTGATTCGTTGATAAATATCTAACATTTCTGTAACAGGAAATGAATTTTCAATCTAATTGAAATTTTAAGTTCGAAAACCTTTTTTCAGATAAAAAATATTACCAAATGACTCTGCATTTTAAATTTAAATGTATCCTTCTTTTAAGGAAAAAAAAAATTAGAAATTCAATTCGAATTAAAAATTGGAAAATAATTTTGAAATATATGGATAATTTAATTCTAATTTTAAAGTCCGATATATTCCTTACGGAAAAATAAATTAGCAGTTAAACTCAAGTTTTAAGTTTAAATAAATTTTTGCTTCAGAAACAAAATGAATTGAAAATCCGATCCAAATTATTCAATTCGAATTTTAATTTCAAACGATTCTTTCGTGGAGGAGAAAATAAATGAGTGATTCAATTAAAATTTAAATAAACCCAAAGAGAAGGTAGAAATAAATTAAATTCGTGTTAGAATTCAAATATAATCTCCGCTCCGAGAAAAAGTGCCAAAACATGACTTCGAACATAACAGGAAGATGGCGCGTATATTCAATTTGTTTATCCAGTATGCGACGATATGTAACGTTAAATTTTATCTTGGAACAAACAATTGCATAGCGCCATATATTTAGTAAGTTGAGAGAAAGTACTGTATGTATTGATAAAATGAAATATTATCGATGGGAAGATTATACGAGACATTTCCTATTAAATGTTTCAAATTATAAGAGATAAAGATTATTTGATCGAAATATAATATTATTTGACCGAAATAATTTTTTTTTGAAAAAAATGAAAATTTCTGAGAATGTCAAGTATGAAATTTTTTTTTGAATTTAGAAAATCAATAAAACTCTAATTTTGCTCAATTTTAAAATAACTTTAGAAAAGATTAAATGAGGAGTGAGATGAGAGTATGAGAAATTCATTCATATTTCTCATACTGCATTGTTTCTTATAAAGTTGAATTCATTCGTTAAGATCTTCCTAATAATTGAAGCAAACAACAATTAATGATATAAATGTTCTCCAAAGTTAATTACATAAAAATATCTTTCCTGTATACATCCTGGAATAAAAAAGATCTTCCGTTCCGTCTATTATTAAATACCAATAGCTAAAAAATTCCTCTTCGAATTCAACTCTTCGATTTTTCAAGCAAACACATCCTTTTCTTTTTCCGGCAAAATTCTTTAGTTTCATTTTTCCTCTCTAATTTTCTATCAAAAATACGACTGAAGTTAAATTAGAAAAAAAGTTATAAAATGATATGTAAAATGCTGATATACAAAATATATAAAATGTTTGATCCGACTCATTTATTAGCATAATGATTATTGATTAGTGATAAATGTTCGCGAGTTGACAATTATTGATTACTGATTGATGACGAATAGTGAAATCTATTTTGTATTTTTGAATACAAAATTGTAGTAATGTTATTTTTTCATTACTCAGAATAACGAGTTAAAATTTTTATATCTATAATATAGACAAAAATACTGCATAACACATATCAATTGCATGTATATTTTTTATTTCAGAAGAAATGCCATCCATTTTTTTTTTAATTTTTCTCGTTTTTTTCTTGAGCTTTTTCCTAAAATCAATGATTTTTCATTATTTTGAGATTATCGATATCAACAATAGAAATAGTTATCAGACCTATCAATTCTATAAAGGAAATTTTTGGAAAATCAAACAGAATATATCCAAAAATTAAAAGCATTAAAAAGATTTTCAGTAAACTATCGATATCTTTGCATTATTTACAGCATTATGAATTAATTAAAAAATCGTCTAATTAATTAAATTCCACTTTACTGCTTATTCTGTATTAGTATTACTAGTATCAATCAGATGAATTGATAAAAAATATGGTTTCATTTTATTGCTAATGTATATGACATAATGTAAATGACATCACTTAAAGTTTATATTACAAAATTGCTATAAATTTACGATTACATGCAAATTATCAACTATAATAATCGATAATTAATCAGAATGGATTAATTAGGATGTCAATGATTAAATCGATACTAATCTAGATATTTTAGAATAAATCTAATCAATTTGAAATAATTGGATGCTAGCAGATGTATGTTATGATGATAAATTAATCGGAAATTGCAGTACAAACATGCATACATGTGCATGTTTGCATGCATGCATGCAAATATTTGTGTTGATGGTAGTGATTGATTGTTATCAATCAGATTATAAAAAGAGTAGAAGCAAACAATATTCTTCATCGTAAATTGCTTGCTTGTTCTTCCTTCTTTTTTTTTTTTTTTTTTCACTTTTTCGTTCGATTATTATTTCATCTTTTTTTTGTATAAAAATTTTTAAGCAATGAAAAAGATTGAAATGAAAAGTTATAACCATATCAGGCAGCTATTGTTAGTTTTCCATTTCCTTATTATAATATGTGATAGATGATGATAATGGTGATTATGGTAATAGTAATAGTGATAATAATTGTGATAATGATATAGTAATAATGATAATAGTAATAAGATCATAATTAGTGATAATAATGATAATAAGGTGTAGCAAACAAAAAAGAAGATCAGCAGAATGAAAAGAAGGATGAATCAGTCTTCTATTGCTTGATTACAATTTTTGATTTTACAACTTTAAAACTGATAGCGATTTTACGATTTAAACTAAATCTATTGGTTTCTTTTCTTTTTTTTTGTTTTTTTTTCTTTTTTTTTTTTTTTTTTTGTTTGAATAACCAATAAATATTGATGATTTATTGCATTTTCCGTGTGATATATTTTATCCATAGATTTAATAAAAGATCAAATTTTTTTTAGCCATTTATTTGTTTGTATTTCTTTCTTTTTGTTTTTTGTTTTTTGAAGCTAAAATTGAAATTGAAAAATTAATTTGAAATAAAATTAATGCTGGTAAGATTTTAAATGAATTCGCAAGTGACCTTAATGCATTACAATAGTTTGTTAAGTTGTATGATTTTGGAAAACTTCTTCGGAGATATTCTTTACTAATACTTAATTATCTAAATTATTTGATTATTATGCTAAACAAATGAGGTCCATTAGGTAAATTCCCCCCTACATCTTATTTTATCTTATGCAAATCTTTTTTTTTGGTATGAATTTAATTTGAAAATTATAAACCAAAACATATTTCTAAAAAAAATTGATTAATGATGAAATAAAAGAACTGAATAGGAAAGAAAAATTAGACACAAAGAAAGCATATTGGATGAAAATGAATATAAAAATGGAAATGTAGAGAAAAATTTGCAAAAATGTCGATATATGAGAAATAATAAATTACAAGATTTTACAACAAAATCATAGCTCATCATTGATTGTGATAGTTCGCTAAATTTCGTTATAATATAGTTGTTAAATGTAAATAAACCGATATACTAACATGATTTATGCTAATTATAAAACTGCAAACATTAAGAACATAATATTAACTTAAAAAGGAAAATAAACTAAATAATTGAGTATAATTTTGCATAATATAACGTTTTTTTTTTTTGATAAAATTTGAATTTTAACAGTATTATAGCGTGTCTTAGAGTAGAAAGACTTCAATTATTCATTTCAAATTTGCATTTTTCATGCATTTAAACAAAATCTTTTCTCCCACTTCTATAAATATATGTATATATATATTCACATATATTTATTTATTTATTTAATATAGAGAACTTAATTAAATCAATTAGTTTTTAATTGTATTTTGTTGCAGTTTATTTGTTTTACGTAATTTACACAATTACACATACAATTTTCACATATCGTTTCCTGCGTGATCGGAATTGTTGATAGAAAAATACATTTTTAAAGTTTTATACTGAAATGAAACATGCATGATGTGAATTAGATTTATTTGATAGATATGATATCAATAATTTTTTTTACGGTAGTACAAATTAAATTTAAAGTTTAGGCAATTCAAAAAAAAAAAATTTTAATCATGAAAGCTTGAAAAAATTATTTTATCCTATAATTTTTTTCGAAAATTTTATTAGAGAAGACGAATTTTTAACTTATAACTGAACACTACAAGTTACTCTATTCCTTCATTCTGTCATTTCTTCATTAAAATTATTTTCGATATGATATTAGCGAGATAGAAAAAGCATAAATTCGAATGAAGGGTAGATTGATATTAAAGTAAATTCCTAAAATTATGAATAGATAAATATTTGTCAAAAAAAAAAGGAAAAAAATGACGTCAACATTTTCTTTAACATTTTGAATTTCAAATAAAAGATAGATCATTTATTGATTTTTGCTTTTGAAAGATTTCCTCCTATTTTTGAACTTTTTATTAGCCATCCATGAATTACTTTGAAATTCAAATATTTTCCTGATAAATTTTATGTGATTTAGAATTCAGAAAAGTAGATGTCAAATTTTATTGTATTTCATACGGTAAATCGATGCTTCTGTTGTTATCTAAGCTTAGAATGGTTGTTTAAAAAAGCTAAAAATTAATTCAATTCTTTTTTTTTTGAACACAAATGGATCGTATCACATCTGCAGATATCATTTGCATAACAATATTCAATGAGACACCTTCTCTGATAAGAAAAAAAAAAGGATTGATTGATTTGTTGATAGGAAGAATCTAAAAATGAAAAAAAATTCAAATGACTACTTTAAGTAACTACCAGTTGTGTTAGGTATATCTCAAGCGAACAAAGAATCAAAAGTTGCGAGGCCAGATTTTAATTTTTCAAATTAATTTATAAATAAATTGAAATAATTGTCTTAATTAATAAATCAGTTTGAACTCAAGTTTGAACCTAAATATTCAAAATAAACACTCTTTTTATTTTACATTTCGATCATACATTGGTTTTAAATAAATGCAAATTTGCAATTAAAAATATACCTTCTTTTTTACCTATGTTTGTTTGAAATATTTTTCTTTCATGCCAGTACAGAATTGCATTCATAAATTTTTTCATTTAAATATTCTGCTATTTTTTTTTTTTTTTTAGTAATAATTTGTTTCTTCCTAGATTTTTAATTTTCAAATTAGTCATATTTGTATTAGCAGTAAACAACAAAGTGAAGATGAATTTTAAGAATTAATTAAGTTTCGAATTAATTATAAATCAGTCAAGTTTATTGTACTCAAAACTTGCTCTAGTGATAATAGATTCATTTGATCAATCTTAATATCATGCCTGCATGGTAGTTATCATTTTTAAAGAGTGATTAGCTATGAATGATAAAGAAAGGTGCATTAGTGATAATATTTGTAAAAGCTATCTAAATAATTTAAAAACAGTGAATTCATTATCTCTAATAAATTGCAATGAAGGATTGATTTTAAAATTTTTGTTAAAAAAAAATTGTAAAATTAAGGAATTTTCAAACTCATATAATAATCGGAATTGGTTTTCAACCAATTGTATAATTATCGACCGTTCTTTTCATTCATTTAAAATGAACATTTATCATCGAAATATTTGAGAACAAAAATTTGACCGGTTTGTATGCAAAATACTTTTAATTTTTGATATTGAAACGGAATTATTTTTTAAAATTTCTGAAAAACTTTACTCTCAAATCTATTTTATTCATCGCTTTTTAAAAAACTATTAATTTAAAAATTTTTCATTTTAATCCTTCTGAAATGAAATTTTCAAATGAAATATTTGATTTTTCATCAATTTTTTTCGTGAACAGAAAAAAGTTGCAATCAAAAATATTTTATATACCACTGATTAAACAGGCAATTATTTGTGGCATCGGCTGATCGCATATATTTATTCAACGATTTATCATTATTTGTTGGTCATATTTTATCATTTTTGAAAATTTTTTCATTTTTCCCATATTTTTAATATTGTAAAATTAAACGTAAAAAAATAGCCTAAAAATTCCTTATCTGGCATTATTCATTAAATTTGCACGGTTTATTTAACTGATAAAAATATTTCTATGCCCGAAAAAAATAGTTCATATTGTCATTATTTTCTTGTTATGATAAATGAGAAATTTATCAAATTATCAAACTATATCTATTTTTTCTTCTCCTTCTTTGCAATCTAAATTAAATTAGATTGTCTGATAATATCTGATAATTTCAACATTTCAAATGATACATTTATCTAATTCAATTATCAATTTATAATCCATATATTTTCAATTAAATCTAGTTTATAAATTATGTAAAGAAGCAAAAAGTTTTAAGAATAAAGCAATATTTTACACATACAGTACTCAATTAATTTCTTTTTATTTCATACAATTAATTTTATTTGAAAGGAATTAAATACTATTTGTTTGCTTTTTCTAACAAATTTGAAAGGATTCTGAATCAGAAAATAAAAGCGGCATAGCTTTTAACAAAAATTTGCAAATTTTAGATCATTGCTTACATGTTTTTTTCTTAAAGGCCTATTTTCAAAGGTGTTAAAAGCATTTTTTCTTGTTTAACAGAAGAGTGCTTTTTTAAATTCCAATTTCTGGTGTTGAATAAATGGAAAAATTGGAGGAAAAGAAAGAATCGAAGAATATTTCAATTCAATTTAATTCAACCTTTTTCGTACTTCTAGTTTAATAGCACAATAAAACGAGAGATGAAGGCTGAGAGAGGAAAAATTGAGGCCAAAATCTTTTCCGTTTTTCTTTTTCCGTATTCATTAACGGATTGCTCATCATGAAATAGTGGCATGAAAATGCTTAAAAAGCTTAGAAATATAACAACAATTGGTTAGATAATTGTTGGAATTCCTTTTTGCTTTTATTCCATTTCTTTTCTTTTTGAATAAAATGCTTTTCTTTTCTTTTTTCTTTTTTTTTTTCACTGAAACTATTTAAACAATTAAATTAATTTAATTAAACACACAATAAATCACAATATTTCTTATCTTATCATGATGACAATAAATAATTTATATTTTTGAAATTGCTAAACTATACCGTCCATCTCAGTTGATTTTATTAATAGAAATAATTCGAGAACGAATGGTTTCAAATTTTCCCCACTCTTACAAGTTTAGCATTTAGATTAAGCTACTTAAATAGAATCTTGAAAAAAAGAGCCAAAAGAGCCAAAAAAAAGAAAAATAGACTGCTAGGCTTGAAATATACTTGAGAATTTGAAAAGAAAAAAAAAATTGTTTTAGGTTCTAAACTCGCTTTTCTTTTTTTTTTTTTTTTTGCATAATAACAATTGAGATGAAGAAGAGAATTTTCTGAATTTATTTTTTAATATATTTGGAGCGTTTCTTTTTTCCTAAGTTTAAGAGTTTCATTTTTTGACAATCCTATCGAAGTATTATTTTACTTAATTTTTTTTTGTACTTTTAGCGTTCTTTTCTTGATTTAAAATTTTTTTCTTTTTTTCTTGAATTCCTTCTTTCATCAAATACTTCAAAAAAATTGAAATAAACTACCTCTCATTGAAATTTGATCCGCAACTATCATTTGAATTCAACTACAAGAAATTATTTTCATAACTTTCAGACTGATTTCGGATATTTACACAATTGGCTGAAGATATTTTTTGAAATTCAAATAAACAATTTTGCAATTTTAGACTATTTATAATAAATTAAATTGTATTTATGCAACTAATATTTATTTATTTTTATAAATTTACTGTCAACTATCAATGCTTTTGTTTCTCTCATTTAATGACTTATTCTTGAAAATTTCAATCGTTTATTTTGAAACGAAACTTTGAATTCGATTTGCTGTGACAGTTAAATATGGTGTACATTATGTACTAATAATCTTTTACCTTTTTTAATTTACTGTTGCCTATCAGTGTTTTAATTATCAATTTTGTCTCAATTTTATGACATTGTGAACTTTTTCTCGATTTTACGACATTGTAAATTTTTAAAACTTAATATTTATTCAAATTTTATTGCAATTTGTATTCTTTCGCATCTGAGAGGTTTAAAAAGTTCATATTTCCATAGATGATTTTTCAGCAAAAATTCAAATCAATGTTGCTCGTCACCTTTTTTATATTTGCTATGTGCGATGCAATATGGGTAATTTTTTTTCTTTCATTAATAAATTAAGTAATTACTTACTCTAAATTAAATGACACTTTATAATTATTTTTTCTCGTATTAATGTTCATTTCATTTTGAAATCAAAAATGATTTGAGGTCGGTGAAGAGTACTGGACAACGGTCAGCAATGATGGTTCTTTGCTCGGTGGTCGAACGATTAAAGATTTTTTAACATTTCGCATTGCTCATGTTACAAAACCTACGAGGAGAGAATATATCGCTTTTTGGTAAATCTTATCTTATTTGATAATTTTTTCAATTCAATTTTGAATTATTGATTCATTCATTCAATTTAGATGACCTATTTAGACAAATGCGAAGTTATAACAGTACACTAATCACAATATAAATTAAGTTGATTAGATGTAAATAAAATACGAATTAAATTGCTAGAAATTAGATCGTAATTCAATACCGTCTTTTTTTTCCCTTTTTCTCTAACATTAATTTTAATTTCTAGTCTAGCATTTAAATCTAAGTCAGTATTTACATCAGAAATGACTAATAATAATGATATAAGATCTTGGAAAATTAAATGCCAATAATTTGTTCATATTTAGGGTAATGTATGACGAACTTGGCCATTATGAAACATTTGGCCATGCATATTTGGTGCAAAACGGAGTTTGTGCTCGTTTTGTGGATCGTTATTATAAGGCCAAAACGATTTGTGGTGGTTTTCGTATACTTTCCAAAAGTAATAGGAATGGAAATTTAGCGTAATTCTTTGGAAAATTATATCCCTTTTTTGGAAAGTTTTAATAGAATTTTTGAATAATATTTGATTTTTGATTTTTTTTCCAAAATTTATGATTAAAAATATAATAGTTTCCACCATTCCCACCTCTTTATCTTATTAGATTTTTAAAATTACCATTAAGAGATGGCGAGATAAAGGGTGGGAGAAATAAAAGAGAAGCAAAATATAACCAAATAAGAAATCAACCAAAGCTGCAATTCAAATTGAATTGGGAATTGACTAATGCGAAGATTGAAATTCTAATTATTTTTCGGTTAATGAATGGATTCTCTTGGCCATCTGTAATTTTGTAGATTTAAATTCGTACAGGCTGGCCAAGCTAACATTCATGATACAATCGGATATCGTAGTAGACAAGTGGCCAAAATTGTAAGTTGGACAAGGAATGAAGCGTGGTACGGTAGTGCTTCGATGAGGGAAGCATTTGCCGAAGGTATCGATCAAGAAAATGCGTATGTTAAGGTAAACGAATACAGTAATTGATGAGTAAACAATTTCTTTTCATTAGAATATCGCAAAGTTGCGGCGAAATCGTATCATTCGAATTGAAAGTGAAAGGGAAGAAATAAAATCAAAAAAGTTATCCAAGAAAAAAAAAGACATTTGGAAGTTTTAATCGAAAAGAAAATCATTTTTTAAGTTCAATCTGAATTTACTAAATCAGTTACGTTGTTTACATGCATGCTATTAATTTGCCTTTTAATTAAAAATTAATGAAATATTTATTTTGAAATATTTCATACTTTTCATCTACGGAAATTTCGCTTATGATGTATGCCATTCATTCGTTAATTTCTGATTGGAAGCTTCGATTAAAAACGAGAATCTATTTTTGAATTTAAATTAAATTCATATTAGTGTATTGCATTTTATTGATGACGCGTATTTTTTATGGGTAAAAAGAGAATTCTTCTTTTTGAGACTATTCTTTTTGCATAAAAATGAAAATTTCAATCGAAATTTCTTAAGTTTCATTTTTTATTTAACAATTATTTTCCCATTTTCATCGTTAGAATAGAATTGCAATGCTTTCTTTCTCTTTCTTAAATATAATTCATTTTAATTAATTACTTACTAGAATATTATCATTATATTGATACGACATTAATTTATAGATATCGTATGTTGATGATCCATTCTTCTATCAGCAAAATGTATACGTTCTTGTAAGCTGTGATCCGAATGATCCGGAAGCCGGAAAGTCGGAAGATTACGTATTTTATCGTACTCCAAAAGAAGAACACCAATTGTACTTTTTTAAATATAATAATCTTCAATAATAAATAACCCAATTAGAAAATCGATTCATTCAGATGATTAATCCAACGAAATTTTTGAGTGAAATTGATGATTTAAATCATTAAAACATTTTCAATCAATACTATTCTTTTAATTCGGTTAAAAGTGATTGGAATCGATTATCGATTTCAACCGAGTTAATCAAATAAATCAGGCATTCAACAATCAGATATATCGTATTTTCTTGATGCAAATCATTTATTTTCATTTTTACGATAATAAATTCATATCAAATTTTATCAGAAGTTATAAGATTGGCAGATGCAGCAATAAATTATTACTATTATTGAATTCGTTGAATGATTTTAAGTTTAAAATTTCGACTGTTGATAAGTTTTTTAAAAAAGATTAAATTTGACAAATTTTTCAGAATTTACAATCAACAATCACAATATAATCAACAATATCAACAGTTACTACACCATAGACAACAACAAATTAAACGTAAGCTACAAAATCTTGAAAATGAAGAAGAACGACTTAGATATGAACAGCAACAATATGAACAAAAATATCCTACGGCAAATGAGCAACAACCATTCTCGATGGATGATGAACCTGATGAAAGGTGGAAATTTTATCAGCATTCTCGACTACTGTAATTTCATTGATAACAGGTTCGATTTTTTTTCTTTGTCTAGTTTTGAACATTTATCGATTAAAGTAATTATAGACTTTTTGAAAGATTGCATCTCTTTTGCTCATGTATGTCTGCATCATTTCCAGGTAGATTTATATTAAAATCTCAAAAAAATTTAGGATAAAAAGATAAAAGATGTGATTCGTAGATTCTCTCTCGACTATATTTTACATTTGACAATATTTTACCCGAAAATATCGTAGTTCTATGTTGGCGAACAGTGAAAAAAAAAATCCTTTCTTTTTGCAGCATGATGAAGCAAGTTTTTTCATCATCTGCTGCATGCAAATGCATGCCTTCAGATTGTAAATTCTATGAAGATTAGCATGTTTAAATGCATGTCATTTGTGATTCGTTCATCATATTACGGCATGCAAATGCTGCATGATACTAATTATTTTCCATTTCTCTTTATTCATTTATAAATTGCGATTACCGGTCGTTTCTATCATATTCACCAAAAGTTTATTTGTTATGCGATTTTTTGACATAGTTTTTTTTTTTTTTTTTTTTTTTTTTTTTTAATAAATTTTTTTTTTTTTTTTTTTTTTTTTTTTTTTTTTGAATGAACTTTCAAGACAATGCGAAATTATCTCATACGACAGATTTTGTGACATTTATAATAACCGATTTAAGTATTATTAATTTTTCTAATGAATATTCAAATTATTTATAAATTTTTAGAATAATCAATTTATTAATAAATAGCATTTCTCTCCGTTATTTTCTATAATTTGGTTATTTTAATAATTTTTATGAAATCATATAATGTTAAATAAAAATATAAAATTTTGATTAGTAATCCAATATTTCCTTGAAATTAATTATTTTAAATATCTTTATCGATTTTCTTCTGTAGATTCTTTCTTTTTTGAATTTTATCCTATACAAAATTTTTCTTACTGTACGAAACAATTGGTATAAGTTCTTTATTTCCATTCATCATTAAGTGATAATTTTAATCACTTCTATCAGTCATTTCTGTCAGTTTCATTGTTTCCTTTTTTCCTTCCATCATCAAAAAAAATATTTCATTGTGATTGTTTTTTTTTATCATTACAAGCATTCATTTTGATGCAATTAACTGCCATTACATGTATTAAAAGTAGTGATGCTTCCATATCAATAACTCAAATAAACAATAATCAATTTAACAATAATTAATTTATATATGTATGATTCAAATGTCATTTAGCAGTATTTGCTTCATTTTAAATTTGCGAAATTTTGAACTTGAAATTTGTATTCAAAATAAATCAAATTTGTGAATTCATCGAAGCATTACTATATTATCAGAGATTTTTTTTTTTTTTTAATATAAACATATAAGCATATTTGTATCACTGCCTTAAATTATTTTATTAATTTCTATTCGCAAATATACATAACTGCCCTGAATTATTTTGTTAATTTCCATTCATATATACATAACTGCCTTGAATTGGTTTATTAAATTTTTACTCGAAAAGATTTGTAGAAATTAAATAATTTTGTGCTGTTATCATCACTGTGCTTATCATTATTGAAGTAGGATTAAATATCATTTATACGTTAACATTTGAGTAGTTCACACAAAAGGATGAATGAAATTAAAATTTCTTTCGCATTTTAATACATGAAAGATTGTGAACTATACTTGAGTAGAATTCTACCAGAGGAAACTCTGGTGGAATCCGAAATGATTCTGATGTGCAAATCGATGGTCTGATTTGGAATAGAGGGAAAAACTAATCGAAGTACTAGCTGGTTCCCTCTGAAGTATCCCTCAAGATAGTTGAAATACGTAATGAAGCTGTTATATTCGGTAAAGCGAATGATTGGAGGAATTGTGGGACGAAACGTCTTCAACCTATTCTCAAACTTTCAATGAGTATGACGTCTTGCTTGCTTGAATGAAGGGTAGATGTTGGATTTGCACTTCACGTACGTCATTTTTGGTAAGTAGAATTGACGCTATGAGATGAACCAAATGTTAATGCCAGGATAATTTCTCTCATTTTAATGCAGGAATGGTCAATAATAGAAACTCGCCAGTTGGAAAATAATAGAAATGTGCCTTTCCTTTTTCGGGAAGATAATTCTGAATTTGCTGGAAAAAACAACAATACCGATAATAGAATTCTGAATGATAGAAATATGTATCACCATCAATATCAAAATATTCAAGGAACATTACTTAATCATTTCCTTCAAGATTTTGCCGACAAGAGTCTGAAATTTCCACTCGAAACACCTGGTAGATTCTGAAAGAAAAGGTGACGTATATTTTCCTTATTTTCTCATTCTCTCACTTTCTTTTTTTTTTTGTTTTTTTTATATTTTTTCCATATTACCCAACTGCTATGATACATAGTTATGCTTACATATAATGCTGACAATAACAAATCACATAAAATTCTACAGAGCAAAAATAAACCACGTAAACCGCATAAAATCTCACATCACAAGATTTGCTATTCATTGGTTTGAATTCTTTACTTGAATCAAATATTTCGATCAAAATTAAAAATATAATGCTCGAAGAATATTACTTATAAGAATTTTTATAAATTAAAGTTTTCATATTTATTGGTAAAGTTGGATGAATTGACTCCTTTTTTTCGGCATTTTAATTTTAGAAATATATTTTAAATTTTCCAATTCATACTGCTTTTTGTTCATTAAACATTCAGTATTTTATTCTACGTTATTAGTATTATGAGGTGCATTATATTAATTTTCGAGCCACTTTTTCGAAATCAATAATTCGGTAGATTATTTTTTAAAAAAAAAAAAAGGATTTTCTTTCTTTCTAGTTAGCTGTCATTGAAGGATATAAGTTAGTTTGGTTTGATGAAATCGAGTTATATGCAACAATAAAGCTTCAAAAATTCACTATCCAATTTTTCCGGCTTATATGATAGTAAGTAGCAAAGCAGAAATATTAAAATCATAAATTTGGAAAAGGAAAAGAAGAAAGCAGTTCGAAAAAATTTAATAAAAAATGAAAATATTTAAAAAACGAAACGTAAAGACAGAATAATTTCATTGTTTAAATATGTTACATGCACGTGTGTTCATGAAAATACGATTCAACAATTATGTTTGAACGAAAAGAAAAAAGAAAAACAAATCAAAAATAAAATATAACAAAACTATATATATATATGTGGTAAAATAGATTTCAAAAAGCAATTCAATGAGTTTATAAGTAGAGGTTATGAGTAAGATGACAAAATGATTTTTCCATATTTTAATTAATAATTAACAAAGAGAAGTTTTTTTTTTCAATTTGAACAAATCTTTTTATCAATTTAAAACGAAAAAATGCATCCTTTTCCTGATACTTAAGCTTGAATTCTGGCTGATAGTTTATTTATTTCAAAATTTCACTCTTCTCATTTATTGCTATTCTTCAAGAAATGATGAAGCAGAATGGAATTCTTGCTTTTTGAAATTTAATCTGAAATGATTTTCTGAATTAATCTTGATTAGATCATTCATCGTATTATAACAAGTAAGAGAAAATGATTGGTAGTGGTAGTAATGGTGGCAAAAGTATTAGTGAAAATGCATATATCAACATTGATTAGTACCTAAATTAGAAATGTAAAAATAAAGCACAATTAAAAGAGTGTAAAAAATTTGCATGCTTACTGATAAAGCAAAATTCAAATTTAAAGAAGATAAAAACTAAAATTTGTTACTTTTGAGAAAAAAAAGTTATTTGAGATTTAATAAGAGAAAATTAATGAATGAATTTCATTTTCCAGACACAATGAATGAATAATTTGCATGGCAAAAAAAGAGAAAAAATAATGCATGCAATAATTTAATTAGCTAATTAAGCTGAATAGTTTTATTTCTTTTTTCAACAACTCTTGATAGCACCATATGGCTGGGTGGCAGACTTTCCGTCAATGCAGGTTTTTTTCAAAATGATGCTGAAGGTAGGAAAAAAAATTAGAAATCATCAATAGAAAGCCAAATTCGTTTATCATTTCCGAATTAGGCATGAAATAAGAATTTTATCATTTCAGCATTTTTTAGAATTTTAAAAGCAAAATTTTGAAATTTCATAAATTAGCACAAATATATAAAGGAAATTCCCGAAGTGATCTATAAACTATTACATTCAATTTTTAATCAAGTTATAAGAAGGAAGTGAACAGGGTGGGAAAAAGAAAATCAGACTAAAACTTTTCAGATTTCTTTATCAGAAAATCAGAACAAGTCTTAAAGCTTTATCAGAAACATTACCAATGCAAATAACAAAAACATCATTAACGGATGAATGAAGTACGTGAATCACAGTGGGAATGTTGCATATTTTAACAAATCAAAACAAATCATTTGCAACGATAATTTAGTTCAAAAATAAAAAAGAAAAAAAAACAAAAATTTGAAATTTTGAACAAATTTAAAGCAAAAAAAAGAAATTATTGAAAGATGATGAAGTTT
The DNA here is from genome assembly GCA_000499405.2 of Onchocerca volvulus. Taxonomy (NCBI): domain Eukaryota; kingdom Metazoa; phylum Nematoda; class Chromadorea; order Rhabditida; family Onchocercidae; genus Onchocerca; species Onchocerca volvulus. Next base: position 520,581 of record HG738137.1, read on the forward strand.
TGAAAGATAGAGGAACCGTAAATTTAAACATTTCAAAATTTTTTAAAATCGAAGATAATTTTTTAACAATGATAAAGAATGATTGATGAAATTACAATTTCATTTTTAATAACTAATCTGGGAGTGGAGAGAGAGGGAAGAGGGGAGAATTTATTCATAATTTAGAGGCTACTGTTACGATATCAAGTATGAAAATTTTCGGAATGCTTCAATTAAACGAGTATTTGGCTATTATTATAGAGAATTTTCAGGACATCAATTTCAAAGTTTTTCCAATTTACCGATAAAATGATTGGTATAAAGTGTTGAAACAAATTCCAAAGCACTTCTTTATGCATGCCAACAAGTTTAAAACGGAAAGGAAATAAATTCCAGAAGTTTGGATCAATGATATCCGGGAAGTGATGATCCTTTGATCTCTTCATGTCATTTCATTCCTATTTTCTCATTTGTTTGATTGACAAAAACAAAGTGAAAATGATTGACTAGACAAGAATAAAACTGATAATGAAGAGGAAAACGAATACAAAGAATATTTATGAAAAAAAAAAAAAAAAAAGAAAGAAAAATGAATTATCAACGGAAAGAAATAAGCATAGTCTTGAGATCATTTATTCTCAAATATTCGACATATTAATTCAGTCTTATTTATTTCAAACTATTTAGCTATAATTAATTATCATTTAATTAATACTTGCAATCATGCATTCACAATTCTTTCTTGTTCTGGAATTCAAAAATCAAAAATTTTTTCTCATTCAAAAAAAAAAAGAAAAAAAATTTATTTTGAAGGAAAAATGCCAGAATTTTCATTTTCAATTCATCAAATTTTTCTAGCAGCATTTGATTAGATATGGATTGCTTAATGGAACAATTCATGGATTATCCGGCATAAAGATGACCTCATAACGACATGGTGTATCGGTGTGATTTATTCGATGATATTTCTCGCCCCATCCTTTGCCAACACTGATATTCAAAAAACTGAGCGTATTAGCCGGATCATGTTTTGCGAAATGACTTTCGGTATTCGCTTGCAGTAACGCATTATTAGTTCCACGATGAACTCGATAACAATACCCGTTACTCACCCTTCTGATTGTTTCTGATTTATGCAAACTAAGCGATGATGCGATGGAAATGAACAACGGCTTATCACCACTGCAACTATCCTTTTATTAATTATCATCATATTATCACTCCAAAAATTATTATATATTCTCTTATTAATCCACTTATTTCTTATTTCACAATTTATTTACTATTTGTCTTCTAAACAAAAACAAAAAAAAAGAATTGCTCCTAAGAATAAATAATCATACTATGATCTTGATACTTTAAACTTTCATCTCTTATATTTCCTATGCTATGTCAATAAAAAATTTTCGTTGCAATTTTTCATTTTTTCTTTCAGTTCATTTCCAAAAAGCTATTACAAATTACACGCATATCATAAGAGCGATCACGTTATATAGACTATTTTCTGCAATTTTTCGATAGTTATTAAAAAAATAAAAAAAAAAAATCCAAAGCAATGATTTAATTCAATGCAATTCTCGAGACTAAACTGAATTTTATTGATAAATTTTAATGAATTTTTTTTTATAAAGAAAAACTATACCTATTATACAGCCATACTTCGTATGTTTCATCCACATCCAATTGCCTTATCAGTGCAAATGATGCTTCGTTATCAATATCCCACTGAATACAAACATTTTGTCCATCGTGCACGGTATGAGCCAATAATCCAACAGCGACGAATTGTCCGGTAAGTGTCACACCACGGTCATCCATCCGTTCTTTTTCCTTCCACCTATACAAATGAGCCCAAGCTGAAATATTCATATCTCATATTAAAAATTAAAAGAAATCATTCTATCAATTCATTTTTGTAAATGAAAGGACGGACTTTAACCATCCAAAAAAAAAAAGTCACTCATAAATACTTCTTCGCATAATTAAACAAAATGGTTAAGCAAATTATCATTTTTTCATAAATCACCACGGTAAAGCCATATTTATGAAGTATTTCATAATTGGAAAGTACTACTGTTATTTATAATAATTAGCCTACTATCATAAAGATAATGCAAAATTCCCTTTTTTTTTTCTAAATTTCGAAAATTTTTTAAATTTAAAATTTTTAAAAAATTTTCAAATTTTTTCCATGCATTAAATTATTATTCCCTTGTTTTTCTTCTTCCTTATTATTCCATTGCTTTTCATTGGTCTATAATTTGTTTATTTACCTCAAAAGTTTATCAGATTTAGACATAACAATTGGCGAAAATTGGTGAAAATTTTCCTTTCCCCAATTTTCTTTCTACTTCTATTTCCTTTTCATTTATCAGTGAAGCATTGATGCAAAAATTGTAAGCAATTTTGCTGTCAACATATCCATTATCCTTGTAACAATTTTTCTGATTAAAGCTATGATTTGTAGCCAATTAGGATTTGAAGAGAAACGGTAACATCGAGAAATTTCATCTCAAATTAAATTGCATAACTGCTTCGGTTTCTAATAGCAACAGCTACTTCCTCTTGCGAGAAATATTCATCTGTCCGTTATGGCTATAAATCTAACTGCTAATAAAACAAAACAAACATTGAAAAATGAATAAATAAATGAAAGAAATTGATAGAAATCAATAGTTCGAAATGTTACATTCACATTTAGCATTCAGAAATAAAAGATTTAACATTTTTAATCATAATTAGGCGATAATTAATAATAACATAGATGATATAAGGTAGAAATTAGCAAAATGATACAATAAATAAATATTAAATTAACTATTTAACAATAAACAAGTGTACAAGTAAATATATTAATTGGTAAATGAGTAAATAATAAACGATAAGGTACCGGAAGGATGAGATTGATTATTGCGTACTGGTGAATCCGAAACAAGTGGCGGTAAACGTGATGGTGATAATATATTATTTGCGACACTTGTGCCCGTAATTTCATCACCAAAACCGGTGTCATTTGTTACAACTGAAATAATTATTGTGTAGGGAAAAAATAAAAAAGGATTTAGAAGAGAAAGAATTATCACAGATATGATAATTATACCAGATATGATAATTCCGGCAATTATTAAATACCGGATACGGCTACATCAACATACAAAATAGATTGAGCTCTTAAATAATTCGTTTTTTGATAATTCAAATATTTGTTTTCCCCGATATGTTTTCCATTATTCTATCATTAATACTAATCAGTAAACTGTTCTTATCCCAATTTCATAACAAATTATCTATAATAACTTTCAGCATAGACCGATATCAGTGAATTCGAATTTCCAAAGATCGAACTTAAAAATTTTGTTTGTTTTCAGAAAAAAGAAGAAAAAAAAAGAAAGAAAGGAAAAATTAAAAAAATTAAATTCAAAATTAGAAGATCCATCCGAAGACGAGTTTATTTATCATTTTACTCCAATAATGTTACAGGAAGTATACTACAAGTTACAATTTACTTTAAAAAAAAAGAAAAAAAAAAGGAAAAAGCTATTTTGTATAATTCCAACATCTTTACAGCAAAATTCAACAAAAGATTTGTAAATAAATCATGAAATAGCGACTTACAGGAATGATCAATCATAGAAACGCCGCCATTTGGGCCACCAGATAAGCTGTCATCTTCGGGTGACGTTTCCGGATTTGCTGAAAAAAAACGGTAATAGTGGTGATAGCATTTTGAATGAGAGAAATATATGTGATCAATAGGATCAAAATATTCAAGGAACATTTGTTTTATCATTTCGTTTAAAAGTTTAGCGATAAAACTTTGAAATTTCCACTCGAACATCTGGTAGATCCTGAAAGAAAAGGTGACGTACCTTTTCTTTACTTTCTCATTCTCCCATTTTCTCCTTTTTTTTTTTGATATCCTCTCTCTTCATATTACCTAATTGCTTCATCTTCGTTCATCCATTTGAAAAACATTTCACCAACTCATATGATTCATGATTAAGCAAAATGCATTCAATCGTACTATCGAAATATTTACTTTCGAGAAATCATTTAGTATTCAAAAGTTTAATTTAAATTTTGAACAAAAAAATTTGATTTAAATTTTTAAAAAGAATTACTAAAGTTACATACATATATTCGAGATTAAAATATAGGACAGAGAGGAGAAACTCATTTAATAGTTCCGTAGTATTTCTAGAAATAGATATAAAAGGAAGAACTCTTTCAAATTATTAATATTGAATGAAACAGAAGAAAACACTTGAATTTTTCATAAAGCAATCATATATTATTGTAACAAGAGACTTAAAGAATTAAATTATAGACAGTATCTTTCGAAATGTCTCTACATCAATCATCCATACTTGCTCTAATTAAAAAAAGAAAAAAGAAAAATTTCTTCTAAATTATTTTTGATTCTTTTAGAGAGAAGAAATCTGTATACCAACGATTGCTTGCCGCCTTCGTTTACATAGTGATGCTTTTCTCAAATTTGTTGGTGACATATTGTCTAAAAGAAATTATTTCAAAATATTCTCAAACTTGAAATTAAACTTGCGCTGTTGCAAAATCTTTCATTTCCAAAAAATTTCTGTGAAAAAAAATTTTTCTTCGTAATTTCTCGTTTTCCATAATTTCAAAATATTCTTGCAAAACAATATTAAAGAATTATTATTTTTTACACTTCAACTTGATTATACGGGTTATTATTATCGTTATTATAATTATTACTATTGACGTTATTATTAGAAAATTTAAAGAAAAGATTAGAAAATTATTCCGTGAGAAGTGAAGCGCCTACGTCTAAAAGCACCAAAGAACTGAATTTTAATCCAAATTAAAAATAATAACTGAGATAAAGAAGTTTATTAAGTGTTAACGAAGTAAATTAAATAATAATATTTTGAAATCTTAAGCAACATAAAAGCAACATAAAAAACATTAATTAACTTGTTCCGAAATCAGGAGTTTACTTAATTGCATTAAATCTGGAAATTGAATTAATTTAATCCGCTTATTGTAATGTTGAGCAATTTTCTGAAAATTTAATTAATTCTATATAATTTTTTTTGAAGCGTCCTCCATTTCTTAATATGTATCAAATTGTTGTCCGTTATGCAGATTATTGAAATTATTAAAAGAATCTAATTGAACAAGAGTAAAATTTGAAATCTAAATCAAAACGAATAAATTAGAATGGAAAAATAATCTCATTTTCAAAATTTCTCGATTGTCATGTTTCGTAAAATCGAGATTTTTTCAGTCTTTTTTGATAGATCAAATAAATTTACATCGAAAAAATATACATCAATGTGAATTTCGAGCATTGTCCATGAATAAGGAAAATCCTTGAATTTAGGTTAATATGTAAAATCATTTTAAAAAAAGAATAAAAACAGCCATATTTAACTCTTTCATACATCTTAAATTACTGCAAGAATCTAACGGCATTAGCAATAACAATAAAAGTAACAATAATCGTGTATGAGCAAATGACACGCTAATAAATTTACGTGAATTACTCGTAAATTGCGCCATGCAAAATTAGCACACTACGTCAATTTTGTTAAGTAACACACACCTCACTATTGTCAAATTAGAATTAGCCATAGCAGTATTGAATTTATCTTTGCAGATGGCAAATGCACATTCATGTAAATAAACATAGCAGCAGAAGAAGAAGCAAAACAGTACTAGGATCATTTTTACTGGCCAAAGAAAGAGAAGCCAAGAACATACCAATGATCCATAATGCATAATGATAAGGATTACAACAGGAAACGGTAGCATTGTTCATGGTAACACGGCCAAATCTACACCACGGTAATGGATCTAACCTGTGTAACGCAGCATCTACCTGTAATAGCAATAGCGGGTGATAATTTATTATAAAGTCAATAAAATACAACAATATATATTGGGAATTAATGAAAAAAAAAAAAGCGTTTAAATGAGGAAATTAGAATCAGAAGAAAACTGATAGATATCAAACAATTTGCTCATTTTTTTTTTAGATAAATAATTCATTCAAATCTGAACTAGAAACTTGAAATTGAAATAATCGAAGTTTATTTAACTTTTAATTTCGTATTTTAAAATTTGAATAATTTTAGAACTGTCATATTAATAATTAACTTGAAAATGGTCATTAACATTAAGGTATGTAACTCACCTGCAATTCTTTCCATCGCCATAATTTACAGCAAAGATAAGGTAGAGACATAGGCTTATCAATTTGCGGTATCAAACCGGTATTTTCATAACGCTGATCCAGAAAGCCTTCATCGTTATTCGGGCTTTCAGCAGCATCTCGTGAGCATCCCGGCGTTTCTTCTTCCATGACATCCATTGGTGGTCCGGGAGCACACTGCTTGATATCTCGACCACCACTTTCTACTGCCTTTAATGATAGGATATGAGATGATAGGAACTTGGAAATTCGCCTAATAAACAAATAAATGCAAAATTATTGAACCAAAATAAATATGCAAAAAGATAAATATTCAAATATTTGAATTCAATTAATACAAATATTGAAGTTAATAAAGTACTGCGAGCCAATATAATATTTAGCAAATAAGAAATGAATTTTGAAATTGAGAGTCAGTCAAAATGCAGAGAACTCAAAATTGAAAAGCTACTGAAAACAAAACTGCTTTGCTCTTTTTTCAGAAAATTTTTTTTTTTTTTTTTTTGATTCTCCATGGGATTGTTAAATAAATAAACTTGCTGAGATCCAACAAGAGAATGTTGCAATTTTCAATTTCACTAAAATTTCAAATATTTAGAAGTTAAAAAAAAAAAAAAGAAATTTTCTTAATTAACCATGAAAACCTTTAAAATAGCAGCGAGGTCTTCTGTATCAAAAGCGTGCAATAAACGAATGAAACGTCTCTTTGAGCGTTTCTCGTCAATTGATTGAATGGTGCGTAATCTCCAAAGTCTAGAAAGATAATTTCCATTCTCAAAATTAATTTGAATCTCAAATATAAACAAATGCATTTCATTCTATCATAATATTTAAAAAATTTTTAGCAATGTATTTTCAGTTTAAAGTATAACTGTTGGAAGAAGACAAACTATAAAAACTATTTTAGATTTCTCTGCCAGTGAAGTACTTTTCAAAGCATGCGGTCAAACTGAAATCGTTTTAGGAACAACTGAATGCGGTGAACTATTCTCAGATAATTTTCATGAAAAATAATTGAGAATCTATTCTATCGTATAGCAATAGCGAACAGCGACATTTCTAGAGAGAGACTGAAGTCATTCTAGTCAGCGGAAAAGATGAAGAATCAATAATCCGGAAACAAAACCGGAATATTGGAAGATGATCTATAAAACGATTCTTTTAGCGATTCTGACATGCATATTGATCGTCTGACTTTGGTATACGAGCGAAAGAGTAATCAAATTATCCAGTAGTTGATTCCTTCTGAAGTTTCCCTCAAGATAGCTGGAATATGTAATGAAGCTGTTATATTCGGTAAAACGAATGATAAGAGAAATTGCGGGACGAAACGTCTTCAACCTATTCTCAAACTTTCAATGAGTATGACGTCTTGCTTGCTTGAATGAAGCGTAGATATTGGGTCTGTACTTCACGTACGTCATTTTTGGTGATAGAACTGACGTTGAATGAAGGGTAGATATTGGATGTGTACTTCACGTGCGCCATTTTTGGTAGGTAAAAATAGCGCGTTGTGGGATGAACAGTATGCAACATTTTACCAGAAATTACACTAAACTATCCCGTATTAATGATCCGATGATCTTCATTATAATAAAATTGGACATGGTAATGTAGAAATAATATGTGGATATCGAGAAATATCCGAGCATTTTTAGGTATAAAACACAAATTAAAATAACCTTTCAATGAGTCGCCTTCGTTCGGTTAGGAAGCACCAAATTTCGCAATCCAACGGCATACCGTTGCATTTGCGCGCTCCACTACCTCATTCCGACACAAGCTTTGTGTCGGACGTCCTTTTTCTAAAAAACAAAAAAAAAAAAAGGAAAAATTTAATTAATGAATTAATGAGCAAATGAAAATAATGAAAGAGAGTAGGAAGATTTACTTAGAAGAATATATGCAATTAAAAAAAAAATATCGGCGTGAAAGATTTTTATAGGAATTTATTTAATCTATACAGTTTAACTTATGAAACGAAATTTTTTTTTTTTGAAAATATTTTGAATATATATATATATATATTTTTTTTTTCTTGAATATATTTCGATCCATAATATTTGAATTTTCTTCAACTAATCAGTATAGTATATTTATCTCAATATTTTAGTCTTGAATTATGAATTATTATTTTCAACGGCAATTATAAATATTTAGTTTCTTTGCTCTATTTGAATTTTAACAAATAAATTTTGATATTTTAAACATTAAACTCAATGAATTATCATATTATTAAAAAAAAAAAACTTGTTATCTTATAATTTATAAATGTTAATAAGTACTAATTAATTGGAAAAGAGCTACTTACATTTGCAATTGAATTATGAATCAAAACAAATAATTGACATGAATAAAAAGTGATTTGATTACATTTTAAATAATAATAACAATAATAAAATGAAAAATAATAATAGTAATAAATAAAATTAGTAAATAGGATAGAAAGGAATGAAAAAGAAAGCAAGACAAGTAGTTTAGCATTCATTTTAATGAATGTATGAGTTGTATATTTTTGAGGCAAACATTTTTTAAAGAATAATTTAAGTTCTTTTTCCTCTTTTCTCAAATTATTTATCAAAAAAAAAGTACATATTTCTTTTTTAGAACTTCATTCAATTTAAAATTCATTATTAAAATTTTTCATCTCAATTAGTCGCTTCTAACGGAAAAAGAATAAAACAAAATTTTTTAAGATTCCAAAGCTTCATTTTTTACAGGATTTCATATAACAAAAAAAAGTATTTCCTCTTCAAAATTCTTTATTTTTTAAACATTTTTCGTTTACATGTTTTATTAGTTTTTTAATAGGATAAGAAAAGATTAATGGATGAAATTATATTGGGAATAGATTTACTTCTTCCATCTTCTCCTAGACTTATCTATCATCATCAATGATAAATTATTTGGATTAGTGGCAACAGAGGGATAACCAAGTTTGGAATTAATGTCGAAGCATATTTTTATCATTTCACTAATAATAGTTCGATTTAATTATGAACTATTGTCAGACAAATAATTCTTGGTATATATCAAAGTACTACAATAAATTTTAGCTATGAAATAGATAAAAAAATTTCAGATTCAATATAATTATACGTCTTATGGATAAGCAGAATTTAATGAAACAAATGATTCATTGTTTTGAAATTGAAATTTCTGAAATTTTCAATTAAACCCAAAAAATAAAAAATTTTAAAAAATCTCTCCAAAAACCGATGATAATATTATACTTTTTAAAGAAATAAAATTTGAAACATTAAAATTTACAATCTGAAAAAAATTGCTGATTCAGCAAATGATTCAAATTTCTTCTTTAATCAGTTATCTTATTTACTTAATAAAGTTAAAAAAATTCCTATTATATTTTCAAAATAATGGAATCCATACTTTTCAAATGATCATTGAGGATTATTCAAATTATTTCTTCATATTTTTTTCAACATTTTACATCAAAAAAAAAAAAAAAAGAAAAGAAAAATGAAAAATTCAAAAGCTGATTATTTCAACGAAAGAATGTAACTTTTAAAATTGAAAAAAAAAAAACTTTTTTTTTTCGTATTTAATGTCAATAAATAAACTAACTTCCCTAACACACACCACCATAACAATGCCAATGTTGTATTGAAGTGAAATGGTTGGTGGCAATTTTGGATAATTTTCAACTTCCTTTCTCATCAATTCGACATCCTTCTTCTCAACTCATGCCTTATCTCTCTGCCCTCTGAACCAAAATCGATTTGAAAAAAAGAAAAAAGCTTTGAAAGCTATAAATCAAATTTTCATCTTTTTTTTTTGTAACAAACCCTATTTAATCGCTAGAATTTCGTGTGAATTTACATAAAAAACAAAAAAATAAAAAAATATCTTTAAAAAAAATGAGTCACATATTAAAATTTTGAATTAAATTTATTCGATTCTTCTATCATTTGTTTTTCCTTACCAATTTTTAATTTGCATATCATTTTTGTACATAAACTTTCCAAGATGAATTTTTAAAATTATTTTCAAGAGCAAAGTTTGCGCAATTAGAATCGAAAAATTTAATTGAAATTTTAAAATCGATTGCAAGCTCATTAATAGCAATTCAAAATTTCCTTAGTCGAATTTCTAACAACACCAACTGTTCCATCATCTTTTGATATTTTTATCAGCATTAAACTTTCGTTATAATTTTTCAAATACATTATTGATTTCGAGCGATCGAAAAGGAATCAATAGCTTCATTTTTCGTTATCCTGCCCATAATGTTAAAAATTGCAATGAATTTTATAAAAATATGAAAAATTTAAAAAATTATTTAGTAAATAATGTTAGAGAAGTATCAACGGATTTTTTTATAATTTAGAAATATTAAATAATATTAAAAAGTGATAAATATTTAAGCAAACCTGCGAGAATCAGTTTTCTTCCAAGAAATATCGAATCTACGTTGATTTGATTGATGGAAAACGAAAATTACAGAGAATGGATGGAAAATGAATGAATATAATAGAAAGTAATATGGAAATTGATGGAATTCTTTATTTTAATAATAATTGTAATTTATCGATGGATAAATGATTGGTGTTGCTTACGATGAAATTCAGTTGTCGCTGTTCACCGTCGCATCTTCGAAAGTATTTAATTTTGTTTTTTGATTAGTAAAACTGAAAAAAAACAAAACAAAACAAAACATTTTCTAATTATAAAATTGCAAACAAATAACTGTCGAAACGCAAATGATATATAACAGAATGGATTGCTTTCAAGAAATTATCGACCGAATCAATTTGATAAAATATTCAAATTCAAAATTAACTAGCAATCAATATTCTTTCGAGTTTATAACCAAATTATTATTGACAAAAAAAAAATTGGAAGGGAATTGTAATTCCGGAATTCGTATCAATGAGAATGATTGGGAAGTTCAGGCAATTCTAAGTTACACATATCAATAGCTAAATTGAGGTAGAAAAATAAACAGAAAATATGAACAAGTAATTGATCAGTAAATATTTCACTATTAAAGTGTACTTGATACAATTGAAGACTTTTCAAATAATATTAAAATTCCGAAAACTAAGACAAAAAACTAATTAAAATTTAAGCAAAAAAGAGAGTTTGCATACATAATAATAGTAATAATGATTAGAAAAATGTAGTGCTACTGTCTGCATTTAAAATTCTTCAGACACCTCCCTGACTCAATATATTTTCATCGTTAAATTTTAAATAAATTATTAGGTATACTTAATAAGAGAGGAAAAATTCCCGACGAAAATAATTGAAGAGAAGCTAAGCAAAATTATAAGAGTGAGAAACTAATACAAATGAAAAGTGTGACATCAAATTTCCATTCGTTTTTTATTTTTTATTTTTTTTTTATTTTTTCAAATTATTGAAATTAAATAACAGAGAGTGGAAGAAATGTTGGCTGCAATTTTCTGAACAAAAGGATTAATTGCGAAAATGAACTGGATTGTTTAATTAGATGTCAAAGCTGCATAATGATACTCATTAAGGGATAAATTTGCTTTCCATCGAATTCCATAGAATTTGTTATTTAAAAAGCAGTGCTTTTTTTGCATGCAACTTTTTACTACCTATCAAATCATATTAAAAAAAAAAAAGGAAAAAATTCAAAATTATAATTGAAAATATAACAAACATGAAAATTGCAATCAAAATTTCAAAAAAATTTATTCATTCCTTATATAAACTCTTTCGCTTTTTCATTTTTCATTTTTTTTTTTTTTTGCAAAAAATTAGAAGAAAAATGACAAATAGCAAATTAGAATTTTTTTTTGAAAATGCTTTCAAAAATTTTTGAAGTTTTCTTCATGCAGTCTTGTTCTATCGTTACAATCTCACATCTTTGCCTTGCTTGACTAACTTTTTTCGGTTGATTTAAAAATGTTTTTAGAAAAATTTTTGGACTTGTCCTCACTTTGCCTTGTTATCTTTTCATCCAATATACATCTTTATGGTTGCTTGACTAATCTATTCCGAAATTATTTCGGTTGAGTTAAAAATGTCTTCAAAAAATTTTAAATTAGCCTTTTATACATTCGTGTCATCCTTCCATTCTATATATACATATATATGTATATATCTGTAAATTTTCATTTTGCTTGGCTAATTCAACCGAAAGTTAGAAGCCTAATAAATAGCATTAACAAGAGGCTTATAATTGGACAACAAATTGGTCAAAAATTTTATACATAACTTTAGGCCATTCATTTTTTTTTTTTTGCCATGAATAAGAAATTCAAAAATCGGAAATAATTTATAAGTTATTTTCCCAAAAAGCTATTATTATTAAAACGATAATCAATGACAATTGGAACAACAACAAATAATAGTAATAATAGTAGAAGATTGATCTTCCTGGAAGAGCCAAGGCGTTATTTTTCCAAAATTCTGGAGGAATGGACGAGAGGGATGAAAAGTAGACTGAAGAGTGGTGGGTGACTTACTTTACAACGTTATAAACAAATGTTCGTTTATTCTTCGCTGTATATATTTGTGTCACATCGAGACAAGGATCAAGACTGCTGATTGCTTACATATAACTTGCCTGCATGCCTGTTCATCGTGCATATCGAATGATTGTTGTCTGTCCGAATTTTTTAAATTTTTATTTGTTAAAAAAGAAAAAAAAAATTTACGTGAAATAATGTGTGTATTTATCCATTTATTAAATCTTATATTTCAATAATTTTAGCCAAATTTAATTCATAATTTTACCAAAAAAAAGTGCTTCATTTTCTTTTTTGAATATGCAAATTCTGTGAATGATTGATTTCGAAAATTATTCTTTTCCATTTCTTCAACTTTTTACTTTCATTTTGCTTCCTTCTTTCTCCGTTTTTTTTTTTTTTTTTTTTTTTTTTTTTTTTTATGAATGTTGTGATATTCAATAGAAAAGATGAGCGAAAGAAAAACTGACTGTTATGAAGACAAAAATAAGAAAGTGATAAGATTGATAGATATATTCGAGAAAGTGAAGCAACAATTTTTTATTCAATATTTTTAGAAAAAAAAAAAAGAAAATTTTTTGATGCCGCGCAATGTTTCAATGATATTTATTTATTTTAATATTTAATTCGAAAAGTTTGTTAATAAAAAAAAAAAAAAGGAAAAAAGAAAGAGGAAGACGGAGAGAGATAGAAAGAGAGAGATAGAGAGAGAGAAAGAGGAAGAAAAAAGAGAAGCAAGTTATTATTTAAAAAGTTCATAGGGAAGTTTGAGGTTAAATTAGTTGTTACTTGTTATTTGGTTAGTTATATGTCAAATTTAATGATCTGAAAAACTAACTACCATCATATATTTAATATGAGAGGAGAGATGTGGGAGAAAGGGATGGAAACGATTTTGAAGACAAATTTTTCATGGAATTAAAAAAAAAGAGGAAAGGATAAAATATTTTTGGAGAAGAAAAGTTTCTTTCTAAAATATTTCCAAGTGCATATATTTATTTATATTAATAGAGAGTACATAAATAATGAATCCCCCGTATAAACAAATTCTCGCTCTCAAGTTTATCCTTTTCATCCTTTTCCTTCTTTCTTATCAGTCGTCCTATTCCCTTCCCACATTTCGCATTGAGTAATTAATCATAAAGCTAAACCTTCAAGAAATATGATTTATTTCAATATCCCTATGAAAACTTTGATCCATTATCACTATCATCCTTATTATTATCATCATTATCGTGTTAGCTATTGCATAGAATCATCCCACATATACAATAGGATAATAATTTTTAAAAAACAAAAAATAAAAAATTTAAAAAAAAAAAAACAACAAAGGAGATATTTTATAAAACAATTAATTTCACTGCAATCATTTCATGAAATTGAAAGTTAATTTTTTTTTTTTTTTTTTTTTTTAAATTGACTAATAAGCTGCGAAAGATGAATGATTGATGAGAAGTAGTTCAAACGAAACGCTTCCTTTACGCTTAGTTTATATTTCTGGCTTTTTTTTTTTTCTTCAGAAATCCATCATTATTCGAATATGTCCGGAATGCGTAAAATTACCGCCTTATCAAAGGATATGTAAAATTTGAACGATCGAGAATGCTCGAATAATCTTTATGTTTTTGGCTAAAAAAAAACTTATTTTTAACCAGATAAATCTTTGAGAAGTGTTCACTAAATTTTTCATTAGAATTTTATCCGATAATATGATTACTTGTTGTAAAGCAAATTATTGAAATGAGCAATAACGTAATCGGTAATAGTTATTTTTACGATTTTATTTAGCAAACTTTTTGAAATTATCTGATTTAGGATACATTAGGACGAGTAATAGAACGATATCAAAAAAATTGTGACAAATATTAGCCACTAATCCTTAGATAAACAATTTCTTATCTCAAATATATTTTATATCGATATCTTTTATTCGATTGAAATGAACATAAAGAAGATACTAACAAATATTCAAAACAATGCTTTCTGGCATACTATAGATTAATACATTAGCAAAAACAAAAAACAAACAATAAAAATGAATAAAAGAAAAAATGTCAATAAAAAAATCGTCAGAATTCTACCCAAACATAATCCTTCTTTAAAAATGACGTGTAGCTTTGAAATATGCGAACATTTCAGATAATAATCTTAATTAACGAATATTGATTGCATTTCAGATAATAATCTTAATTAACGAATATTGATTGCCTATTTATAGAGTGAGCTAAATCAAATTACGATAACGAGTAATTCTCTCGATGTTTAAAAATTCGAAAACTACAATCGAATATGTTGATAATTACTTCAAGTAGAATTGAAAAATTAAAGTAAATTGTAAAATCGTAAAAAATCCTATAATTTATCAATTTTTAAAATCAATTTTTGAATGAGCAAATAGAATTTTTCATTTGATAAATCGATTTTTTCTCAATCCAAATTTTCCTTATATTCTTTCATCTATTTTACCTTTATCTTTCCTTCTTTTTTTTTATTTATTCCAGTATTCAGTTATTATCAACCATTATTTGCTTTAGCCATCACACCAATTTCAATGATAAAATTAAGATGGGTAATTAATCTTAATTAGTAATTAATAATTAATCAGAAATCAAACGAAAATAGTTTTCTGTTTTGCGATTTCATCATTATTAATACTTTTTCCTCAGAGATTTTCGTCATTAACTGTTGCTCTGTTCTACGGAAAAAAAAAAAAGGAAAAAAATAAATGAAGTTAACGATGTTTGTTTAGCTGCATATCCAAAAAATGCTATCTCACTCAATTTGGTAAATTTTATCGAATTGTGAAGTTTGAAACTTTTAGAAAAACTTTGAAATTTTAAAATTTTTTGAAAAAATTTTTTTCTTATTGATTTATAATTTCACTTTAATCAAGCATCGATTATTAGTCTATTTTATTCATGAAAATATAATCAATTACTATAAAATTCTATATGAAATTATATGAATTCAAAAAATTTTCAAAAACTCCGAAAATATTGGAATCATTTTATTTTGATTTAAATTTTTTATTGATTCCTTAAATGGACAAATATATCTACGGTATCAATAAATTCTGAAATATCGAATTAATACGAAATGATAGGTGATATATCATCTCTGATATAAAGAAAAGTTTAACAGTACATTAAAGTAAAAGATAATTTCTCCTATCATTTATGTCCCACTTGTTTGTTGGAAAGAAAATATCATTGATACAATCGAAATCTATTTTTAAGCTCTACGGATTTTCAAGTGTGAATTCGGAATTCCGTTCATGATAAAAAGTTGCTGAGATACAAATTTAGAATTTCCTGATGGCAGAAGAATAATGTTCAGATGATTGAATTCAGAATTTGATGACAATAAAGGATGTTTGAACACAAAAATATTGCACCTATTGGAATTTATCTTTTACAGACTTGTTCAAAGATCATATATTCTATGATCATTGATTTTTGGACAACTTAGCGACAATTAGATGAATAGCGCAAATGGATGATAGTAGAACAAAGATTTGGAATAACAACCATGAATTCTTTGAAATACTGAAATTACTCATAACAACATTAATTATCAAATCTAAAATGGCAAATTTAAAATAGCGTGAGAATTTAATGATGAAAAATGATAGAATAATTTATAAATCTTACTTTTCATTATTTCCAATATTTTCTCGTTGTTACAATTTCTTTTTTTTTTTTTCTTTTCCTTATATGAAAATCGAACTTTAATTTCTAAAAATCTAAATTTAAATTTAATAATGAAAAATGGAAAATTTCTTAATTTACGGGAAGGAAAAAGATGTGAAGGAAAAAAAAAAACTGTAAAGTAAATAGAAAAAATAGTGGAGGAGAAAAAACTGAATAACTTTAAAAATGTACGTATTATATTTAAACGTAAAAAAAACATACATAACCATGAAAATACACGTGTAAAACACGTAAAAACCGAGAGAGAGATATATTACGTCGGATACGTATAGGACTTTGTTAAAGTCATTTCATTTAAGTGTAATACTGGCAGAAATTCACCTTCACGTGGATGAAATATGAAAAAACTTATTACGTATTAAGTCATTTTTTGTACTAAAAAATTTATTTTTCCTCCCTCATGCTAATTGGATAGTATGGAAATGCCATTAGTGGTAAAAACTTGCAGAAAGTTTTTCGAGAAATGATAAGAAAAAAAGAATTATTTGAAAAATAGCACATCGGAAGTTGTGTCAAAAAGATGATTTATTTGAAAAATTCAGTTTTACAATGCCTTCTTCATGTGACAAGGCTGGAAGTTATTGCTAGTCATATTAATAATTGGCCATTTTAACTTCAATAGTTTATTTCGTTTTTTTTCTTTACCAAATAGAAATCCAATAGAAAATGAAATTAAATTTAACTGAGTACTACGCATTTTCCAATACTAGGCCTATTTTTACATTCCTTTTTAAAAGATTTGAAAAGCAAAAGTTGAGTTGAATTTTGAAGAATGCATGAGATTGTATAATCTGACAAATTCGTCAATTTAAAAAAAAAAAAAAAAAAAAAACTTGCTTCGATTTTTTTTCGTTTTTATTGGGAGAACTTGTTAAACAGTTATAAAACATGCGAGGAACAGGCTTATTTTTGTTTTGTAACTATAATTTTTCGGCAAAAATTTACCCATTATTTAATCCCAATTCCATTCGAGCAATAAAAAGCCCAATCTACGAGTTATTCCAAAAATAAATAAAAAAAAAAAAAAAAAAAAGAGCCAGAATTATTTTGCCCATTCATGCTTATATAAATAATATTTTTAAGCTTCGTAATCAAATGCAAAGACATGAATTCCTTCTTTTTTTTTTTTCATATCTGAAATGTTTAAATTTCACGAGAAATGAGAAATGAGAAAGAAAAACAACTTCAAAATATAAATGATGACAATATTAGCTGCTAAATTGAATTAGAAGAGGAAAAATTTTAAAAACGATAATATCAAAATTATTATTATCAAAAATGTCTGCCGAAAATTTGAATATTAAACTACTAACTGATTAAAAATAAAAATGATAAGAATAATCGGAAATTTTATTTTTCTAGTTTCACTATTAAATATTATTAAAAAGGGATAATCTAAAATAGCTGCGGAAAAGTTTGGAAATTATATCATTTCAAATGAAATATAAATTGGAAGTTTAAACAAATTGGAACATTTATATTGGAAAAGTTTTGATTAAATCATTTCATTCATATCGATAGTCTTTCTCATTTCTTCATTTTACACATTTCCTAATAATTTATCATACGTACTTGAAAATAGCATAAAGTTCAGAATTACGTTTTCATTCTATCAATTGCAATAGAAAGAAAGGAAAAAAAAAAAAACTTAATAAGAATAATCTTTGAAGTTTAGCAGGAGAAATATCCATTGAAAAAAAAAAAGTATGACAATAATAAGAATATAACTCATTTCTAAGCTAAATATAATTTTACAGTTATATAAATTCTCATCCAAAACCATAGTTCTTTTTTTTTCTTTTTTAATTTGACAAGTTTGCAGTTTCTTAAATGTCAAAAATTCCCGACGCTACGTCATCAAGGTAGGGAAAAAAAAAAGGACTGAAAATCAAACTTTAAACAAAACTTGAATGAAATTTTACAAAGAAAAAAAAAACTCTTTCATGACATGTGAATTGAAATAATGAGGGAAAGAAATTGAAATAAACTTTCAAATTTTCAATTTCCTTTTATTACATCATTTGGTTATGAAAGAATAAAATGAATAAAAAAGAGGAAGCAAATATTTGAAGCGTATCAAATTTCGTCTCGTCTCATCATAAGGAATGTTAAGTGATACTTTTAAGAATAAATCAGATAATATAAGACCGGATGTACTATCTAAATATTTCTAATTTATTTTTGAAAAATATCACTTAAAACTTTTAAAATGATATGAAATATCAAATATATCAATGACATAATCGATATGAATAATATCGAAAATATCAATGTTCTATTCGTTTTAATCAATCAATGCAACAAATTTTTATCATTTTTAACCGTCGTCCTATCTTTTTCATTTCCAAAAAAAAAGGGAAAAAGAAAGAAAGAAAAAAGTATAAACGAAATAGAAAAAAAAAATGAAATGAAATGCATGCAGTTGGATTTAAATAAAGCCAACTGACCGATATATTTGTTTGGTTTTTCATTCAAATTCGCAACAAACACTAATTATTTTAGTTTGCAAAAAAAGTCAAAAGATTAAAAAAAAAAAGAAAAAAAAAGGAGAAAATTCAATTTATACTTAAGCATTCATCTTTTCGCAACTCTTTCCTCCTCCTCCTCCTTCCTCTTCCCTCTTCTCTTTCTCTTTCATTCATTCTTGAGCAATAATCGAAACAGCAAACCGACCGAAATTGAAATCAAAAGTAGAATGGAATGTATGAAGAAGCAAACAACTGACTATTAATTTATTCTTCAGATTCTTCAAACTTATCCCTTCTCATCTTTTTCTCTCTCCCTCTCTCTCCCTCTCTCTCTCTCTCTCTTTCTCTCTCTCTCATTTTATCCCTCCCTTCAATGTTAACCGATCCATTAATTGCTCAAAACATCATATCAATGTCAAATCCGTGTGTCATTTTTGTTTCAAACAAACAAAATTCGGTAATTTTATTAACATTTATTTAACTAATCATTTTGAGAAATAGAAACAAAAGAAAAAAGAAATAAAGAGTAGGAGAAGAAATGCTAATGAAATTAATTATATATTTCAAACTTTGCTAATAAATTAATTTCATCTAATACTCAGTAAAGGAATTGAATTGAAACTTAAGAACTGAATAGGTAAGATAGAAATGACAGTAAAAGATTTTTTTGTCTAAACTTTATTGGTTAAAAAAAAAACAGATTCAATTACTTGTCGAAGTATATTCTAGAACGTACACAATAACATGTTTGCAAATCTATTTGAAACATATAATTACGACTTACGCTTTTCTCTTCCACTACATCACTACTACACCATCTTCTAATCAATCGTTAGCATCAATTTTCATGTTGTTAAATGATAAACAATGACAAATTGAATTCTATTAATTCCAATTTTATTTTTTTTTTCAAGTTAATTTTAGTCTTTTCAAATTTACTAATTATAATATCATTTAATTCACGTACAATTTCTTTTAATTTATTGCTTCAATCCATTATAACTTTGCAAAATTAATTCACTTTTCTACAAACTAATCATTTTAATATCCATTATTCTACAATGATGTATGGTTTGAAGATGTTTAACTTATATTAAATTGATACCGCAAGAAATTGAATTATCTATGATGATAATGATATCCTTCCTATCGTAATCAATAATCCAATTTCTATCATTCAGTCATTCTCTTTTTTAATTCACAATTTGTGATGCATTGATTTCATATATCATATGTCCATATATACAGTAATCTATTACTGTATATACGTAAATGAATCAATTTGTTTCGTAATGAATAATTTAATCGATTTCCTTTCTCAAAAAAAAAGACTAGATTATGTATAATAAAAAAAAACTTTCAATGATAATAGCATGAAAATAGATATTAAAAAATTTGAATCAATCAAATCATAACAATTTTAACGCATTAAATTTCATCAATCGAATAATCGAAATTTCAATCTGACAATTTTAATTTTGGAATTTACAAAAATCAGGCAATTTCAATGGTTTTATGGCTTAAAAAAAAAATGAAAAAAAAAATATTTAAACAACAAACTGAAATAAAACAACTGCTTTCGCTTCTTCATCACAGCAAACAGCAACATTTATAATCACCTTAGAACTAACTCTACCTGTTGAAGCAATAAAAAAGAAAGCTAGGACTAAGCATCTCTACTTAAGCTGTCATTAATTATAATCGTTAGTAGAATGTAAATATTCCAAAAATAAATATTTACTTAAATGTATATATGTATAAGATATCTATCTATTTGTATTTGAATATGAATATATATTCCTATTCATATATACATATATAAATAGATAAATATTAAGTACGTATTTATTTAGAAATATAAATAGAAGTATATATATGTATATGTGAGTGTGCACACTCCTTATTTTTAATCGAAATTCTTCCAGCTGAGAGGAAGATGGCGACTTCCTGGAGCCTACAACTCGTCCAGCAAATCATTTTTCTCTTTGCTTGCTATCAAAATTTTTATTGTGCAAATAAAAATGCTTTGGAAATTCGGCCAGTTCAAACAAGTTGTAAGAAAAATTGGAACGCTTTTCCTGGATGATGGTTTTTTTTTTTTTTTTTGACTTTAATCAGTTTTATTATTATTTCCTTTTCTTTTCGGGAAATAAAAATTATTTTCAAAAATAATGTCAAATATGTGTTTTTTTTTGCCTCGTTATCATGTAAATTTGGTAAAAATTTCCGAAAATGAAATTCCATTGCAATATTCAATTCCAAAATTGAAAGCAATAAGCAAAAGTGGAAATGAATGCAAATTATGCATTTATTCTTTGAAAGAAATAAATATAAAAATAAAAGCAATTTTAAAAAACAAATTAAAATTTGAAAATGATTCCAATATTTGTAAGCAACTATGTATTAAAGCACGTGAAAGAATTCATTTCTTTGGAAAATGATTATGAAAAGTAGCAAAAGAGAAATAATTATTCAAACAAAATTGCGAAATCAATCAATATAGCTATTTCTTAGCATTATCTATCCAGTAACTTCATTTCGCGCCTTTTTTATTTTCCACGATATGATATAAAATAAAATACCTGTGCATAATTGCTAAAATTGTACAAAACAAATGAACAACTGTTATTCTAAGCCTTTAAAAGTGCATAAGTTTTATTTGCTTTGCAGTCGCGAGGTTGCTTTGCTAATAAAATGGCTTTTAGTTTTGTTTAATCTGTAAGAATCGGTGACAAAAATTAGTTGAGCCAGTGCGTATTTATATGTGTTAGAATATTAAATGAGTACTTAAAAATGCTTATTTAGTAAAACTTGAAAATAGTTGCTATTTTAAGCGAAAAATACTTTCAAAATTGAATGAAGAAAAAATGCTTTGAATTGTCATTTTCAATTCAACAAGAAAATGAAAAAAAATCTGAAGGGCATCATATCAGAAAAAAAAGGAAAGATGAAATACTCCAAATGTGAATGAAAATGCATAAAATATAAAAATCAGACAAGAGAAGAGGACAAGTAAAAAGAATTAAAGTTTAAAAATGAATTCTCTTCAAGTAAGTGCTGACAAAAACTAGACTGGAACGGCTTGAAATAGATTGGAATAGATTGTAAGTGAATGGACTGGACTGTTTGGAATGGATTGAAATGGAGTGGAATGGATTGAAATGGAATGGAATGGATTGAGCTGGACTGGAATGAGCTGAAATTGATGGTTGGAATGAACGGAAATGGATTGAAATGAATTGAAATGAACGGAAATGGACTGAAATGAACTGGAATGAATGGATAAGGAAGCATAAAGAATTGAGTGGATCAGAAGAGAACAAAGCAGAAGCCTTTATCCCATTCACTCCCTTAAAGTATGTTCTTCGAATCTTCTCTAAAATCCATCCATCGCCCACTTTTTGAAGAGACTAATAAACGCAAAAATATTTCGGCTAAAGTATAATAAAGAACGAAAAAATGAAGAAGAAGCATTTCGTCCTTGTTTTTTTTGCTTTCTTTTTCTTCCTCTTCCTCTCCTATTCCTCCTTTTATCTAATTGGGAATGATGAAAAATATCAGAGATGATAACAGTGACGATAAAGGCTGTTAACATTGATAAGGAACAGTACTGACAAAGGTCATGATTAAATTAATTTCTACATCCAATGCTGTTGCATTCAAGATTCAAGCAATGAGATGACACCAAAATATGGCCTTGGAATACATCTTGTAGAGGAATTTTTTATTGATAATATTCTTCCTCTCTTATTTTTTTTTCTTTTCTTTTCTTTTTGTCATTATTTATTTTTGTCTCTTCTTTTTCTTTTCTCTTTGTTTTTAATCTTACTTTTCTCGAAAAATGTCTCACTAATTCGTAGAATTCAGGTAGATCACAATAGTACGGTTTCAAAATTCCAGTTCTAAACATCATTGATCGTGATTAGTTGTTAATAATAATTACGACAATAATAAGATTAATGATAAAATGATAAAAAGAAACTATTTTATTAACTTTCGGCTTTAATTTAAGTTCTAGATCGGAAAGGAAAGTCATCACTCGAAATATCTGACAAGTTGTATGCAAAAAAGAATCAAAAAAATGATAAACAATTTTCCTTCTTGCTCCATTTTTACTGATTTAAAAGAGCTTATAACGATAATGATAACGATGATAATGAAATGGTGATAATAGCAATTATAATGACAGTAATAATGATAAAATGAAATTATTTGAAGATTTTGATTTCAACTCCGAGCTACGATCAATTCATTAACGCTCCGAAATGAATTATATAATTTCATATCTTATAATTAGAAATATTGAAAGAATTATTTTCTGGATGAAAGGAATTTTTTTTTTTTTTTTAAATGAAAACGTGTAATAGAAACTTTCATATATTGATAACATGTTCAGGTGCATGTCTTAAATTGTAACTCACGTGAAAAGAAAGTATTTTAATGTATTCCTACAACGAAAATAATATTTGGAAAGTAAAAAGAGAAGTATTGATGGAATAAGAATTTAAATTTTGCTTCGTTTGGACGCGTAGTTATCATTCGAATAAATATGAGTAAATGAGAGAAAACTGGAAAAAGAAAAAGAATTTTAAGCATAAACTATAACTTTTAAAAAATTTATAATATTCGATAATATAGCGTGATGAAAATTCATTCCGTACTCTGTTTATCAATCTAATATAGTGAAAATTGCAATCAAGTCGTCTAATACTTAAGATGCTAGTACCTACGGATATTTTAATCTATGCGCACAACTATTATATCCATTCAACTTTCTATCCACTTGTTACTTGAGCTATCAATTAAAATAATTGACTGATAAGATAAAATTATCATAAATTTATATCTTAGATGCAGAATTTCTTGCTTCTTCCACTTTTTTGATTGATTTTTAAATTAGTATCAAAATTTTGTATGTAAATATGAAAATCTGCATTTTAAATATCTCATTACTTAATTGATTTGTAATTTTTCCAGGGAATAATAATTGCCATGTTATCATAAGTATTAACTTATTGCTGTCATATTTACTCTGTTCTAATAATATCATTATCATTTTAATAAAGCAAAATTTGTTGATAGCAACTTATAATTAATAGTTATTGACATTAGTTACTGACAATATTGCTATTAATGCAAAATAAAACTTCAATAATTGGTTGCCACTGAATTAAAAAAAAAAAAAAATTGCAAAGTTAATTCATTGGTTTTCATGTCAATTTGTTAAAAGCTTCCATTGATAATTTTAGTACCATTACTGTTTAAATTGTATATCAACGATCTGAAAGTTGTAATAAAAGATTCCTAATTAGACGAAGTGTAAAGAAGCCAAAATAGTTGCATATGTTGTTCGATTTTTAAGATATGAGATCTTGAAATTCTACGATTATAATCTTTGGACCAAATTAAAATCAAATAATCAATCCTGTTGGTAAACTGAAATGCCGACATAATCCAAATATTTTTAATAAAAATTTATAATCTCATCCATGTAAGTCATTTATCTACATTGTGCACAATGGTCCTTTGTTTCTCATCATCTAATCTGCTGATAATGCTCCTGCGCTTTGTTTAAAAGTTGTAAATGACCGTAAAACATGTTGTGAATGGTTGTGAAAATGCTTAAATGGTTATAAAACATGCTAATGTCTGGACTTTGTAAGAAATAATATTATGCTCTTTATCTAAGGACTGCAAATGATTGCAATCATGTCAACTGTAGAATAATGTAGGGACTAAATCTTTGTTCTTTGTTTAAATGTTTTAAGCATTAATCGTAATCTCTTATTTTTAGTCTTTATCCATATCAATTTTTTTTGTATGATTAATGTATGAACCTCCGCCCCTATCAAGGATGACCATACAGAAGAGAACTTTCGGGACAGCAAAATTAGTGCTTCAATACATGATCAACAGCAGCGGCGGCAGTCTCTTACTTCAGTATTCCTGTCATCAGTACATCAAGGCTAGTGGCCAGCTTCAGTGTCCACAACTGTCGACATCGTCAGTTCATCAGCAACAAGGGAACTACATCAGCGGCAAGCTCTGCTACATCAGTATCAGTCGCAAAACGTTCCCAGCCCATATCAAGCAATCTCAACGAAGCAAAATGCGATATTGTTTATAATATCGTGTAAACTAAATAAAGGCTATTTTTGATCTAGTCAAGTTACAGTAGCAAAAAAGATCTCCAATCCAATGACCCTAAGCCAGAAACCCTCTTTCCCCTACAAATCCATCACACAATCTTATTAATACAACAACAATAATGAACCTCCTGCTGATGGTAAAACAATTATTAATATAATTCCGTTGCCAGGTGAGAATGACGAAAATCAGAATATAGTTTTTGCTACTTCTCTTAGAAACAACGGATGAAAATCTTTAGCGGACTTTCATTGTATTCCAAGTAATGGAAAAATAGCAATAAAGCTCGATGAAGGAGATAAATTAACTTAAATAAAATTATTTTTATATTACCGACTAATATTATTGCTGCTATATGACTAACCGATATAAAAACAAGTAAATAAGGATATATCTTGAATAACAACTATATGGTAAGAAAAGCTGTGAATACATATCAAGTAAATAATATTATCAAGTGAAAATGAAAAAATGAAAAGGAAAAGTGTAATTGATAACAAAAATATTTAGGTGTAATTCAGTAATACATATCTTTAAATTATGCTACGGTATGACAGTTAGATCATAGTAGCAAAATGATCACAAATAAATTGATAAGAATTAAAGCGCCGTACAATTTCAATTCAGATTGTTAAATTACTGCATTTTTTAGGAAAAAAAATTATTGAATTACTCAAAATATCAACTTTTTCTTACCAATTAATTCGACTAATTCCGTATATATTTCTAACTATTTGCATAATTGTTAATTATATGTATAAATTTTTGACGTGAAATAACGGAAAATGCCTGCTATATTTCAAACGAATCAGAGCATTAAATTTTGATGGAAGAATAATTTTTCACGCTAAATGAATTCAAACAGGAGATGACCTTTCCCACAATTTTCTAACGCAAAATTGGCCCTAATCATCATTCAAAGAAACAAATTTTCTTTGTTAATAATAGCAGACTCTTATTTAGCTTCTTTTGACATTTGACATCTATTCAACATCTCAATCTGCAACATTTCTCTCCTGTCCCACGGATTTTAACCCATGGAGATATTATCGGTATTCCCATTTGACCAAATACTCATTTTAGATTTCTCCAAGCTAATTTCACAGTTGTAAGAAAATAAGCTTCTTATTAAGTCATTCGTCCCCTTCCAAACAAATATTGTTTTTATTGGAGCAATGAAAAATCAGCAAAATTTTTGATGAGTATTTAAGCATAAAATTATTTAAAGATAAATCTAATTACTAATTGCTATGTTTCAAGAAACTGATTAAAAGTGTAAAATCAAACATTTGAGAGTTAATCTTATCTTAATCTTATCTAATTCTTTCATTTTAGAAAAATTTACAAACTAAAGAGCATTATTAACCTATTTGTCTAGTTATTCAAATATTCGCTCAAACGGAGAATCGGATTTGCTGATAAATTAGACAGAGTGCATAAATAAATTGCAAAATTAGAAGCAAGGTGAAGGAGGAGTAAACAAATCTGCATTAGTCGAGACAGGGATTGATTCTCGAGAAAGGCTAGCACTAAGATTGCTTTTCTCTTGAAGTTTCGACTTTCGTCTAATTAAAGTAAAAAGAGTGTAACTAAATGTTAGATAGTTGCGAAAAATGATCCTTCGCAATTTTCCTAAGATATATTTTGAACAACGAGAGGAGCAGGGAAACTGAAAAAATGTACGATTTTGAATTTTCAAGAAATTCATTAGTATGGCGAAATTATTATTAAAAATTGATTTTTTTTTCTTTTTTGCAAATGTAATCAAGGCAAAATTACTCATTTGACAAGATTAACAAAAAGAAAAAGGTTAAAGTTCAACCAAAGAGTTCTATCTATTTCATCTCTTTCCTCTTTTACGTCCATTTCCGCTCTGTAAAGCTGAGAAAGTAATACTGCTATTTCTTGTTGATAATTTTTCATTTGTTATCATTTATGAAACAAAACTTAATATTTTCTTCCTACTATTTAAATAATGATAATGCAATAATAATGAAATATCTCAAAAAAAGACATAAGAAAGGAATGAAAAAGTACATTTAACGTTTAGCGAAAATCAAGTAACGAATCATTATTTTACCGAATAATTCTATTTTTCAATAGAGATGAACATTATTTGTTCGGATAAAGTCTAGCATTTGCCTCGTCATCTTCTGACAGCTTCATATCGATAAATAAATAAATATGTAAACAAACAAGTAAATAAACATATATTTACATAAATTGAAATTAATGACAGACATTTATATGTTTAAAATTGTCATTAAAATTATTTTTTTCGAAAGACAAAGTGAAAAATTTGACATGATGAGTGAGAAATGTCTAAAAAAGTGTTCATGAAGAAATGTATGTGTACATACTTTTGCAAGTACACCAATCTTTCAAATTTAATCCTTTGATCCTCGAGTTCTGCAATAAATTCCGTCGAACTTTCATTTTTCAAATTCATTCATTATCAATAGTAAATAAGTTAAAAGAAAGAGATGTTATTTGATTAATAAAGTGAGAAAGTAAAGTGAATTTATTATTATTGACTAACCTCAAAGTTCCATTCATTGTTTTTCATATTGTGAAAAAACGAGCAAAGCGAAAAACAAAAATAAAAGTGTAAATGTAAATGTAAATGAATCAAAATATAAACAAACAAACAAAAAATATGAAGGAAAAAAGTGTAAATATTTATTTCATGCATTCCCTTCAATTTAATTATCGATTAATCTTACTAAAATGTAACATTTGGAAGAATTATTTATTGTTAAACATACTTTTCCTTATTTAACTATTTCAACCACTTTCCTATTTATCAATTGCATATCATTTCGAATTATCAAAATATCCAATAAATTTCTTTCTTAGTTATTACAACATTATGGCTACTACTAATCGTAATAAAATTCTACCCAAAAAATTTACTTTTAACCTATACAAAAAATCAGCCAAAGTAATCTTATATGAAAGATATGAAAACTTCATCTGCATATTTGCGGTAAAATGGATAAACAAAAACAAAAAAAAGTAGAATAAAACTTTCAAATGATCATAGAACTAGAAATCAACTAAACTGATTGAAATAATTAATTATTCCGTTTTTGGTGATATTGTGATAACTCTCTTCGATGTCAGCCATGTCACTATCAATTATCTTGCTGATCTTTAGATCAGATTTGTACCTTTATTCATCTATTTATTATTTTACCATAACTTTATGAAATGATGCAACTACTAATTATATCATTAATTATTGATTGCAATCAATGATAGGTTATCAGAATTTAATAAAAGTAAATTTCGCTGAAATTTCAAAAATTCCCAGATGATATGGTGGCATAGAATTAATTGAGCGAGAATCAAGAAAAAAGAAATGTAAGATGTTGCCTTCTACGTATGAATTTATACATCGATATATGTCTGTAACATGTAGTCCATCTATGAAAGTTTCTTGTCATTATTCGGCGCCGGTGCCAAATGTCGCCTTTTTTTGGCTCCTGTCGCCCAAGTGGTTATTTTATGTGTGTAATGTACATATATCTGTAGATATGTAAGTGTCAAGAGAAAATGTCGTTTGATCTATGATCAACATTATCACTGATGATAATTTTGCCAGATTGGATGCTTATTGGAAATACTAAATCGATTGATCATGATTATTACGATTGTTATCATCATATCATTAAATCATCATCAAAATAAGGAAGAGCAATAAAATTTTTGATAAAATCGAAACATATGAATCTCTATCGCCTGAAATTTCTTCTGATATACATAGAAATTTTACAATTCTTGGAATGATTTGAAATTGAAAGAAATTTTCTTCTGCAGTTCATTTCAATATGAACGATTAACAATTGCAAGATTCTTTAATTCAATTCACATATATGACAGGAAAACAATCGCATTTGCTAACGGAAAATGCTCATTCTGTAAAAGCTGTTGATGAAAAGAAATTTTTAAAACTACCGAAAAGAAGAAATTCAATTTAAATGAATTTTAAAATAAAAATTTCAAGAATCAAATTCATTCAAGTTATCTGTTCGTAATGATGAAAAATGAAATTTGATATATTATAGTACCAAATTTATTGTTATTCGATTTATAAGTGAAACATGAATAAATGAGATAATAATGAAATAGCTGATTAAATCATCTGATAGGTTCTACTTTGATTTCAAAATTCCTTCAGGAAATTTTAAAAGAAATCAGGACTTTTTATTTCTCAGTCACCAAATGACTAGAATAAAATAACTAACCTAGTTTAATCAGTCGTTGTTTCAATTTCCATACAGCAAAAAAAAAAAAAAAAAGAAAAAAATGAGAAACAATACAAGAAATCTCAGACCAAAAGATTTTCTAAATGATCTGAATTTCTTCGATTGTTTCAAAATTATTTCATAATTTATGCCATTTTTGTTTTAGCAATAAAAAAAAAAAAAGATTTTCTCTAAAAAGATGAAAGATTGAAAGAAATATCAGTCAAAACTAGTTATTTTTCTTCTATAAAAATATTTGAAAAATGAAAGAATTTGTAGGGAAAACGAGCCGAGGTAATTGAAATGGAAAGGAAAGAATTAGCTAATTTTATTGCGAGAAAGAGTTGATGAAAATATTTGCGACAAATCTAATTCAATTTTGCTAACGATTATTTCCGAATAATTCCAATTATATATCTGTCATTAGTAAATAAATAATAAGTAATAAAAAAGCAATTTTCTTGACAATTCACTACTTCAATCACAACATATAATCATATAAATGGAGAATGAGAAAATGCGTTAAATATTTCTTAGTATATTATTATTATTAAATTAATAAAGAAATGAGAGTTTTAGTAAAATTCTTTGGTATTTATATAATTTGTTATAAAAAGCATTTCGCATCATATTTTCATCGACGAACTGTTTTCCACTGTTTAATATTGTCGCAATCTTGCGAAAGGTCAAAAATCATTTCTTACTTTTTGCTTCATCAGGTAAGCAGATAATAAGCATTTGGGAAGGGAAAATGAAGCGCTTTAATTTTATTTGCATATTTTTCAACTACAAATATTAGAATCCAATTTGAAATTAACAGTTTCTTTTCTTCTTTTTTTGACTTTATGCGATAATGAAAAAAAAAAAATATTTTCATAATTGAAAAAAAATTACTCAAATATTATATTCGGAAAAATTAAACCATCATCAATCAAACTTGTGAATGCTCAACATTTTGATAGCATAATATATCACTCGATTTGAAATCTAAATATAAAAATGATATATTTACTTGAAAATGTAATAAATTTTTAAAAAAATGAAAAATTTAAAGAATAAAAAAAGGCACAAAATAAAATGAATCTATTCATTAAACAAAATTTTATTTTGATTTGGAAAAATTGTAAATTCAAAAGAAGAATTAATATTTTATTTTTTTTTTTTAAAGCTAAAATCGAACAAAAACGTTTATGTCCTTAGGCTATATATTTGAAAACATGGGTAGAAGAAAAATAATTAAAAAAAAAAAAATAAAATAAATTCCTTCAGCTAGTCATTCAAACCAATCATGCTATTAGTCAACTATCCTGACAAATGGAAGCATTCTTTTTTTTTTTCAAATTTTTGAAAACCTCCCACTAAGGTAATTGGAAGAGTAAATAAGAAAAAAAGCGACTTATTCTTTTAAATCAATAATATATGCAATGAATTTTCAGACATGAAAGAAAAAAAATTAATAAAAAATTAATTTATATGGAAATTTTTAAAAAAATTAAATTTTATTTTGCACGTTTAATCGTTCTCTCTTTTCAAAAACAGTCTACAAAAAAGTGTCATTTTTTAATTCATTGGATAAAATGACTTATCTTAATGTTGTATTTTTGATTTTGCAAAAATTCCTAACAAATTTATTGTTACCTTAAATAAGATCAATAATTGATTAAAGTGATCAAAATTGATTATTGTTTATTAAGATGAAACAAACGGATTTCCTATTTTAAGGAAAAATTGCTTGAATAATCGAAAGAATTAAAATTTGAATTTTCAATCTTTTTCAATCACAAATAGTTGATGAAGAAAGATAATCAAATTCCTAAAAAAAAAGCTAACATGTATGTTTATTTTGTTTGAAATAAGAAATAGAATAAACTTTAGAAGAAGATAAAAATTCATTATCATCAAAATCATCGCCATCATTATCTATTACCATAATCTTAAATAATTGGCAAAAAGAGTGATATAGATGAATGAGATTACCGTAACAAATGTTTCTTCAACAGATGGTCATCAAATAATTGTCCAGATAAATAATTAATCGCTTCGGTGCTTACTAATTATTGTTTAATTATTCATTAGATTAAAGTAATACTTCTTTCTTGAAAATTTATGAAAAATGTTGACAGGAATAATTTGCTATTTTATGAAATTTTCATAGAGGAAAAAACGTTTGAAACAATTAATCTTTAAATTAATGAAATTTTTAAACAAAGAAAGATAAAACAACAAATACGAGGAAATAGCACGAAAAAAAAAAGATGACAAAATTTTTGAATGTTGATATGAAAAACAAAAATTGAAAAATAAAATTGATGAAGTAATAAATAGAATAAACATATAAAGTCGAGAAAATATTCGATAATTGAGAAGAGGAAATGAAGTGTGATAATACTTGATTCATATTGAATTTTAATTAATCAAAAAATCAATTCATAATATTTCAAAAGAGATAATTAACTGTTGATTTTTTTTAGTAACTAAGCTTTTATATGTAAAGCACTACTTCGATAAGTTATTCGAATTTGTAATCTTTATCATAGAACTAAATAGATAACAGAAAAACTGTCACTATTTTTATCCTCATTTATTTTCAAAATTTAAAATTAAAAAAATTATTCAAACAATATCAATTGCTAGGATGTTTGATTTTTTACGAGAAGCAACAAATTTCGATTAAAAAATAATTGAAAAAAGATTGCATATTAATTATCGACTCATTTAATGTGTTTAATTTAATTTAACATTTTTAATAACTTCAGAGAATAAGGCGATAATTGTTATTGAAATCAGTTAATTTATCACTGATATCTTCGCTAATTGATGATTGATTCTTCTCATTATATTCCAAAAATCGTTTCTTTTTTCTTTTTTTTTTTTGAAATTTGCAAATTTTTACTTTCTTATTTCGTACTGCACAACTGCTACTGGCTTTGCTGAATTGTTTTCACTAATATTTCAAGAAAATAAGAAAAGTACAAATCGTAAATTCAACTATTATAATGAAAGAAAACAAAAATAAAAAAATGAAAGCTTCGTTACTTTTGTTTTCAATTTTTTGAATAAAAATTTACTCTTGCACTGTACGAAATCTTGACTTATTATTTACATCGTAATGAACATTAAGTAGTAATTTTCATAATAATTGTTAATTTTAGTAAAATTAAACAAAAATTATAAGATGAAATTAGAGAGATAGTTTGCGATAAAAAGATGGCGAAAAAAAAATGATATAAAAATATTGTTTATTTTAGTAAACCATTAATACACAATAGAACATTTAAAATTAAGAAATGGTAATACCAATTTAATAACAATTTAAGAAAGTGACAAATCAATAACCAACAGATAAATAACTAATTATTCTTTTAACAACAATGACTTTTAAGCCTCAAAATATTCGCAACAAAACACTCAATTTAAACAAAAAAAAAAAAAAAAAAAAAAAAAAAAAAAAAAAAGAAAAAATGGGGACAAAAGCCACCTGTCGCCTAGCATAAACAAAACAACGAATTCATTTCATAAAAGCTAAAATTTCCATTTTTTTCAACAATAACTTTTTTGCAAAATTTTATTTTAAAGATTTCTCATTGTTATGTGCCTGATTTTTTTACTTCAATCAAAAATACTAGTAAAATTCCAACGATATTGGAGCAGGAAAATTTTCTCGAGAATGCATCATAAATAAAAGTCACTTCATAGCCACATTTTAATGACAATTTAAACTTTCTTACACTATAATTTATGATAAAACGGACTTGAAACATCACATTTCATGACCTCTATTCGAAAATTAATACCTTGAATATGTCACAAAAGCTGAAGTTTGAAAAAAGATGAATGAATAATTAGAACCTGAAAAGAAATCTAAATTTAAAAGTATTTATCTCGAATTTCGAAAACAAAAAATGAAAGAAATTGGAAAGGAAATAAAGAAATAAATCAAATGAAATAATTATTGATATGATCAAGTTTAACAAAGTATAGCAAAAATTATTATCTTATAATGATTTTAGAGAAAAATTAGTATCTATTAATGATTCTATCATTCCCTTAAATTTCGTAGTTTTCATCTCCTCTAAATCCGAGAACATGAATGATCAATGTGATGATCCGTTGAAATGCAACTAAAATTAATATCTGATAATGATTATCATTCTTTCTACTTTCTTTACTAATTAAGATAAAGATTATAGTAAATGATTAATACTTGGAGAATTCAAAAAAAAAAAAATTTCTTTTTCTTTCCATTTCATGATAAGAAATAATAACGAATATTCTTCATACTATATAAAACTAATTATTAATTAATAGTTGAATTGATTTTTAATTGTCATATTTAACTATTGCTAATTATTAACTCATACAAATGCAATAGACATATTATGATTTAAAGAGTAAAATAAATTAAATTGATAATATGAAATGAAAAAAAAATTCGAAAAATTTATCAATTAACAATTTTCCGATTGGTAAAAGTTACAAATAGCAGACAATATTTACAACAGATTAGTGCAAAGAGTTAAGAATAGCAATGAACGAGAGAGTAAATGATAACATCTGATAACATCTTAACATCTCATTCTTCCTTTTCTTTTTTTTTCTTTTACATTCTTTAATATTGAAATGAATATATATATATGTTTGTATATTTATTTGAATGCGCATACAAACATATATGTCTACTGATTAGATAAGATCAAATTCTTTTTTTTTTTTTTTCTTTCATTTAATTCTATAGTCAATGAAAAATTTGCATTTCTTCAGTCCGATTTTTCATCTCTTTTTTTTTTTGTTTTGTTTTTTTTTTTTTGAAAAAAGTACTAAAAATATTTAAAAAAAATTGATGAAATGATTTTTCTTCCTTTCATTTTCTTTTCTTTTGGGAAGAAGAATTTAGGCGAGGAAGAAAAGAAAAAAGTGGAATAGTCAAAATTTTGCCATTCTTTTACAAATACGAAAATTTCCAATTGACAAGTTCCTTTTCTTTTTTTTTCCTTGTTAATCAAACAATTTTAATTTCCACTCTTTTTAATGAATATATATTATATATATTATAAATATATATCACATACTTATTTCATATCTATTCCTTTTTTCTATTTACAAAAAAAAAAAAAAAAAAAAACTGAAAATTTCTTTATTGACGACACATTGAAATTTGAAATTCCTAGTATTTCTATTCGATATTTCAATAAATAACATTTCTGCAATTATTTCCTAACGTCTTAAGTTTTAACAATTTTATGTATTTCATATTCGTCAAAATGAAGCATTGAAGGACTTTGCTCTTTTTCTCATTAATCATTTACATTATAGCAAGCAAAAACAGAAGAAAAAAGCCCAGGTCCGATAATAATTTCAGAAATTGAGAATTATTTTAAATTTCCAAAGAAATGAAATCTCAGATTACTATGAATCGGTACTCATCAAAAATAAAAATTTCAACAATTGATCTTTATTTGTATGAGCAAACAAAAAAAAAAAGCAAGCAAAATCACCCATAACTATTGCATATAATTGAATTCGTACAATAAAATTTGAATTCTTAGAAACGTCAAAGACATCCAAGATTGATAGAAAATACAAAACTTCTCCCTCCTAATTGCAAAACGTAATTAAGTGAAATTTTCCTTGATATGACTACATAATTAATGATCTCTCATTATGCATGTTATTTTTTTTAACCAAATATTCCATCATTTAAAAGACCTCCAGAATCAATTTCTTGAAATTAGACATTTTCAGTTGGAATAGCTATAGCAGCAGCTAAGTTCTAATCAATATTTTACCTTAGCGTTTCTCAAATTACCTCGTCCGGATTATCTTCCAAAAATTCATGAAACGAAAAAAAAAAGAATCATTTGTATAAAAAAGTAATAAAAAGAGGAGATAAAAATTTGCAGCTGTATTCATCATATTTTCCACTAATTATCAAAATATTTCTCATCATAATTTCTATATATCTTTGTTCGACTCTGAAATTTAAATTTCTAATCCATCTTCTTTAAATAAATATACCACAGAGGAATATTCAGATAAACATAATGTAATATGCAAATGCTTGCAAAAATTACACTAAATTTCTTAAAAATTGCAAGGGATTTCAAAAGTTTGTCTTTTTTAATTTAAGAAATGTCGAAAGATTATTTGCCTAAAAGAAATTGAAGAATGAAAGGAGTTAGAATAACAACAAAATAAAGTCTGAAAATCTTCCAGAATAAAAAAGTCAAAGCACAAGACTAGAAAAAATTCATGGAATGTAATAAAGTGGCATCAAAATAAAAAAGTGTATAATGCCAAACCATAAAAGTTGAACAGAAAAATAATAACAAGCAAAATTTTCCATGCCGGAATTTACCAATAAATTGCACAAAAACTATCGGTAACAAATAGATATTCTAAGAGAAATATAAGACTGCCCGAAAAATAATGATATGCAGAAGTTGCAGAATAAACTGCGCAAAATTTTGTTGTGGCTTTTATTAAAGATCAATTCTTAAAACCGATAAGGCATCTGGATGTGTTGCCGCGTAATTGGCCGAAGCCTGGGCTGATTCTATCTCATTCACCGGTTCATTGGTTGCGGATAATTTTGGTCGCTTCGATACATTAGAAGTTTCAATTGACTGCTTTGATTTCGATAATTTCAGCATTTCCATTCGCAATTTTTCCAATATTGCATTATTCGGCTCCAGTGCTGAGCTTTCCTTGGTACGATTTCCTACAAAAATTAATGTGCAGAAGAGTGTTAAAGAAATTTTAAATTCTAATTCTCGAAAATTATGAAGAATCTGACCCAGCTTTAATAAATTTAGAAATAAAATAAAATAAAATGTGCATACCTTGTAATTTGATTATACTCTGCCGACTTTTTCGAGCTTCTTGCTGCTTTTGTTGTGTTCCATGCCCGTAAAGACGTATGAGAGAACCCCACGTATCGAGCTAAAATCAAGATGTTTAGATTTTACAAAAATTTGATCTTTGAAACAAAATAGCAAGATCAAAGATGGTCCTTTGTAACTGTCTTTTCCTTTCAATATCACATATAACTTAAGCTTAAATTTCATATACAATAAAAAAAAAATGAAAAAATTCTCTCCATAATTTTATTCCTTTCTTCCAAGATAGATACTCCTGTAATTCAACAAGTGATTTTTACCACAAGATAGAAGCACATATCATACTATCTTTACCAAAGAATTTGACCATTTGAATATTCAAATTTGTAATCATGACCATTGGAATATTCAAATTTGTAATCATATTTTAAAATCCATAGAATGAAAATTTATTGTTGACAACAAATAAAGATTTCTTCGCGACATATCAAATTATTGTTATTTGTTAAAGCGAATATTATCATATCAGATAGTAATTTTTGCAAAATGTAAAATGCTACACAAATCATGATTATGCAAGAAATTAATCGAATAATATCTATGCAAGGGAAGAGAATTTTTTGCTTTGTAAAAAAAGTAAACGAACGGCTTTTAATAAAGAGTTAAATACTCAGTTTTTCAAATCTTACGAAAAATTTCAAATTTTCATGAAGATACTAACATTAGGATGCAATTTTTTGAGCATTGCTTGAGATGCTTTCTGTTTGCCCTCACGTTTATTTGCGCAAATAACGGAAACACGATGTTTGCCGACGACCATATCGAATTGATGACGCTGATGTTTGACCCTTACCGAATGAACTTTTATCTCTGTATCGCCGTATGCTGCATTTCGTTTTAGACATTCCTGAATTTCTTTATTTTTGCTAATACACAAGAAAAAAAGAAATATCAGAAAAAGTAACCTGGTCGCCATGAATGGGAAATTCTGAAATAGTATGTCAACTATTGGCATGTTAATAACATTATTTTTATAGAAATACAATAGTAATTCTTAGATTGTAAAACGGCTAAATGAATAAGACCATTACTAATCTGACGAGACTATCATTAAATTTTTGTTTTGAAAAAAAGATCGAACTTGAAATTTTATGGTCTGCAAGAAATTTAAAAACTGAATTCGAAAATTTCAGAAATCAGAAACTGGAAAATGAATTAAAAAATTCATGAAATATATCAACTTGAAGATTTAATATGAAGATTTATGATATCTCAAATTTTAAACAGTAAATCCGAAAGTTAAGAAAATATTGCAAAATAAATAGTTGAATTCGAAACTCATAAAATAGGCATTCAAATTTGGAAAACACCCCGGAAAACGAAATTTAAGGATTAATGTAGTTAATTTGCATTTTAAGAAATGAAAAACATCTAATATCTAAAAATATGTTATAAAATAAGAAAAACATTAATTTTCTAGTTTTAAAAACAAATTGGAAATGCTAAAAATTTTTAAGATGCGAATAAATTTAGGCAATGTTCTAGAGTTTGTAAGTATGCAAAAATACTATTGACCAACAATAAGCAATGATTAAGTAAAAGTTAAAATGTAATTAACCTGAAGTAACAAATATGGTGACGGTTGGCCAGCTCTAGCGGATAAATCAAATATTCGCGAATCCTCTATTGGTAACATATCAAATAGTGCTACCGCATCTTCTTTATCGCTTTCTGCCTCATCTTTCCTGGAAAGTTGAAATTTCAGTTTAAGAAATTAACAGCTTGAAGTTACAAAAATGGTAAATTTATCAATTTTCTATCCAAATGAAACAAAGAAATTATTTCCCCTGATAATTTATAATGAAGAACTGATTAATAACAATGAATAAATGAAGACAATATATGTATTTAAAAATGCATCGAATATGTTAACTTCCTCGTCAGTTCTTTCGGCTAGAAAAATTTTAAAAAAGTATAACATTAGAAGATTTTCAATTCATTATTTTCTTTATGTAAGATTTTTCTATAATTTAAGTCGTTATGGAATGAAATTCCGATTTCAGTCATAAAATATGGATGTGATATCCAATAAAATATCAGACCATATCAAATCATGCATACAAAGATGAACCAAAGCATAGAAACAAGTCCTCGACTAATTATAGCATGCTGAGGACAAAATGAATTTTGAAATCCTTTACTTCTCTAGGAATAAGTCAAGTAATTTTGAAATCCTATAATTTTTTTACTAACAAAATGACTTACACTTTCTTATCACTTATAGCAATACCCTCCGGATCAAATTCAACATCCGGTATCAAAACTTTTAAAGCATTTCGCGCGGCATCCAGTTTAGCAGTTTTTTTGCTATTACCACAACCCGTACCGAGAACTACGAAATCAGCATCTAAACATGTAAAAAATAAATTTCTATTATTTTATTTGTAAATTTGATCAAATAACTAGTTATACACCTAAATATCATTCGCAATGTAAATAATCGCGAAATATGAATAACATTAAATTGAAACCTGTATCTCATAGTATTCATTACACTGTTATGGCATTTAACAAGTGATTCTAAAGACTCAAAATTAAGCTAACAATTTTTTCCCAGAATATCCGTCCATCAGTTTTTAGCTATCAGTCATAATTTGATATATTCCAGAGATTCTTCCTCGACCAAAAGGTTCAAAACAAGGTCTGCCTCCAGAAAACAATAAATAATCAAATTTATAAGAAATAAAATAATGAAACTGAAAAGATTTCACTTATTTCTTTTCTAAAAAATCCGCGAATACTCATCTTTTGCTCTCTTTTTATTGCATGCTAACCTGGCTGCTCGCCGTGTTCCTGCAAACGTTGTTCTCGCCTTTGTTTTTCTTGCAAAAGCATTAATTTCTCTTTGACACTTGTTGCACAAAGTACTCGATTATTCAAATTCATTTTCAAACGTGCTGTACATCCATATGGCATTGACGAATTCCTGAAGCAGTATAAACCATTCTTTACTGAGGCTAAAATTCTTCCATTTTTCTTTTTTTTTTTTAAACAAAAAGTACGTCAAAAAACAAAGAAAAAATTGGATACCAACTAAATCTATGATTTTTAGAAAACAAGTCCTAAACTCTTGCAGCAATCTATTAATTGATAATGTTCAAATGTTCATCATACTTTATCAACTAATCAGTTCATTAAATCAAACATACCTTGTTTCTGAAAAATGATAATTGATCGTGCTTTTCAAAACTTTCTGTACATATTCGTGCAATACACTGACCGACGTTTTCCCTTGTGGATTAAGGAAAAATCCACGATGTTGCGGTTTTAAATTTGCTTCCAATGCAGGTACAGTAATCAATTTCACATTTGATGGTAGTGCTGCAAAAATTAAGAAGTTCATCAATGCTGTTTGTTTTAGCAATCTTTCCTAGTAACTGTGATTAATTAAATAATTGCAACTAATTTTCAGAAAAATCTTACTCACTTTTACTATCAGTAATATATGCATTTCTACAACCCCTTATTAACCAAATCTGAAAAAAGAGAATCAGATTCTTACCGGGACGACCAACTGAAAGTTCAATGGAGGATGCATTTTTTCCAAGTCTTCCAGCTTCAGCAAGCTTCCGCTGCCGATGAAAATTACGTGTTGCAGCCCATTTATTGAATCGATATGTCTTAAAAAACAAATATTATATTTGAAAACAGATAGTAAGTGTAATGACAAATGCAATCGGATGAAAACTACCTGAATTTTTTTAAATTTAAATACAGTTTTCGCATAATCATGTAAAGCTTCTGCATCAAGCTGACGCTCCTTGAAATCTTCAGCAGTCTGAAATTTTGGTGAAAATATTTAATAAGAAAAGTTTCATTATTTTTCCTTCACTTTCATGATGCTTCTATTTAATCTTATTCGTACATCCATCCATTTAAATAAGCGAAATAAGCGTTTTTCTATTTGATATCTTTAGCATACTTAAAACTGAGGAAAAAAAAATTCTATTAACCAAAAAAAAAATATTTTATCTAATCATTAGGGACAAAAAAAAAGTTCTAGTAACAACGAAAATATCTTATCCATCAGTTGGGATAAAAAAAGTTTCTAAATGCTTTGTGATTTACAAACAGTAGTTAAATATCAAATAAGGCTTGCATTCAAAACCGTGTCACTATTTATCAGAATAATAACTGGTGGGAAAAAGGTACAATACAAAACGATGAAAGCTTTTCAAAAATATAACTTTAAGCGAATTCTTCAAAATTTGATTTGCTTACTTGAACCTTAGTACCAGGAGCTTGTAATCGTGCCATTACTAATGCGGAATCTTCAAGTGCACCATCACCACTCTGTATACCGTTCGATTCAGAAAGTGCATTTTGCAGTGCAGCTGCACTTGCTGCAGCACCTTCTTCTATTTCTTTAAGTACTCGTCGTTGATGTAAGCACGGTATAGCGGAAATTGGCACATTATGATGTCGCACACTACCCGGACCAATAAAATACGGCCGAGAGAATGTACAAACCCGTGTAGATTTATGCTGAAAAATAATACAACTTCAAGAATCTTTTTTCTTGCAAACTAATAATCTGCATCTATTAATTAAAATATGCAACTTAAATGCTGATCAAAACGAAAACAGATTATTCCCTACATTTGTTCCTATTATGTTAAGTCATATTTTTTGAAGCGCCGGAATACTATTTCCTAATGAAACTCTGAGTTATATCAGTCGAGGCACATGCAACTGCATTTACAGAAAAAAAAAAAAAAAAAATTAGACGGGAGGAAATATTCGGCAAAAGGATCAAGTACAAAAACTAACCAAATAAATGGGAAGGCCACTACTATGAGTTACTTCTACCCATCCTTCCGGTAATACGTCGAAATAATCTGTTCCACGATATGCCAATACTATTTTCTCCCGTACTTCACCATCCTCTGGCATAATCACTTTACCCGTTTGAGCATCTTCTACCGGTTTCTCCAATAGCAGATCAATATCTTCACCATCATCTTCATCACTGCAAATACTTTTTCTTTATTATTCGAAGATCTGAAATTTTTAATGAATAATAGGGACTTATCCTAACTGGAAATAAAAAAACATATATAATAAAGGGTTTCGAATAATTGAATTAAAGAATAATTTATGATGAAATAACTTACGACAAGAATATATCTTTCCCATCTTTATTACTTCGTCCATCTATTCCATTTAATTCACTTCCACTATCTTCAGCTGGAAAAGATTCTAGTAATCCAAGAAAAAATTAATTTTACAGAGATAATTAAACCAATTATTTTAATAACATTATTTCATGTAATCTAATTTGAAGATTTCAACTCCAACACATCACCAGTGTGACAGTGAATAGGTAGTTCTTTACAGAATTTTTTATAATCTATTAAATAATAAATTATTCAATTGAAATCTTCAATTAATTTGGTAAGTCGTCATATTAAATAATCTCTTCAAAAAAATCGAGAAAATACTAATATATTTTGGATAAAGAAAATGGTAAGTCCAAATCATCGATATTTTAACTAATAAGTAGATTGAAGGGACTGTTTTAGTATTCGCAGACTTTCTATTTTGGCAAGTTGACACAATTGCAGAAAAGGAATCAGTAAATGAAAAAACAATCGAATAGCTGTGCTGACTGATCGAGAATTAGACAATTCTGGAACTAAAACATATATCTGGCAGTTAACCAAGTGAAAAATTTACCGGACTGTTCTGATAACTAACCTGGTCGTGATAAGCTTCGACTCCGTTCTTCTCCTTCTTCCGATTGCTGCTGTTCCAATGTTGCATTCTCATCATTTGCTGAGTTTGTTTCATTTACAGATGAAAATGGACATTGGGATGGTGGTGGTGGTATTACCACCGGTGGTGATGTGGATGGAGGTGGAGGTGGTGGCGGCGGCAATGGCACTAATTTTTCAGGAACAATGGCAAAACTGGTTTCGGTGTTCTTAGATGGAATAGCATTTTCTGCTTGAATGCTAATAGCATTATTCGCTTCAAGCTGAAATTTATATTTACAAAATCAAAAATAGAAATCACAAATATTAGGAATTAAAATAAACTGAATTAAAAAGGAATAATAAAAGTTCTGTTCTGGGCCAAATCCAGAATAAAACTTCTGTTTTAGCAAAATTTTCGAAATCCTGATAAAATATATAGCAAAAATAAATTATTGACAAGATGTTTTCTGATTCATTTCAAATCCCTCATTTGTCTTTTATCTGCATCTTCTTTTTATTCACAAAATGGATTTTAAACGGTAAAACAACTATTACTATGCAAATTTTATCAGTAATTCAAAAAACTTCATCCGCTTCTTTTAATTGTTGAAAAAAAAAACCCGAAAAAGTTTAAATTTGATTCACATTTTGAACAGTAATTGCATGATTAACTGTTTCTTCAGTAATAACTTCGTGGCTATAGATAGATTTTTGTCAAACGTATAATTATTTCATTCACTGTTAAGAGTATACGATAAAATTTCGACTGCCAGAGAAAATACATAGAGTATAGCAAAATGTGAACCAAAGCTCTCTATCACAACAAAATTAATCGACCTCACTTTGATGGTTTTCAATGAAATTATAAAAAACAAACCTTTCCGATTTCATTTCCTACTGAACTTATTAAAGTACTCAATGAAATTTCTTCCATTTTCTCTTCCGTCTGAAACAGTAATTCTCATAATATATGAAATAATGTCTTCACCAAGTTTGGAAAATTTTACAATTTATGCAGAATGAACTAACATAAATGCTACTGAAAATGAAAGAGGGAAAAGAAAAGGAAAGGAGGGAAAGGAAAAGAAAGATTTAAAGTATTTTTCTTTCCTAAATTATTCAAATATTTTCTTTTTCTGAGTGTCTTAAAAAAAAGAAAACATTTAAAAAATCTCAAACTTCAATATTAACATTATCGCAGTTCAGAAAAGAAAAAATATTTTAATCTTCTAAATGTCACCCATTAATTTCATGTCATGAGATTCATCTTCCAAGTTTTATCACTGAAGATGGAGCGAGAATCAATAAGTACCGAGAAATAAAGAAAGAAATATAAATAGAAATGGGTGCATAATTAATACCGGCATGTCATCAGCCCTTGTAGTACAGAAACTTCCAGCTTTTGATACTTCAGTTGGAGCTATTTCATCCATTTCTGAATGTAAGCTTAATTTCTTTGTTCCATTTTCTGTGCCAGTTATATCCGACAACTGTCCCGATTTATGTCGAAAGGGACAATGATGCATATTCTGGAGAGATGTTACCGGATTATTTAGCACCCAAGTATCCTGATCTTTTTCTTTCGGTTTTTTTATCATACCACTGCAACTTGGTTGTTCATTTTTTCCATCTTCCATACGACTTGAAAGTGAAATCTTTGCAATTTTATTGTTAGCGCAATCATCCATTGTACAAGAATTGGGGCGTTTTTCAACTTTTTTGGTGGCTTTTGTTTGACATCCGTCAAGATGACGATATTTCGACATTTTTCGCATACTATTAGATGATTCCAGCGAAGTGTCCGCATTAAGTTGATCGATTTGTTCTCGTAGTTGTTCTCGCAATTTTAATAGCTGTTCAAGTTTCACATCTTCTGGGATGTCCGCCATTGGCAATGATGCATCACCTGGAATTTCAGTTAAAATTTCATTCAGATTTTAAAATTAACTTAAGAATTTGGTCCAAAATAAAATTCAGAAACTTCCTTTTTAGATTTGACGATCCGGAAAGCATCAAAATGAATGACAAGAAATGTAACAAACACCTCTGTCGAATGAATTACATACGTGGAACAATTCGACGGATTTGTTCGCATAATTCCTGTCATCTGATGCTTTGCAGTCTTTGTTTTTTTTTTTCAATCAAAAAAAAAAAAAAGAAAAAAAATTCAACCATAAATTCCGAAAATGATTATGATCAGAAATAAGAGGTATAGTCGTTGAATAGATGATTTGATATTGTTATTAGATATTCACATGAAACCACTAAAGGAAACCACTTTTTTATATATAAGTTCGTCACATTTTTCATTACATTAAATTAGTTTTGCCGATAAGTCCTTATATCAGCGACATCGATTTAACAGAGAATGCTATTTTTCTTAATGATAACTCATTATTAACTTCTACTAAGGAAAAAAGTAAATATCCTCGCTTTACTTATTGTTGAAATCTTGATAACACCTCATGGTATGCACTAATTATTGATAAGTTGTGCTATTAGCTGCCTCATTTAATGATAACTTATAATCAATTAATTCTATTAATTCTGCAATAATTAATGAATTCTACTGACCATACAAGCCACTGACAATGACAAGTGGAAGCTATTTCAAATTAAAAACGAAATGACGTATACATTTCATTTTTTTTTCTTACTAAAAAAATGAAGGCTATGATAATTCGAATTATTTATTCTAATAAATTTGAAATTGATCGGAAATCTTTTCACTGATTTCAATCCCATCGATTTTGTGTTACAAAAAAAGAAGATTTTCACCTTTTTCCAGAAG
Source organism: Onchocerca volvulus (assembly GCA_000499405.2). Classification (NCBI taxonomy): domain Eukaryota; kingdom Metazoa; phylum Nematoda; class Chromadorea; order Rhabditida; family Onchocercidae; genus Onchocerca; species Onchocerca volvulus. The sequence continues at coordinate 565,169 of HG738137.1, forward strand.
AAAATTTCAACATTTTTGAATTTAAATTGGAATTTCTCTGCAAAGTCCAGTGGTAAAAAAAATTAACTCATTTAAAATAGTACTGATACAATCTATAATATCTATAGTATCTTCAGTAAAAAAAGAAATATGAAGAAAAGAAATAAAATAAAAAACCAGAAAAAAAAAACGTCATACTATGGAGACCGACTTTATCCTAAAATTAAAATTTAAAAAAAAACGAAAAATCTGTAGAAAAAAAAATCGGATTTTGTAAATCCAAATACATCCTTTCTAGCTCTGAAAAATTTTAACTGAAAAAATAGCTTCGAACAAAATAAGTAATTCAAAAAACGATTTCAATTACAAAAATCAGAAGAAAAAAAAACCATTTTATGCGACAAAATCAAGAAGAGAATGAAATACTCTTCGGCACTTTCCCTTAAAATTACCGTTTATATAGAATTTTCTTGAAGATTTTATGTGAAAATAAAAGCAGCCGGAATTGATATCCGGTTAGATAAAACAAGAAAGAGAAAGAAACCGGCCCCCACATTTCCACGATTTTTGTAATACCCAAATCAACTAATCAGTTAAAGATATTTGAAAACTCTTGCAGCTATAAATCGAGTAGATAAAATTAATTAATAGTAATTACTTTCCATCGGAAAATCCAATCTCAACAAGATAAGAAAAATATCATTCTTAACTAAGAAATTAGAAATATTAAAAACAAGTTGATGACAAAAATATTTCGATGGAATATTGAATATTAATAAGTATTAGAAATTTAGGTCGTGTCTAACTATGAAATAACATTAATTATTAAAAAACTAACTAGATTCACGAGTTGCCCATAGCAACGCATGGCCGGGTCCAGCTAGTCTATATAAACAGAAATACAAATGTTCATTTGTCCAAAATTTCAAATCTCCGAACATTTTTACCGATTGCTTTCAAATTTTAATACAACGTTGCAATCGAATGTTTTTGTACACTTTTTATATGAATGAGTTATTTTGGCTTAATCAGGTTAGATGGAAAAGAAAGAAGAAAGCGCACGTTTCTTAGTTGGGAAAAAAAATTTGATAATTTGTAATTTGGTTTGCAATCTGGTTTGATTGGAGACTGATTCTTGGTTTATGACTCGGCTAATAACAGATATTGGAAAGGTTTTTTGTGTCTTGTGTGACAGAGACGAATTCTGTTGAGAAAAGTTTTATTGATTGATGAAGAGTGATTCTTCGTAAAAAACAATTATCAGAGAATATCCAGGTGAAAGGATCATTGGGTTATTCATAACCTTTGTAGCTCATAAAGAAAATATTGCTCAACTGAATTGTCCGATTGTTGCTACTGCTGTGTCGCTTTGAAATCAAAACTGCTGTGTCGATATAAGAACTCCGAACCTGAAATTGAATTTCAACTCCAAATCCTGCTTTTTTTTTTTTTTTTTTTTTTTTGTTAAATCTGTACGAGGCTCATCTCTCTTATCTGATCTTCATCGTTCTCCTCTTATTTGACTGGCATCACTTTGTTTATCTGTAAATTAGAGCGTTTTGGCGGTAAACATGTTCATCCGTCCGGCTTGTTGGTCTCGTTTGGTTTGAAGCAAAAAATAGGCAAAATGGAAAAACGATAAAGGAAAAGAAAGGTAAGAGGAAGAGAGAGAAATCTTATCAAAAAAAAGCATGTTTTATCTATCATATGCCTGTATAGGTATAGAAAAACGCCGATTTGAATACAACATTGTTTCAAAATTCCGAAGTAATCGGTGAAGAATCTTCGGAGATTTAAGATTTAAACAACGAACATTTATATTTTTTTTTCGAGAAAAGCATGTTTTTATTTGTCACAAGTGTGACATTTAAGTAAAAATAGTACACAGATGTACAGAAAATGCGCCAATTCAAATGCAAGTTGTGCCAAAATTTCGAAGCAATCGATGATGAACTTTCGGTAATTCAAGATTTGGAGATTCAAGAACGTTTACACTTTTATTTATATGGATTGGTTGTAATCAGATGTGGAGCTTTTCCATTGCATATTTATATCATACCAATATCAATCAGATTGATATTTACGTGCAGTGATAGCGTAGAAAATTAAACATTAGAAGAATTGGAGAGAATATTGCTATCGCTATCAATTCTGTATCTCCTTTTTACGCCATTTCATACACGACCGATCGATATGTTTAGAAGCAGTATATTGCTAAAATTAAATGCTGAGCGAAATTTGCATAAAGCGATTAATTTTTATCAATGTGACAAGAATTAATTCAAAATTGATCTCTATCATTTGAATTTTTTCAAAATTTCAATCAATTTTCATTAGTTTTCGAAATGAAACTTAATTCATTGAACAATTTAGCAATTTATATTTTATTTTGGCTTTCATTATCGTTTCATTGATCGATTAAATGTAACAAAGCACAAATGTTATTTAGGATGAAAATTTTTTAGCCAAAATCCGAAATAGTAAAGTGATAAACAACTGGAATGCAATTGAATACACTTCCTTCTTGTTGAAAAATTCCCCGTACACCAATCTATTTTGTGCAAATTGCTATGCTCTTATCTCTTCTTATGTCACTGTTAATTTTAACATTTCCTTTATTTTTTTTTTCTATCATAAATTTTACAAATTTTAACAATTGGCGAAATTTCATTTTTCCCTTTCTAGCTCGAAAAAATTTTCTCACAAATAATATTATTTCATTTTATACTGGCAATTTAATACTGAAATTACATTCAACTATGGAATGATATACGGCCACTTCTAGTACAACTAGTATTAAATTAGATTTCCATTTCTATTTTTTTATTTTAAAAACCAATATCTTTTATTTAGACACTTTTCAGCATTTATTATCAACTATGAAATTCATCTATTTAGTTATTTAGAAATTTGAAATTTTTTAAAACTTCGAAAGTCTATTGCCATTGACTAAGATTTAGAAAAAAAAAAACAAAAGTTGAAGTTGCTATGATATCAAACAGCGATAAAATTTTTTTAATGTCTCTAATGAATTCCTTAAAAAAGATGAGAATATACGAAAAGAGAGAAAAAAAAAAGTTTCAGAAATTATATTTCGTTTTATTTTAGCTAAAGCAATAAATATCGTATTAAATTACTTCCTTTTCAAAAAAAGAAAAAAAAAGTGAGATTTGTGCATAATTCTTCTTTTCTTTCTCTAAAATGTTAGACTTTTAAAATTTAAAAAGTACAGTAATAATAATGTTAGCAAATTTTTTTGGACAAAAAATAAACTAAATTATATTCTATGAAAAATTTGAGATAAATGATTTGATCTATGAGGAGGTAAATAAAAAATTTTTCAATGATAGATAGTCCGTAAATTCATTTAGCGATGAAAATGAATGTGAAACGAGAAAAAATAAGTGATTTGTTTAGCTATTAATAGAAAAGGTAGCATTCGTGAAATAAATACAGATATACAATTTTATTTTCTTAGAATTATGACTTAATTTTTCGTCTTTTTTTTCCCTTATTATTGTTGGTCTTATTAATATTTGTTAATTTAAAATTGAAAGCTGAAAATATAAGTAATAAAACTGGAATAATTTTTTCTGCAATTGCCATTGATAATTAATAGTTTGATAATTTGAAAATTCTTAAACAAATAGTTTAATATGACTAGTTGCTTCGATAAATTGAAGATAATTGTCTCAAAGATAACTGCTACAGTATTGAATTTTCTTCTTCGAAATCTCACATTATTGAATTTTTTTTCCATTTTTGTTTACTAAATTTCCCATATACTTAATTTCCCATTTTTTTATTTCTATTCTCATCCATTTTCATATTTGCTCCAAGCTTACAAGGATAATTTATATTTATTGAAATTTTTTTTTCACTTTTCATGTTTTACATTTTGAAAAGAAAATTTCGAATATAAGTATTCTGGCCATTGTATAATTCTCAAATTTAACCGGCTGATTTTTGATTTTATAAATATGATAATTAACAATCTATTATTGGTTCTTATGTTGGCAGAAATAGATTTTGTTATATTGATAGGTGTCAAAAATTCAGTTTAAATGAATGAATTTCAGCAATTTTTTTTTTCAGATTTAGCAAAAACAAGTTTTCATCTATTTAATTTTGGCCAATTATCACTTTGTTCTGTTGACAAAAAGAATTGTTACAATGAAAGCAATGTTTTTTTTCTAAATTCGGTTCATTTTAGTGTTCACATGAGATCAAAACAAATGGATTTTTCGGTATATCCACAGATATATCAAAAATTAAGTATAAACTAACAAATTTCGGTAATTCTTCTTTCCTGTGAAATGATTGTGTGATTTTAAATTGGAAATTTTTTTTTGAAATTTCATTTTTGTCAAAACAAAAAATTTTTCAAAAAGAATTTGCTTGTTGAAGTTAATTGTCATTCTTGTCATCACCAATAAAGGCTTATAATGGCCTTTATTGCAATTATTGTTGGATTGCTAGACTGAAAGGTTGACAAGAATGTCAATCGATTTAAGCTAATAAATTCTTTTTGCAAAAAATTTGATTTTAAATGTCATTTTATCCGTAACGCAATTTGCAATTTAATATGCCATTAAATTACTCAGATTTCTAACAATTGTATTCTCATTCGTATTTTTATAATTTTCACATGAAGAATATGAAGAACAATGGTTAAAAATAGAAATTAATTAAAATATTTCGAAATAAAATAAAAGCATATTTGATTTCCTTCATTATTTTCTTTTAATCCACCATATTCGCAGCTTACATTTTTATCATTTTAATCATTTTTGAAATTATTCTAATAATGCAAGATAAATTATACATGAAATTCTTTATTAACTGTAAATTCTATCAATTTTTTTTTTTTTTTTGCATTTTTTCTTGTTTCTTGAAATAATATTTTGTCGATAACTTTTATCATACCTTTTTTCATTTCATTTAGTTTAGAATAATTATTTTTCGTACATTTATTTATCAATTACTATGGTAAAAATATGAATAGAAAGTTTTCCTGTTTAAAGAAATATGTCAAAATATCAATTTCAGTAAGATGTTCTTTATAATTTTTGCCTTTTAAATGATGTAATTCATAATTAATTTCATTAATCACAAGTAATAAAATGACTTTTTCATAATGATACTAATTATTACAATTTTTATTTATTCTCCCCCTATTCTATAAAATTCTTTTTTGAATCGAAAACAACAGATTTATTTTTAATTCTTCATTGAACTTATTTACACTTTCTTATTAGCATCGATTAAATTTTATTTAATTCATTTTTGCATGCGCTAAATGAATGAAATTGAAGTGATTTTTATTTAAGACTAAATTATTTCAAACTAAATAAGCAAGCATAATTCATAAAAGATCTATGAATCTTTTGTTTCAAATTTTTATAAAATTTCCTATCCAAAATTTACTTTTTCTTACAAATCCATTAATGACAAATTTATAAATAAATTTAAATTTTAATAATAATTTCATTGTACGAAATTATTTATCTCTTTCTATTTAATTTAATTAATTTTTTCAATCAGCACTTAGCAATATTGCTTATTTCATCTTAAAATTATTAGTATTGATGGGGGAAAGAAAAAAGGGAGGAATAAAGAGAAAAAAAAAATAAAAAACAACTTTTTCTTGTAAATATTTAATGATTTGAAGATTTATTCTGTCTGAAATAAAATCCTCATTTATCGTATTTTACAATTTCCTTTTTTTTTTTTTTTTTTTCAGCTGATTTATCGGTAAAATCGTAAACAAGAAATAGAGTTTCGGTTTCTTATTTTAAACATATGATGTAAATTGCCAATTAGAGAAATTTATTGCTACCTATTTTAGACAAATTGTTTCTTACGATGTTATTCGAAATTGTACCTCTCATTATTTTTTAAATTATTTCCTAAATTGTGGTTTTTTTCTAATCCAATTTTGAAATTTGGAAGAAAGCAAAAAAAGAAAGTAAAGAATTAGGGGCAAATTTTTAAAATAATTCTTCAAAAATTGATTTCAATGAATAAATTGAAGGGAAATATATAAAGATTGGTTGTCATTATCATTATAATTTTTTATTCGGAGCGAATCAATTACATAAGATGTATAATATCTCGAAAATATGTCATTTAATGCCTTTTTAAAAGAAAGAGTAAAGAATTTTCAAAAATCTTAAAAGCTGAGAAGTTAGGCTCTATTCGATGATTGTTGGTACTTGTTCTACAAGGTGTTTTCTACCTGTTTATCTCGTGTTGTTGTGGTCATTTTTATAAGTTAACAATTAATTTCGGATTTTTTTCTTTTTCCCAACAATTTTTCTCCTCTCTTACAATTTAACTTAAACGATTTAAGTAATTGGTTATGTCATATCATGTAATCAATTAATTTTTTTTGAAATAGCGAAAAAAAAATTACTGATGCAAAACATGTGAAAAAAGTATACACATTTATATATATACCATTTTTATACCAATTTATCAAAAAATTTTTTGATTAATTTTAACTTCAAGTTATCGATTAATTTTTGTTATTCGTAAAAAAAAAAAAAAAGGAAAATAAAATTTGGCCATTTTGGCCATATTTAATGATGAACATTATTTAAATTATTGATGCAATGAAATGGAAATATTTTATTATGAAATAATTTATTTTCTTCAATCAAATATCTCTCTCTCTCTTTTTCTCTTCATCTATCCTTTCATATAAACTAAAATTATTTTTATAAATTCTATATCAAATGATTAGATAACAACTTTTCTCACTAATATTAAATAGAATTAATATTACTTAAAAATTCCATTACTAATATTATTGCATGTTTATATTATGCATTAATTATCACCTTCTGCTTTATTATTTCATCAAAGAGTTCGATTTTTTTTCCTAAAACTTACTTTTTTCTCGCTTATGACCAATAACTTTTTAGCCAATATAGCATAAGTGTTGATTTCATCATGTTTTTTGATAGTTTGGAAGAACTTTGTTTGTACTTTAATATTATTAAACGCATATGAACGACATCGAACAAATTGCAATCGAATAATCAAAGGAAAAAGCAAAAATGAGAAATATTTTCTATTATAAAACTCTTTTTTCCTCATATGATTTCACTTTTAAGCCTACAAAATTAAATCAAAACTGTCTTCGACTAGTCACTTCCCTATCTTCCTTTATTTTTTCTTTTTTTTTTTTTTTTTTTTTTTTTGAGAAAAAAACTGAAACAAACATTAAGAATTTCATTCTTTTTCAAACCTTAATTGCTGATTAAATTAAAAATCAAAAAAAAAATTAGTTAGTGCTATAATTATTATTTACAGTCTACTGGATAATATTGAATATTCAGTAGATTGCAAGTAATAATTATAGCATTAACCAATTATTCAATATCATTTGAATAACATTCAAATGATATTGATGTTTCAAACAATTTGAGCACTTTTATATTTGATATCTAGAATTTAATAATAGAATTAGCTTATAACTACTGCAATTGCATCAAATATTAAAATTTTCCATTTCAATGATAATTTCCTTCTTTCTTCAAACAATTATTTATAGTAATACTAAATGAAGCTTTCTTTCTTAGTTCAAAATTTATTCTGATATTATTTTTAGGAGAAACAATTACTATAATATTTCTAATAATCCCTTTAGTGATGAATAAAATTATTTTCTAATCAAATTTCATTTTTCTTTTTAATGACTGCAAAATTGATCAATCAAAGTTTTTTTTTTTTTTTTTTTCAGTTACTTACATTAAAATAATGCATTTTGTGCTAAAAAAAAAAAAGCAATTGAAGAATCAGATATCAAAAAGACCGAATTAATTAATTGTCACATTTCGCCATGCCGTATATTTGTTTATAGTTGAAAGGACAGCAATAGCATATTATTGTAAAAAAAAAAAAAAAAAAAAAATTAATTAAGTTTGCGAAACATTGAAATTTTAGTTTAAGAATTAGTTTAATATTTCAAATTAACATTATTATAATTTAGTTTATGAAATAATTGTAAATTATTTCGCATTTTTCTATTTTTTGTTAATTTTGAAACAAACAACAACAACATTTTTTTCCTTTTTTTTTTTTCCAATTTGCAAAACGATTAAATTTTTACTGTAACAATTGTTATTTCAGGATGATTTCCAATTTTCGAAAATTTTCATTTATATTTGAAATGAATTCCATAAATTTGATTTTTTATTGAAATATTTGTCTTCTCCGACTTTAGTCCTAACATACGTGTAGCGTGACGTGTGACATGCTATCTTTTCTGTATTATTACACTTTTTCCGATGAATGACAATGAAACGTTAAAATATTTTTACTAATTATAAAAAAGATGAAAAATGTGAAACTCTCAAAATTTGCACTTCTCTCTCTCTTTATGCTTCTTGAAATTCCATTTCGAAAACTTTAGACGAATTCCTTCAAATATAACAATGACATAACTGAATGAAATGCCAGACTTTAGAGTTTGGTAGAAAAAAAAAAAAAAAAAAAGAAGAAGGAAATTCGATAAATATTAATGAAAGATGAAAGAAAACTGAATCAGAAAACAGCAGAATCATATTTGAAATTTTTGTATTTTAAAGATTATATTTAGCATAAATATAGTCATGCTATTATCAAATAATATCCTATCATTCTGCTAGTAATCAATCAGATAAGTTTGTTAGCTTTTAATTAATTGAAATTTAAATCCGAAAAAAAGAAACTGGATATTTATTTTATTCATTAAAATTATCCTAAAATCAAAATTTGGCAAAAATCTGATTTTTTTCTTATTATTTCCATCAAAAAAAAAAAAGAACTTACTTAGTAAAAGTCAAAGAAAGAGGAAGAAAAGAAGTTGGTCTGATACAAATTTGAAAATTAAAAAAACTAAACTAACTATTCATCATAGAGAAATTTTCAACATTTCGTCTCTTTTTTTTTTTTTTTTGTTTTTTTGTGTAATGAAAGTTTTTGAAATATTTGCTTTTTGATGATTGAAAACCAGTGAAAAAAATAAAAATATAACGAATTTCAAAATAAAAAAAAAAAAGAAAAATGTCAATGTTTTCTTTTCTGTTGTTTTATCGTATAATGCATTTTCATTTGAATGTTTGGGTTTAGAGCTGCCTAAACCAATTATTTTTTTCTATTTTATCACATTTCATCCTGATCTATTTCATTCGCAGCACTTTTATATTGTTTTTGACATGTTGTTTATAGTTAATAGCTCTATAATTGGATTTTTTTTTATTTTTTATTTTTATCTCATTCTATTTTTAAATTCATTTCTGCAAGATGTGCAAGATATGATTAGTAGAATTATAAAATTCGATTAATTCAAGTAACAATTTGCGATATATAACCGCTCACGTTGCCGCTTGCGGCATTTATTGATCCGAAAAAGAAATATTAAAAATGAATTCTTTCAAGTCGGCATTCATCTTCTAACTTCTTATGTCGAAAATTTATGCCTGAATTATGCAAAAGGCAAATAATCTTAAAATATTCTGTTATATTTACTTGAAAATATGCAAATATGACATAAATCTTCATTTAATTACAAGTTCATATTTATTTGTTATAATCGTTTTTAAATTTCATAATTTTCGAAAAATAAATAAATAAATAAGCTAAATTTTTGGTTTGAAAATAAGCAACACAACATTGCTAAATTTATCTTTTATTCTAAATAAAATCTTTGTAAAAATCATTAGTTCAAAAGTTAGGAACAACTTGAAATATGAAATATTACATACAAATTTGAAATTGTAGTTTTTAAAATTCAAACAAAATTGAAAAATCAAAGGCAGTTAATTCAGATATAATAATCGAATTAATTATAGAAATTAATGATGATCTATTTAAGAAATTCGATTCAATTTCCTATATGTATTTCTTATTTTTTAATTCATCTATCAAGTTAAGTACAATTAGGAGAAGGTTATGAAATAATTTAAGTTAAATTTGATAAACAAAGTTTAATTTCATAAACAAAATTTGCAAATTAGTGCTTTATCTAAATAGTTCTACAGTATCTTTTATATTATGCACATTCCTAAACAAATGAAATATGAGATTGATTGTTATCGAAACTATCATATTCATTCCCGAGATATCCTAATTACTTGGATATTTGATTCCTTTCTTAATAACTCATATTACTTGCCCATCTCCAAATCTTTCTTAATTTTGTCTGAAAATCAAGGAATAAAATAGCAATGCCAATCTCTTATTTTCTTACTCTTTTATTGTTTTAGCTGTAGAATGTTTACTTATTTATTAATTCAGTTAATTACTTTAATTCTACATTTAAGCGAACAATAATCTTCGGTTATTTGAGAATTCATTCAGTAATTTCTAGCCACCATTTATTGATTATATTTCATTCCATGGCATTTAAATATTAAGAATAAATGATGCGCAAGTATAAATGAAACTTTTTAACAAAAGAATTGAATACTTATGAAATTTGATTTTAGTTTTTCGATATTATCTGATTCATCTCTTAATTATCCAATACATTGTTGCTTTTCTTTTTTTTTTCACATTTAATTTATGTTACATACATTTCTTCAATTCCTTCCTTTTTTTTTTTTTTTTTTCCTAATTCGTTTTCTTGTGCATGGAACAAAATAGCAATTAGTATTTGACAATTTAAAATCCTTACCATGTAAAAATAACAAAAAAAAAAAAAAAAAAAAAGTCATTCATGCAATCGGCTTGTTAATTCGACGATTAAATTAATCGATCGAAGTGACAAATATAGCTGAATAAAATTATATCATATAGTTTCGTTTCTATTCAATAAAACAACGTTACTATTATTGCCAACTTTTGGAATTAATTTATTCCATAAGATTTTTGTTGATTTTTTAACCTAAATTAATGCTTGTATATTGTTTTCATAATTAAATTTTTCCAGCAAAATTTCTTTTTGCCATTTTAACAAGCAGAATGAAATAAGGATTCTAGAAAAAAAAAAAAAAAAAAGAGAAATAGACATAAATGACGTTTTATTTCCATTGAATTTAATTTCGAATATCAATTTTATTCCGCATTTTATTAGTTCATATTTCGAAGTAAGTCGTATTTTATTAGTTCACCTTGTGAAGTACAAGTTAACGACATTAATTATCTTTTTCAAATTATTACTTTTTTTTATTGAAATAAATAACAATGAAAACTGACATTCTAACCGATGGAAATTAATTATTGAATTTTTTAGCTATTTGAAAAAAAAAAAGAAGAACGAAAGAAATAAGTAGCAGAATACATTATTAAAGATTCTTTCCTATTAACATGATTAATTAATTATTATTCTATTCAGGAAGTGACAAGTATAGCAAGAATTTATATTTTATATTGATAATTTGAAGTAACTTTTGATCGTCATATTAATGATCATTTCAAGAAAAGAAATTGTGATAATTATTTGACAACTTGATTTGTATTCTTCATTGTTATTACATTTTCTTTAATTCTTAAATGGTTATTGTTCATTTTCAAATTAAAATTAATTACTGTGATATATAAATCATATAATATGATTAAGGAGATAAAGGAGAATCAGCTGTAGTTATTAAAAAAAAAAAACAATGGATTGATAAATTTAAGCCTAAAATTAAATTAATAATGAAAAAATAAAAGAAAGATCAAAAGGTCAAAGAATAAAATTGGGACTTAAAGTTATGTACGCTAGAAGTTTGCTAAATTTTTCTGAGTTTGATTGACGTCTTTCATATCTTTCATTGAAAAAACATATTAACATGACATCTTTTAACTTATCATCTATCGATATTCGTATCAACATTTTGGCAATGATGAATGTGTACGTCCCTTAAAAATATTGTACGGAATTAAAGAAAATTAAAAATTTTCTAATTATTGATTGATCAGTGACATATTTTAATTATAAAATTGCTTTCCTCAGAGATGAATGAAGGATTCAGAAATATTCATGAAGATGACAAGAATTTATTACGTGAATCCTGGTTGATTATATATCGAAATCTCCAAAAAATTGGTGTCAATATTTTCAATATGATATTTGAGCAATGTCCTGAAGCAAAATTTGTACGAATTTTCAAATTTTCTTCTTAAACTTGTAATTTTCTTATTTTTTGATTTATATTTGGATTGGAATTAATTTCATTATAATTCTATTGAAAAATTTGAATTATTAATATGTGATGTGATTTGATTAGGTCTTTTTAATTGAACTTTTAATGAAACTTTTTTTTTCCAGTTATTTCCATTTACCGACACTTCAAGAAAAGACAGTGATTTCATTAAATTCCATTCTTTACGATTTTTACAGGTAAGAAACGGAAGGAATTTTTGAAATTTTTCAATAATCATGAAAATTACGAACATTTTTTAACAAATTATTTTAAACTTCCGAGAACAAAAGAATAGGAATAAAATTTTTCGAAAAAATTATGATTTTTTTAAATGTAAATAATGCAGTATCATTAAAAACTTTGATCTATGATTTTTAATGTTTAAATAATTTTGTTGTGCTAATTTGCTTTCCAGATTTAAAATATCAATTCTTCTCATTTTACTTCCGTTGCACATAAAAATTGAAAGAATAAGGATGGATTATAACAAATCGAAAAAGATTCAATAAATTCAGAATCATTTCTTTTTTTTCAAGTAGATTTTCTGTACTGAATTGAATTATAAAACTAGTTGATCTAAATCTCAAAATTCACTTAACTGATACTGAATTTTCTTGCCGCTTGCTGAATTTAAATGAAATTGCAGAAGAAAAAATTTAACTTCATATTCAAAATAGGAAATATATTGAAGTATCAATCTACTTGAATAATTAGTTCATTTTCAGAAGCAATTAATTCATTCATTATTTTAAATTTAGGCAATAGAAAGTGTTATTAAATCATTGGACAATTTAAACGAAATCGATCCATTGTTAACTAATCTTGGCCATGTACACGGAAAATTAAAAGTTATTAGATTAAATAGTTTTCTTCTTGTTCAAAAAAACTTTTGAAATTTACATTTTTTGACTCTTTTGGAAGAAAATTAAGTTAAAAAAAGAATTTTTATGCTCACTTAAAAATCGTTCCTTAGCATTTTTTATTTTTACCATTTTCCGAATTTTTCATTAAATTCAATCCCAAATTGAAGTTGTCATCACTCGGAAAAATTAATTAAAATCCAAAAGCCAAAGAGAATTGAAATGATTAAGGATGGGAATGGTAGAAAAAAGGGAATGGGAAAAATTTTATATATATATATATATAATTTTCTCGACTTATTTTCCGATCAATATCATATTAAACTCAATGATTTATTCAGGAAAGAGTTGATTTCAAACCGGAATACTGGAATGTTTTCCGTGAATGCACACTATTTCATTTTAGACGAGCTATGGAAAAGAATAATATTATCATCAGGTTGATTTTTTCTGCATTTTTTTTTTTAATCCTTTTATCATTTAATATTTTCATTTATTAATTTCAAATATAATTGATTTGTTGCTGATAACGCAATAATCATATAGTTTATTTATAGCAAAATATGTAATTTATTCATGCATCGAATTGTTTTGTATTCTATTTAATCTAAAATAACTCCTTAAAGAGATTAATGATCATTCAAGTTTCTTTCTTTTTGATTAATGAAGAAGTAGACTTGTCATCTTGTCCCACTTAAGCTTTCGTCCTATTTTGACGACATGTCACCAATCCTAAATCAAGGCAAAGCTGCCGTATAAAATAAATTTTATGAAAAAAAAAAGAAATTATTTCAAGAACCATTCTATTCCATTATCTAAAATAATTAGTAATATTTAATAAATAACGATAAATATTTAAATGCTCTAAAATAGCTGTAAAATATTGCATGTATGTTTGGAATTTCATATTTTCATTTTCTATTAATTATTAATTGCCTCATCGATACGTAATATATTTGAGAAATTTCTTCACCAAAGGGAATTGAATTTCGAAGACAAATTAAATATTAATTATTTAAACAGGAAATTGTATCAAAAAAAATAAATAAATAAAAATTTCGCATCAAATATTTTGTTTCATAGAACTCGACGATTATTTGGTATGTCAGAATCAAAAGAAATCAATGTTGATCATTTGATTACTTTATGGAGTTTGCTATTAAATTATTTGATCGAAGAGATGACAAAGTCTTTTCGTGCCGATGTTCGAGCCAGGTTCAAATTTTACCCATTTTTCAATATTTTTTTTTTTTTTTTTGTTTTGATGAATGATCAAGAACAATTAAAAAATTTTCGAGAATTTCCAATTGAATAAAAAAAAAAAAAACAACAAGCAGAAAAACAATGAATATTTTGCATAAATGATATTATTGATAAAATTTTCGACCATATAAAATTTGAAATTCCACTTTTTTCCATTTTTTTTCCATCAAAAGTAACATTCAATTAAATTAAATTTTAGGGAACTTAATAAAAATAATTGGTTGCAAAACGAGGATGAACAAAATAATGCTCATTTAGCAGGGAGGAAAGCAACGATGAGAACACAACTAGCCGGACAGTAATAAATAATTTTAATGATATTAAAAATTTATTTTAAAAAAATAACTTTTCACATATAAGAAATGCTAACAAAATTTTGAATTAAATTTCAAATTGAATTTGTCATTTTTGGAAAAGTTTTCTGAAAATTCATTGATAACGAATTTTTACAAACATTTCCGGTTCGATTTTTGGAACAATTTCCATTAGTACTTTGTTTTCAGAATTTTGCGAGATTGATGAGATTAATTAAGAATATTTCATTTTTTAATTATCATTTTGAATCATTTTTTCTTGTTTAAGGATGAAAACAAGTGTTGAACAACGAAATAAACGAGAGAATTCATGTTGTGGTTTTAAATGCTTTGGTTTCGATCAACATTATGATAATCACTAATGAATATTAACAATTACTACCTCATTATTAATAATATTAGTTATTAAATTTGCATATCATTTTTGTTTCCAAATACTTTAGTGAATATTTAATTTCTGATAATTTTGATCAGATTATTTCTGTTAATTTTATGAAAACTATACATTCCATTTCCTTGAAAATTTTAAACTAAAATTAAATTTTATTGATAACCAATCAGTCAGTTCAATTAACCAGTTAGTTAGTAAGTTAATCAACTTCTCGATCTTCGATCAAGTATCATGCTAGTTGATATCATTTTCTAAAAAATAGCTGATTTCCTTTCATTCTTGATTGTTATCTTTCGATTGAGCAATTTTTAATTACAATTCAACTGGATACTTCAATTTGAGTAAACAATTAAAATTAATTTACATATTCACGTCGGAAACGATAAACTTTTGCATTGTAACAAAAAAATATCACATTACTTCGTTTCATTTTTCTAATTTAATATTAGTAAACGAGGTTGATGTATGTTTTGAAATATTTTATATAGTGCACTTGTATGAAATGTAACATTCATCGTAATATTGTAATCCATGCTAGCATTGTTCATCTTATCCATGAATAATTAATTACAAGCAGATATAATATAAAATTTTTGTCAAAAAATTTAGTGAAAATAAAAATTTACAGTATTAATTATATATTATTATCATAAACAAGAAAAAAAATTGTAGAATTCGCCGAATTATTATCAAAAATGAGATATGCAAATTTCCTTTCACTTAAAGATTATAGTTATATTATAAGAATGTTTATTTTGATAGTTTCAGATTTTTAGCATAATTTTTCTAAACTCAATTCTTTTCTGATTCAAATTCTAATAAACCATCTGATAAATATATTTATCCAATTTTCCATTTATTTTTGAAATAAATAAATGAAAATGACGTGATGTCTACAATGCGAGGTATAAAATATTAAATTAAATCGTATAATGAGAAATAGCTAATAGTATATTGACAATGTAAATATAAATAAATTAATGCTTGGTTGCATTTGCATTGAACATAATAATTTTTCTTCTTGATTTCATGTTAACTTTTCAAAACTTTACGAAAAAATTAGTTTTAAATTTTGTAACTTTTAAAAATATTTCAAAATTATTGTTGTTTCAGTTCAAAAATAGGAAAGAAGCAAAATATCCCAATAAAAGATTTTATACAAAATACATTTCTGTGCATCCTAAAACAAACTGCAAAAGCAAAACCAAGTAAGGAATAATAAACTCCTATCAACTATATCTACTGCCATATATATTTTGATCTTGTCATTTACATTTCAGATTCTTCAAAAATCAACTTTTATATAATAAATATTATATTACCATACTGTATTATACTTTGATAAGTATAATACAGCAAAGTAATATATTATTTATTGCATAAAGTTAAATTTTTAAGAATCGAAAATGTAAATGATAAGGTCAAAATTAAAAGAATGACATAAATGATATGGTGTTTCATTAATTTACAGAAATAGAAACATATTCATACTTATGAATCTATAAGATCAAAACTTCTCAAACGACGCCATATAAAAATATTTTGCTAAATTTTGCTTATTTCATTTATTTTCGTTTAATAATAATCCTATCATATGAACAAAGCATTATAAATCACAAATATTTATTACCTCAAAAATCATTCAATATTACTAATAGATATTATTATTTATATCTGATATATTTTTTTTTTTCATATTTCGAACATTTTAAAATCGACTAGTTGTTGTTAATTTTAATAAAAATCAACTTAGTTGAACTGACGAAATCTTTTGAATAACTTATAACAATTCTAACTAATTTTTATCCAGAAACAAAAAACAATGTCAGAAATCCATCAATTAACAAAATCTATTAAAATCGGTTTTAGAGTTTTTCGTTGAAATAAATGCCAAAATCCTTTGATGCATTAATTGTGTATATTAAACATTTAAAAAATAAAAATGAAATAAGGTTTAAATTTTTGCTATTTTCTCTTTTTTTTCTTGAAATACATGATAATCAAATTTTTCCATTTATTATCGCCATCTTTCATTTTTTTAGATGGTTCCAAATAAAGTACGAACTTTAAGTGAATTTATCTCCTGTTTTAGTACACTATTAATATTATAAGAATTGAACATATTAAATATTTAAAAATTGAACTGGATAGAAGATTTAAAATTTGCAATCTTCTCTTTCCTTTCCATGAAATAAACGATAATCAAAAATTTCCAGTATTTGTCGCTATCTTTCATACTGTTGTAATATTTTTTGACTAATTTCTAATGAAGGAAAAAAAAAAATTATTTTAGTATGAGCTTTATTGCGAATTTATTTCCTATTTCAGTGTATTATAAATGCTATTAGGATATGGTATTTCAGGTTTTTTGCTTTAACATTAATAGCAGCAGACATACAAAAAAGAATCCCAGACGACTGTTCTTTTTATTGATTATAAAATTTTCATCCGAATGCTTGGAGATGAAAAAAAAGACAAAAAAAAAAAATGAATTTATGAGAAGAAATCCTTTATTAATATTTTTAAACTAATTCCTAATAATGAGAAGATTTATTGTGAATTTCTTTCCTATTTCAGTGTATTATAAACACTATAAGAGTGCGTTATTTTAGAGTAGTAAAATGACAGGTTTTTTTTTTTGACTTTCATGCTAATAGCATCAGACATACAAAACGGAAATTCCGGACGGTCATCTTTTTCTTGATTATGAAATTTTCATCCGAATACTCGGAGATGAAAAAAAGACGAAAAAAAAAAAGAATGGATGAATTTATAAGAAATCCTTTAAAAAATTTGCGATCACCCAATCGTTCACAGTAATACTCGTCTTTTAAAAACTAACTGCATCCAGCTAGTCTACATAAAGCTAGTCTATATAAATAAAAATGTTCGCTCATTTACTTTTACCTGTCACAAGTGTGACAAATAAAAAAGACTTAGGTATATCTGTATATAAATATAAAAACACGCACCTATTCGAAAGCAACGTTGTTTCAAAATTTCAAATCAATCGATGAAGAACTTGAAACGTTGTGCCAAAAGCCAACGAACATTTATCATTTTTATTTACATGGATAGATTATTTGTCAACTATTATTTAGCAGTGAATTAATGACTGGTTGATCTCACTCTGTTTATCTGTTAATCGGAGCGTTTTGGCGGGAAACATATTTAACCTTACGGCATTTTGGCGGTAAATACTTTATCTTACGGAGGAGTAGAAAAAAAAATAGATATGTTTATATAGAAACACGCGTCTATTCGAATGTCGAAATTTCAAAGCAATCGATGAAGAATGTAATTAAATCAATCTATTAACTCTCTGTGAGAAACTGTTAACATCATGTCAAAAGCCACAGCGAACATTTACATTTTTAATTGTATGGATGAATATTAATTTCGGGATCCTAATTTTCACAGAGGGTTAATAGATCGGTTGTGGCAATAAGAGTGGCTTTTGTCGGGAATGGAATGGAAGCCAGTTTTTCTAGACTTTGCTGATCTCTGGATCGATTTTCCGGTCTCCAGTATCCATTATTGAATAACAGTTTACCCTACTTTGAGTGATTTTTTTCCCGGCTTTCCGAAATCAATAAACTTTTATCTGGTCAAAGTGCTGTCATATAGTTGATTAGCACAAAATTGAATTTGTGAAGATTTAAACTCGGCGTGTACTTATAAGATAAATTTATAGTCGCATGCTTATTGAGCAGTAACTTAGATTATGTGTGCTATTTATTATTTGCTTGGTTTTATTTATTTATTGTTTTTTTTTTTTTTTTTTTTTTTTTTAGGAAAGATGACAAAACGTCGGCTAAAAAACAAAAAACCAACAGGTTTAAATCGTTCTTTGGGAAATTGCTTATTAAATGAGCGCGAAAAATCACGTCAGCAACATCGGAAAAAACAGCAGGCTTACGACGCCGAGAATATAGTTGAAATTAAGGTTAAATTTACATAAATAAAAAAAAAAACAAATAAATAAAACTTTGGTCATTAAATAAATAGTAAATGCATAAGACGAAGATAAGTAGTCATTCAGGTGAAGCGAATTAAGGAGAAATGGATAGTATTATAAACGTAAAGATAGCTAAATTATCTGAGGCACATAGATACAGATAGTTAATAGATGTCATAGTGGATCAATGCTGGAGCGAGACAGCATAAAATAGATAGGTAGGAAGTTAAGTAATGTCCAGTAATATGTAGTAACTTCCATTTTAGTCACATAACACAGTTCGGGATTAGGTAAGGATAGATGATTCTGATAAAAGAATTAAAAAACGTTAAAGTAACAACATAGAATTTAATTCGTTAAGTAGTTAGTGAAAGACAGCGTAAAGTATGATTGAGTGCTGTAAGGTTGTTAAGCTACTAATAAGAGTACATGATTAATGTAATTTCAGCAGCATAACATAAGTATGAGACAGAATTTCCTTAGTGTAAGACAGACATTTCTCAATCATTTTATTTTTTTACTCGAAGAAAAAAAAGATGCACAAATTCGTCTGGCCTTATTTCATTTATTATTCCTTGAATGCGGATATTTTGAAAGGTGGAAAAAAAGTTGGCAAATAGATTTTCGGGAGTTTTTTATGTTACACTTCAAACAATGACACATTCATTCTGCTCTAATATTTTGTAAAATATGACAGCATTTATACTCCTTTATAATTGTTCTCCATTACATAAATTATTTTATTTTCTTTTGGTTTTATTTACATTTTTCGATTTCTTATGAATGATCATTTTTAAAGAATGTTGCACAAAATATTGACTCTGTAACTGATGAAACCGGTTTGGAAGAATTTCTGGCGAAAGCAGAACTTGCTGGAACGAATTTTGCAGCCGAACGAGGAGAATTTCGTATGATAGATTTGTGAGATTTTTTTTCTGCTTGAAAGGAAGGAAATTTTGAGACACGATAGAACTTTCAATTGATGCCTTGTTTTATGATGAGGAACGACATGACAAAAGCTGAGGATTGGCAGAATTATCCCGTATTTGGAGAAAAATCTGTATGAATCCTTTTGAGCCAAGTTTATTTCAATCATTTTTTAAATTAAATTTTAAAATCCTCGCTGCATAATATGAGAAATGATTCTTTCAAGTATTTGTAATTTTCAGGGAAAGTTCGAAAGTTGTTGTAAATTCTATAAATACCGCTCTCTCAATGGACGAGCTGTATAGGAAATATGGCGACCGATTACGGATTCCTCGTCGACCACCGAAATATGCATGGGAAACGGTGGATGATTTGACTAGATTAGAAAATGAGTATTTTTTGGAATGGCGTAAAAATCTTGCTGACTTACAAGAGGTAAGTTTTTTTCTCTATTTCCCAAATATATTGACTTTGAATTAACTTTAAATCCTGGTTTCAGATATATTTCCTAACATTACTAAGTTTTTAGGGTCATGGTGTACTGTTAACTCCATATGAGAGGAATCTGGAGCTGTGGAGACAACTTTGGCGGGTCATTGAACGGAGCGATATCATCATTCAAGTAAGCTTACCTTATGGACATGCTGGATATATTTTAATTTTATTCGCTTATTTTTGATTTTTTGTTATCTAGATTTCTAACGGATAAGAATGAAATTATAGTAGTATATTTTTATCTTGTTTAGATTCTTGATGCTCGTAATCCGTTGCTATTCCGGAACTTGGATTTGGAAGCATATATTAAGGAGTGTGATGTCGCGAAGCAAAATATATATTTAATAAATAAAGTTGATTTATTGTCGAAAGAGCAAATAGAATCATGGAGGAAATGGTTCTTGGAAAATAATATAGATGCTATTTTTTGGTAGATTTTTAGAATTTGTTAAAATTGTAATTCATTTTTTTAGGACTGTTTTAAAAATATCTATTTTAGGTCAGCTTTGGAGCCAAAATCTAGCTGTATCAATGAAAAAGTAATAAAAGAGGTGAGTGAATGTGACGGAAGCGAATCATCCGGCAGCTCAGATGAAAATGAAGAAAAAGTAGAAAATGAGGAACAGGATTCTGGCGAATCATCCAATGATATAAATGAAGACAATGACAGTAACAAACCTGGAAATAGTTCTGAAGCAAAGCTATCACAGAATAAAGAAAAAATTCCAATTATACGCTGCGCTGCGGTTAGCACTTTCTTACCTTAATTCTGATATCTTCCTCAGTTTTTCAAAATATGTTCTCCAGGGCTATATGTCATGCCGTTGCATCGATTAACGAACACTAGTAATTCTATGTTTGTCACATTAGATTGCAAATATTTGCTAAGACATCAATTTGTTAATAATATGAAATAAATTTAAGATTGGCTCTTATGATCCAGTACACTACTAAGAATGATTAGAAAATTATGTCGAAAAATATCTATCGAATTTGAAGACAAGCTTCATAACTCTGTGTGTAGTATCGAGCCGATCTATTTGTTAAAAGATTTCGTTGTTTGAAATTTTCTTTGGAAGTTTTAAAATTTCCAGGCAACATAAAATGGAACTTTTGCTATGTGAGAGAATCCTGAATTAGCATGTTTTCTAGGATCTGATATCATTCTTAAAATCTCGGGGTCATGTTCAAACAAGTGATATGGGAAGGTGTTCTCTTGTTGTTGGAATGGTTGGTTATCCAAATGTTGGTAAAAGTTCTACGATAAATAAGCTGTTGAATCAGAAGAAAGTATCAGTATCTGCTACGCCTGGAAAAACACGGCATCTCCAGACATTAGTAGTTGATGATGAGGTATTTTATAACTCTGGAAAACAAATTTAAATTTTAAACAGTTTCCTGAAAGTTTAATTAGATTGAATTACCCAGGAAAATTCATCGATGAAAGTCTTTTTTATTCAGTTTGAATTTTTCTTAATTTTTTTACTCATTTTTAATTCAAAGATCATTGTATTCTTTGTCAGTAGTACTAACTATTTATTTTATTAAAATGATTTAATTTAAGAAGTCAGACTTAGATAACTGTAGTTTACTACATTAAATGTATTTCCTGGCTACTGAATTCTTTTTTGATATCTGAAGTGACATTTAAAGTATTCGACAAATGAGCCGTCATGAAATAAAATGAAAATCTCCAAGTAACATAATTCCTGATTTTTTTAAAGCTAACTTTATGTGATTGTCCTGGACTTGTGATGCCGTCATTTGCACTAAGTCGAAGTGAAATGATTTTGAATGGAATTCTTTCGATTGATCATATGCGCGAGTATTTATCACCCGTTGAATTACTATTGACACGGGTGCCACGAAGATATTTTGAAAAAACTTATTCGGTGATGTTGACGAGCATTACCGGTGATGATAATGATGAGGAAACATTAGTTAGTGCGCATGATTTACTAACAGCAATTGCATTCATTAGAGGTAATTTTTTTTTTTTTTTGGCATTCTAAATTTTTAAAGATTTGATATGGAGTGCTGTACTTGTAGCGTGAGTATCTGTATCTAGAACTGATCTCTTTTCAGATCCCGATAATACTCGTAAAGTTCATATATTATTAGTTACTTCGCGCATGCTACTATTTTTTCAACTAATCACTGCTTCGAATAATATATGCTTTCTTGTTATAATTATAACATTATTATTTAGAACAGTTCTAATTTTTGGAGTGAGTGGTACAAGTTCTTTATGCATAAGTCTGTTGATATTTAATTTCAATCTTTAGGAAAATTTGTTGTGTTTTGAGAAATATTTTGGACAATATTTTGTTGGCTATTATAGGTCAGATTTGAATTTTTAACACATCAAACATGCATTATTCTTGTTGGAGCATTGATTTCAGGCTATATGTCATCGTCTGGTGTGGCAGATTGTTCACGGGCGGCACGTTTAGTACTAAAAGATGTTGTAAATGGTAAAGTGAAATGGGTTGCTGCACCACCAAACATAGATCAGAAGGAGTTTGATAAACTAACTTATAATGTTTTGGATGAAGCGAGTTCAATGAAACCAAAACCAAATACTGGCATTATGCAACAAGTGAGTTCATATTTAATTTGCTATAACTATTGCAAATTCTTTATAAAATCTTTAAAGAATTCGAAAAATATTCAGGACATATATAAAATTTTATATAAGTTCTAAATATTTTTTGAATTTCTAAAGGTTTTTTAAGTTTCGCAGGAAGAATGCATTTACTCTATTTTGAATATCTTTTTTATTTAACTTGATTGCAGCTTGAAAAACGTCATTTACTGCAAGATATGAAAAAATCAGACAAATCGCTCGATGAACAATTTTTTCTTGGCTCAACCAGTCAGGTCCATGTTCGTTCCTTGCGATCTATACCGAACTTTACGCCATCGCAGGGAGAGGAAACTCGAATGTCGAAAAAACATTTTAATAAAAATAAACGCGAAAAATTACGAAGGATTTTTGTTGACTGATCTAAAATATTCCCATTCGGGAAAAAATCATTTGAAATTATTTAACTGCAGGGATTTCAATTATCTATACATTTAAAATTCCAGTATTTCTCCGATATTACTGTATTTATGATTAGGCATAGTATGTCATGTTCTTTTCAAATTTAATAATTATTCCTGTTGTTTGCTCAATAAAATCTGTAAATTAGTAATTTTTATACATTGAAAGAATGTCCCTTTTTATTAGCTCTTCAAATTTCTATTGCAAATTTTCCAGAACTTCCTCCATAATATTTGATAAGCAAAAAATATGATAATACATTGCAGTACATTTTTCAATTTTCAAAGCATTACTGCAGTCTCAATTTAAGATTGTTCTATGTTGATAAAAGCAGATTCTATTTCCTTCTTATCACATTAATTTAACTAACAAATCCAGAAGATTTTATATTGTGTAACAAATCACATGGACTATTCTGGATTCTATAAAATTTATTTGCTAAATGAAATTATATAAACATGTCGGAGGGGTGATTTTTATAGGGAAATCATGTTTTCCTATAAAAATCACATGACGGATATATTTACAGTTATAAGACAATCATATCCTTGATAATAAAGATTTTTAATCGTTAAATATATCTATTTTTATGCTATTAAAGTGTGAATGTGATATGTTTTAGACTTATTTCTGTATCAAATCTCTAAAAAGAAGATTTGCCGAAAAAGAAAAAAAAGACCAAGGTAGCGAAATAAATCCAACCGGAGGATAATTAAGATATTTATTTGTATAAAGTCGATTTATTTATCATTTTCCACATAACAATGTAGTGTGAGTGAGAGGATCTAAATTATTCTTCGCCAGCTCATCTCATGGTTTAGGAGACCCGAGGTGGGATTCAATTTTGCATCGTGGTTGATCAGGCACATGGTCTGCAGCATAGCGCAACTACTCGATTAGGTAGAGCTAATGAGATATTTTAGTGTAGGATAGTTGGTCGTCGGTTCTCTTTTATGTTTTGTTAGATGTGGATGTTTTGTATTGAGTTGTCTGGGAGGAGGGGTGTATTTCGATAGCGTGAATTTATTTCTTTATAATTATGATCATAATAATATTCAATTATGGTCCAGTAATTTCAGGATAACTATTCTTGAAAAATGGGGAAGATAATGAAACCCGGGAAAGTGGTATTGGTATTGGGTGGGCGCTTTGCTGGTCGAAAAGCAATCATTGTAAAAGCATATGACGAAGGATCATCTGATCGTGCATACAGTCATGCTTTAATTGCTGGCATTGATAAATATCCATTAATGGTTGGTTTATTTAAATTTTATCATTTTCAAAAAAAAAAACAAAAAACAAAAAGAAATGCAAATATTAATGAAATAGTACAGGAAACTTTAATATAATTAATTTATATTTCTTATATTTCACTGAGTATATTTTGGTACAATAACTTTGATAGTAGTTTCTCTCTTGGTCGATATGTGCTTACTATGATTATTCATCTTTCGGGATAATTTGTAGTAATGTTACATATCCTTTCTTCCTCTTGGATTTGAAGCAAGATAATAAACAATATTTCAAAATCTTGCATGGAATTTATTTATCCGGATTTAGCATCAGTCTTTAATAAAGAAAATAGGAAGGAACGATCAAAAAAAGTTGTTGCAAATTTATGTTTCCTTAAATTGGTTCGAACCCACTAAGTGAACTTGGAATAATATATATAGGTATGTAGTATGTTAGTTTGATTTAACATCTGATAATTGTCTTCATAGAACACAATAATCATGTGAATGATGAGAAAGCTATGCCCGAAAAGATCCATAAATTTCCATGTGGGCAAAGCTTTTTAACTCTGACGCATGTCTATTCTTTTTTTCGCACTTTCCATCGACTATTTGCATAATAATGTTATTTAGCATTGATTTTGAGTAAAAATTGGTCGTTCATTTAACGATATAGGCATGTTTCATGATTACGGAAAGGATTTTAGTTTTTGCAGTTTACATAATCCTACTCTGCAAACAACTTGACGCATAAGTTTTTTCGCATAATAAAAATTATGTAATAGAAAGTTTAAACTACCGATTTTTTTTGAATTTTTCATTTAAAGAAATATAAAGGTTTCCAGTTGATTTACTGGGAATATTCAGCATTGTATAGTAGTTTAAGGCGTTAATCTATTTTGATAATAACTTTTTTGGAAAGGAAAGTACTATGGTTTCAGGTAACAAAACGAATGGGTAAGAAAAAAATCAAAAGCAGAAGCAAATTGCGTCCATTCGTTGGTATAGCTAGCTATTCCAACTTACTTCCCACTCGGTTCGTTTTGATTTACGTAATATCTGCAATTTTTAGTATTCCTTTTTACCGAGTATTATCAGGAAATCCGGAACTCATAAAAACAGATGTCACTCTGCATAAGTAAATTGTCTTTTAGCAAATTAGGGTAAAATTTTTTTTTTCTAAATTGCTATATTTGATATCGATCCCATTTTGAAATATGTTGATCTCACTCTAATATTTGAGTTAAATTTTTTGAGGATACAAAGACTTTTCAAATTTCCGTTTTTGTTCTGGACATTCATATGAAGAACTTTAGAATCCTGCAAAAATGCATCAAATATTGATGTCGTGTCGTGCCAAAAAAGATGCACTGCAACTTAAGTAAGGGCGAGGGTAATCTTAAAAGTGATGTTTCAGTTATTTAGAAAGGACCGAGTTTGTTTGCATTACATATAGAATGCGAATGATGAGGAAGTTATGCCCGAAAAAGATCCATGTTTTACCATGTGGGCTAAGCTTTTTAACTCTGACGCACTATTTATTGATTCTTTTTTCCCACTTTTGAATCTGACTTGCCTTGTGCAATTCTTTTCATTGAAGAACAAATGTAGCATGAATTTTCTTTGTTTTTCTTTTGTGTTATGCAGCAGGATTTCAAATAGCTTTCAGCTTCCTAATGTCTTGGCACAGTTGCAGTTTTATGGAGAGGCAAAAGAGTTGCGCAACAGTAAATTTCGAGAGATTTATATATATGAGACTAAATTATTGAGGATTTGTTTTATGATTGTTAAAGATGCTTTCTCTATTACGCCATTCAATTTTTAGATATTCGGTCGATGTAACGTTAGATAAGAATTTGGTCAACAAAGATGTTTTGAAAGAGCCTGGGAAAAAACGACGAGCACGAATGGAGGTAAAATCAAAATTTGAAGAACGGTACAAAACCGGCAAGAATAGATGGTTCTTCACCAAATTACGCTTTTGAAAATATTTTATTATTATTTTGTTCGTTCCTGTTAATATGCGAATGAAAGTTTTATTGATGGTTAATCAAACAGTTAACTTCTCAGATTGACGAAAGATGTGTTGAATTTGAATTGTTACAGCAGATTCCATTATTGACAATTGTTTTTGCAAGCAGTGTTCCTATAAATATGATATATAATATCATTAGCTTATCCTCCTTACATATTCATTGTTACAAGAACTATGCTTGAATATTATATGCATCATCACCTTTTGAAATACTTAATATCTGCGTTATGTGATTACTGTTCTTGAAAATTTCTGAATTGGTGAGCAATGTCGATCAGTAGTTAATTACCAGTGAATCCAAGCGAGTTGGGTCAAGTTGTGTGGGGTCGAGTTAATTTAGTCGCTTTTAGTCGAATTGGGGTAAATTGTGTAGGGTCGAATCGTCTCGTCCACACCGAATTATGAAATTTTTGTTTTGAAGATAGCTATTTTCTTAATACAACCAAATATATATAGTTAGAGATGGGAGTGGTTTAATCACCGGAAATTGTTAAGAACTCAAGTGCAGGGGAATGGGTTAATCATCGGAAACTGTTAGGACTCAAATACACCATAAGAATCGTAAACAAGATCTAATGAGAAGATTAGGATGTGAAATTAGACAATGATGTGAATTTAGATGAGTATTGTGAGTGATTGACAGCAAAGACACTTCCGGTACGAAAGAATACCAAAAAAAAAAAAGAAAACATGAAAAAAAAAAAAAGGAAAACATTTAATATAAAATGTTAAATGATTTGCAATACTGGTTACATTAATTTACAATGAGGATTTGTCATTTGATTGGAGTTTCGCGATATCGGATTCGCGACAGTTACTGGTTTATTGGTGCAAAACCAACAAAATTATGCATTTGCATGGGAATTTGCAGGAATTTAGTGTCGTTAATCATTAATAAACGATCGAAAAAATCGAGAGTCCGGTTCGAGTTACATAACCTTAAATTCTTTTATGTTCCGGTAATTTTTTGTTGTTTTTCGAAAGATCTATAAATGATGTGAATTGTGCTGTGGCTTGAAAACCGGAGCTAGAATATTTAGTATTTTATTGGAGCAGACGGTTTCGCTTATTATTGATGGAATATTCATCCTTTCACTAGATGTTCTGACTCTTCTGAATGATCTGAAAAAAAAAAAAAAGAAAAAATGAATCACCTTTATTATTAATAACTTCCCCAAACTCCATCACCAAAAAAACGGAATATTCCAATCGAATTTTCCGTCCATGGGATATACCTTCGTACGTTATGAATTTGAAACTTTCGCATAATTATCCCTAATAGTTCGCCATTTATATTAAAAATTCTCAAATAAAGTTCATAATTTATTAATTTTGATTACATTTTTACTTGGTCAATCCTATCTATCATGTGGCTTTTTTTAAAGCAATCGACAATTAAACGTTTCAATGCAACAAGTAATATGAAATTAGATTTTATCATAGCGTTTATGCAAAATATAATAATCAAATAATTATAATAGTAATAATAATAAAATCAAAATGACAAAAAAAAATTTTTGTCCAAACTATAAAATAAAATAAGAGGAAAAATATGGAAAATACGCACAAAGACATACATTGTGAATTTGCAGCATAGAAGAAAAAGGAGAAAAAAAAATTTTGACAACAGAGCTTAGTAAAAATGCAAAGGAAAAAATAAAATATGAACAAAAAAATTTTATTAAATTACGGAATATCACCATAATTGATCAAATAAATAGGAATAGAGCGAACGGTTGGATTGGAATTTCAGAAGAACTTTAGGTACATTACAAATGTCCCGTGAAGGAACCAATTCGGGAAATTGTATCCAAGAAGTTCCACGGACATTTTCATCTTTCCACCACAAATCGCTTTTTTCAGTGACTTATTTGACCTGAATTTCAATTCAACGAATCTAAATCAATACAGTTCTAATCAACGGAATTTCCCCTCCCAAAAAAGAAGAAAAAAAAAACTGAAAAACAATTCGAGATTCTTTTTCTACTAAATCCAACGTTGCAATTGGAAAGAAAAAATTACACAAGTTCCATATTATTGTAAAAATTCGAAAATATTTGCGACCAAAAAGAGAGGAAACGATGAAATGGCACGTGAGCGAATGGTCACCGATACTGAATTTTAGAAAGAAGAAATTTCCGAAAATTGAAAAGAAAATGCATAAAAGAATATGTGCGATGAGAAAAATGACAAAAAGAAAAAAAAAAAAGAACAATAAATAATATTTATGAAACAGATCGTTTGACAACACAATAATAATTGTAATTATTAATCATAACTGCAGTTGTGGATAAATTAATTATCACCGAGATAAGAAAGCAGGAAAGGGGGAAAGGAGAAATAAAATATGGAATAAATCAATGAGAGGGATATAAAAATTTCCGTACTGTTTTGGTGAAATTTTACAGAAAAATTTAAGATAACTTCAAGAGAAAAAATCTTTTATTTGATGGACAAATATGCCTAATTCGATATTGAAAATTGAATCATTCCATGAAAAAATATGTATATATATATATGTCACAACAATTGCACCTAAGCTTTGAAAAACGGAGAATGAAAAAATTTCCGGAAAAAAAGGACAAGAAAGTTTGCGATATATTAATAGCGCCTATGTCAATAATATAACCATATTATTATTATATCACCAAAACAGTGAAATGAATAATTGGAACAAATGAAAGGAAAAAGAAAAAGTAATAATAGAAAACTGAAAAATATACTGTGAGCAGTGAGCAAAAAGTATTGCTTTTTCTCTTTTGACTGTTTAAATCGAACAACAAATTTAACAAAACTTTTTCATTTCTCATTTTTTCTCTTTCCTCTTTCTTTTATTTCTATCTACTTTCTTTTCGTTAATTTCAAATTTTATAAAAAATGCAGTGGAATCACATATTTTGACTGATAATTTATAATATCACAACTTTGCAATTTATTCAAATTCTGGATAAAGTTCCATGGAATATATTCATACCGTACTGCAATGATAGAACTTCCGAACATGCCATCGACGTTTAATAAAACTAAAAAATTTTGGCAGGATTCTGTAGAAAGAAAAAAAAATTTTTTTCTTTCTTCACAAAAGCAAAGTTATAAATGTTACAAGAAGAGATGAACTGTTTGAAAAAAACAAGAAACAAAAAAAAACAAAAACAACATCAGGGAAAATTAATGTTGGATCTATTTGGGAAATTCGCTTCCGATGTGATTATAAACTTCCTTTGATGAAAGGGGTAATAGATATCAAAAAGTTTAAAATACTAAAATAGGATCAAAAAGTAATCCAGAAAATCATTCCAAAATCTGTCTGCGAAAAAATGCTCAGAAAGTGTTATACAAAAAAATATTCATCTTTCAAAAAGAAAAAAGTAGTGAAGATAAAAAGGAAATAAAGCAGTGTTTTTTTTTTTCAAAGATTCAAAATGCATCATAAATGAAATTAATTATTTGGGTAACCGATTAATTGAAAGTGGAAAACAAAAACCGGAAAAAATAATCAAAAAGTTGAACGGCAGCAGGATAACAGGAACAATGATAATTAATAATGTCATTCAATTCACTAATAATAACGGTTGATAAAAAGATGTATTAACGGATCACTATCATTATCGTTATTATTATCAGAATCAATCGATTCAATTCAGAATTTAGAATAAAGCCAACAAATTCATCTCATGAAATTAGCAGACACTTCACTTTCCATATCAAAATTAAATTTTTCTTATAAGTATGACACTATGCTGATGATGACCATGATGACGAGGCGACAATGATTACAACTAAAATATCATAATATTCCGCTTTCTTTTAGATTTTTCAAGAAGTCAAAGATTAAATTTTAAACTTGCTTCATTTTCTATTGAAATATAGTTTGTAATTCACTAACTCTAATCAAGTAATAAACTAAATTTTCATCTCTTCATAAAACCAAACATTCCATCGGAAGTAAAATTATTATTTAAAAAAAAAGACTGAACAAATTTTCTAGTATATATTAAAGTCAAGCAAAATTCAGACAAAGTTGTACTATGAATTTTTAAAATAAAATAAAAAAGAAATCTCAATTTCATCATGGATGGGATGATCATTTCACCGGGATATTAACGTACTAGACTAAGCCAATACGATATTAGATCACAGGATATCAAAAAACGAATCCTTGAAAGGATATGCTGCGAATAATGACTTCACGGGTTTCAGAACCATTTTTTTTTTTTTTTTCTAAAACGGATTTAAACAAATAATTTTTTCGGGAGAATCAAACATTAAATCGTCCATTCTATTCCCATTCTTATCACAAAACAATAATTTACATCAGAGAGATTAAGAGTTGGAAATCTCAAAAAAAAAAATTTTTAATTGTTAAATTTTGAAATTCCAATATAAAAATAACCATAATGCAAATTGATTTAAAAAGTTTGGTTTTCACAGAGATGAACTGAGATACTTGGAAGAAAATGTAATTAATATCATTTCTATTCAAAGCTTATAAAATGGAAGGATGCTGCACGTATTTCCCGTAAAAAAAAAAAAAAAAAGTATGGGTAAGGAGAACAAATAACCAACGAATGAAACAAATATTTGAACAAACTAAAAATATTTTCACGTGATGATAACCTTGCTGAATGTGTTAAAACCGTTAATGACCCGTTATCACAAATATGCAAAAGGTGACAAATATATTGAACACACCGTGTCAAATAGTCCCACAAATTGGACGACCTATGCTACAATGATATCTCTCATTGTCGAATTTAGAGAAATAAATCCAACAAATCACATTAGAAACCCAACAATCCACCTTTTGTTTTTCTTTTCTTTAAAAAAAAAAAAAAGAAGAAAAAGAAAAAACAGCAACACCGAGTAAAAATAATAGCTGTGATAACATTGGTGATTGGAGCAGTACTGTAGCAGCAGTTACGGTAGCATTAGTCGTTATCGTAGTAGCATCATCAGTAGTAGCTGTTGAAATAGTAGAAGCAGTAATAATAAATTGTAACAAAAGCAAATATATCATGTTGGAACGTAATCGCAGTGAATATTTGAAAAGGCATTTGTTACACGCGCAAATCTAAGAAATATACTTTATAAATAAAAAAAAGAGATGCTGACGATAGTGATGATGATAACGATAACGATAATGATTGTTCATTGGGGTCATACTAAATTGTATTCTTTTAAATTGTGTTGTAATATTGTATCCTTCACTGCCGCGAATACGAAACGTATATTCTCCGTATCTAAAAATACAACAATTTTAAAAATTAAACTTTAACTTCAAACAAATATCTCTCCCCTCAGTCATCGTGAATGAAACATAATCACTGTTTGCCAAACCTCTCCATTGAAACAGATTGGGAAGGTTATTTTTTCTTTTTTGGAATAAATACAGTTATAGCCCAACGGCCTAAGATTATAATCACAACAAGATTATGAGAAGCTCGATACTTTAGCAACTCCGGAAGAATCGTTTCCTTTGAAAAACTGGAAGAGTTACGATGTTTTTCCTCGATGGATCATTTTCTACCGTAATTAACCAATAAGAAGATATTCGAAATGAAAAAGCTAACCCGTAGCACAAGTGAAATGTGAATAAATGATTTTATCAGCATCCGGATTTAAATCAACGAACATTTTCAAAATAAATTCCCTCGCGGCGATTGGATCCCTTGAAGGACCTGAAAAATGTCAATCTATAAGTGTCAAACATTATAATGGAATCAGTCGATAATGGCTAAACTACTTTGCTTGTTTTATTATAAAAAAAAAAAAAAGTTAAGTAATCGGATATATTGTTTATTATAACAATACTCCGTTATAATGTCGAAAACATTGAATATAGCAATTATCAGGCAATTTCCAAGATTTAATTTCAATGTAGTTTTTTCAACTTGCATTCAATTCAACTAAAAAATCAATGATGGTCAGTTATCAAAATTAAAAAAGGAAGTATTATTTGTATTCTTCGTGAAACTTGTACAAAGTAATGTTCATGCATCTAGTTATAACAGCTAAATGATGTAATGTATTATAAAACTTTAAAGCTACATGTCCTTGTTATTGCTTATATGTGCCACTTTATATTGTTTAGTCTTCTGTTCCATCTATACCATGACAACAATATGCTATAACAAATTAAATTTTCATATACAATGAAAATATCATAATAGAAAACATATTCTTATATAGCTGATATTGCTAAACAATCAAAACAATATACCATCATATTCTGGAAAATAATCAACGAGATGCGAATAAAGTATTTTCTCTTCCAAGAGATCTCTCTTATTGAGAAATAAGATCACCGATGAATTTGTAAACCATGGATATGTGATGATCGTACGGAACAGTGCTTTCGATTCTTCCATACGATTCTGAAATATTTCTCATATAACATACTAATATTTCAAATTTAAATTATAAAAAGATGAAGATCATAATAATAGAAATTTCTCATTAAAGCAATCTCATTCAATACCTTCCTTTTCTAACTTACTATACGTGAGACTTTCATAAACTTTTCAAATGTTAAACAATTTCAATAAATTTCAATAGGTTCTACATATTTCCTTCCTTATTTTCAACTTCACCGAAAACTATGAGATTAAAAGAGGACAAATTATGGACAGCTTCCCAAAAAATTTAGATTTTAGTTTTCCAAAAAAATTAAAAAAATTTAATAAAACAGAATGAGAACACCAGACTGATCAGGACATAATATATGATGTATTTCATCCTTTATGATCTCCCTTTCCTCTAAAAAATTAATTGATCATTGATAAAATTCTATAATAAAAAAAAAAAAAACCTTTCTTCTCTTTAAAGAAATCTAACGTAACAGGAAGAAAAATATTTAAATATCCTTGGAATAAAATAAAATTTTATAAATTTTTCCGAAAAACTTCAAAAAGTGGTTTTTTTTTTCATTTATTCTTCATCTTTTCGTATCATTCTCAAATCATTCCTCATTATTCCTAAATTGGATGAAAGCAAAATTTTGGGGAAAAAATGGGAGTAAAAATTGAAAGAAAAGGAGGAAGAAGTAATTAATCATTATCTTATTAGAAATCAAAAAGCAATATTTCCACTCTTTTGTTGTTTTATTGTTCATCTAAATTCTTTCATTATTCTAAATCTGTTTCGTTTTTTCTTTTCTTTTATTTTTCTATTTCAGGAAGTCAGAGAGAACGAAAATGCAGAAATTAGGTAAGGAAGTAAAGAAACACAACATTAAAAACAAATAATTTCGACATTAGACTATTTTTTTGTCACAAAAATTTCTAAACGATTCCCCAAAAAATGGCCGATCAAATATCTTACTATATTACAATCGCAATAATTAGTATAGATAATAATGTTATCATATCCAACAATGAACGTATTTCTAATTTACTGAGTGATGAAAACATAATATCGGATGATACAAAAAGCTTATCAAACTGAATTATTTTAGAGGATAATTAAAAATTAATCTAATCAAAAATCATCAAATATTTTGGCAATTGGCATATTTATATTTATGATTCAGAAATTGACGTGAGAGCTATATCTAGGAATGTTATCAGCAGAATATGTAATGTAATGATGGATGAATCAAGTTTTTTTTGATATGCTTAACATATATTAATCTTTTTATAAATGTTTGTGTTTTTGAGTCAACTGCCCTCAATCCTTGGAACTACTCTTCGGAAAGTTTGGAAGTTCCGGACAAGACAGTGCGTAAACTGAGTTTAAGAAGGCGAAAAAGAGGAAAAGGATTTTTTATCGTAATATTTCCTTATTCTTTCCTAAATTTATTAATGAAACAAAATTTCTCTTCTTAATTTCGAAGTTTAATTAATAATTACTGGTGTAATATTTTAGGATTCTGAATATAATATCATTTCATCTCCAACTTCTCTCTTTCACTTGTAGCATTTTTCAGAAGTTTCCAAAGTTTGAAGCAAAAATTTATTTAAGCTAATCTTCATTACTATTTCCTAATGTTATAAATCCTAATTACGCCATCCATGCTTGCTTATTCGGATGGAATTCAAAACAACTATTTTCCAACACCCATCCCATTAGACCAACTAACTGTCGAAATGATGTTTTGTGGCCATTTTTATCGCTTAAATTCAAAATCGAAAAAAATAAGAGTAAAAATGCATACGGAAATTTTTCGGATAATAAAAATACTCAGCATTAAAATAATAGTAAAAATGAGCTTGTAGAAGAAAATTTTATCAAATACTTATTATTATTATTTTCTTCCATTCATGTATTAGCATATCTTTCACATTAAAATATCAAAAATCTCAAGAAAGATAAAAAATTTTTTTAATCTCATTTCTTAAAAATTTTGCAAAACTTGAATTATTTATCTGCATTTCATAAGTTCACGACTATCGAACTTCACTTTAAAATCTCTCTTACATGACAGATAACACTTGAGAGAAGAACGACAGAAGTAATTAGATTAGTAAGTAATTAATCCTAATCCAATTACTTCTGTGAAGTAAAAAAGTAATTAAATAATAATCTAATTACTTTTTACGGTAACAGTTTTATGAGTGCGAATATTTCAGATTTAGAGAAATGCTCATTTGAAGTGTAGCACTTTCATCTAAACGTCATGAATTAACGTAGAGTGAAATATGTATGGGTGTATACATTACGTTAAGAAAACTTACTTCATTATCACATTCGACAAGCACTTGATCGTATTCAGAAAGGGCTACTAAAAACATGATTGATGTCACATTTTCAAAACAATGTATCCATTTTCGCCGTTCCGACCTTTGACCTCCTACATCCACCATTCTGAAACGATATAAATTTATGATGTCAGATTATTTATTCAACTTCATTGAAAACATTTCAAAAAATAATAGTTTGAATAGAAATCCACTAAACTGTAATTTGAAAAAATTTTCAAGATATGTATTATTCCAGAAATTCAGAATGAACAGTGTATTCATCGTTTGTTCTGAATTTCTGGAATTTGAACATTATTTTCTCGGTAACGAACCGATAAAATAATGTTTAAATGAAAGAACATCAAATTACCTGAATATTATTTGTTCCAAATCAAAAGGATACTCGATAATACCGGTAGTAGGAACACGAACACGAAGAATGTCCTGCTCTGTTGGCAGATAATCCAATGCTGCTAGCCTCCTCAGATCGGACAGGTAACTATAAAAAAGTCAGAATTTGCTTCCAAATAATAATGAGAATGATGTTTGATAATGATGAAAATAATTTCTCTATCAACATTAATTATCAATATCATCAATAGCAGCTTCAATTACAGGACGAACATAAATGAATAATTATACGACCGGCATCATCTTTTCAAAATAAGCGCTAGCCATTGCTGAGAGCTGAATTTCCAGAACATTTTGGCATTCTCTAATATCACAAATTATCAGGATAAATGAGACTATACAGGATATCTGATGCTGTACCACTTCTTAATATTAAATACAAATCATAAACATCAGTTGTAGCCTTACCGATGACGCAAACTGAAAACATCCGTCAGATAAGTTTATGTTGCATAGAAATTGAAATCAAATGATGGACTGAATTTTATGTAATACGTAAAATCTTACTATTTAGCAGAATCGGTTAACTGGTACTCCCTTCGCCGGTCATAACATTCCTGTATGCCGGAATCGTTCCATAAATCTTCTATATAACTAACATATGGTTCTTCGAATGAAGTCACATTTTCATAATCTATTGCCCGTACTACATTCGCTTTGTCTTGCAACTGTAATGAAATTTTTATTTCATTTCTGATAGAAATTAAAGGAAAAAAGAATTCATTCGTTATGCTTCTTCAAAGTTTATTACTGCATAAAGCTATCTGAAATACCTGATCTCGAATTCCAAATACTATTTAAAATTCCGAAATAATCGTTCGTTATTTATTCAATCAATGAAACTGCGTAAGGATGCGACGGAGAAAAATTCACGAAACAATTTCGTAATTTTTTTCATATATTTCTTAAAAGAAATAATCAAACAAGAAAAGAAAAAAGATAATACATCGGAAGATTGATTGCCATAGGGAATATTGAGCGTATCCATGGCACGAATCATAGCCTGAATTGCCATGAAAATATTCTGATATACTAGGCGGATATGAGCACGTTTATCTTCATCGGAATAACCATTTCCATGAATGATCCGCATTTGTTTAATAAATGTTGATTTCCCTGACTCACCAGTACCTGAAAATAAAAATAACTCTTCCACTGATATGGAAAATGAAATGAATCCATAAATATCATCATAATATTATCTTTTTTTATATTTATTCTAAACAATGTGTTTCCAAGAAAAAATCTACCTCACCAAATTCTGAAGGAAAACAGGTATTCATAGTGTTATAAATTCGATCCTTTCAAATCTACTAATCTATCTATAGCATAAATTAGTAAATGCTAATTTAACTATTTCATATAATTACTCCTCGCACATATACATATAGTAGTTTGCAATATCCTTCCTTTCTTAAGAAACATTCTTGAAAGATTAAGTTCAATTTTTTTTTTTTCTCTTCATGCAACATATCTCAGACAATATTTTCTGAATAGTCTGAGATATTCTGCATGCTAAGCCATTTGAAAAATAAAAAATTTCAATTTTCAATCAAGATTATTTTGTTGCTTCAATCAAGAAGATTTTCCGCAATTTTTCTGCAATTTATGTCATAATGCTGATTATGACATAAAAAAATGTTGATTTAAAAATTTAATTCATTTTTCCAATAATAATCATATAATCCCATGAAGAATATAAAAATTCTTTTTCAAGCATTTCCAGAAATTCACGGTAACACATCGTTGGATGGCAAGAGTGAATTTCCGAAGATGGCTCATATAAAGCGGTATTCCATCTTTACTAATAAATAAATCAGCATTTTTATACACATAATTCTTTCCATTTTTCAAAATGTCATGCAAATTTTTGTGATTATTGTTAATTTTCTAAACTTTACAACCAACAATTCAATTTCATTTCCTCTTTCATAGTTGAATTTCAGTTCAACTATCACTAACTCAGTATTAAATCGATCCTTTTATATCTTATTACGGATTTTTAGCTCGCTATGGGAAAGTATTTTTTTTTTCTATGATTTGTCCCGAATTTATTTCAAAAATTCACAATGCAAACCCTCTGAGTGCTGTTCCCATTTCCATAGGCGAAAATGCAGACAGTTGTTCAATAGTCCGAACATAAATTTAAAATTTTGCTTCCATCGAAAATCGATGAAGTTAACAAAAAAAAAAAGAAAAAAAGAAAAAGAAAAGAAAAATCACATCGTCAAAATTCCTTTCAAATATGAAAAAGATTATCTAAATAAACGAACTAGATTTCAAGCACCAAATTAAAAAAAAACTAAAGTTTGTACTAGCTTCATATTTGATCTCTATGACTTAAATCCGCTGATAATTTGACTTTATCCTTGAATAAATATAGATCTATATCTATATCTAATTCTTGTGATTTAATTCAGCTTCAAATTTCAATCAATTCAATTCCATATTTAATTTTCTTAACTTAATTCAGGCTTCATATTAGCACTTTGTCAATCAAGTTACTCCATTCCATTTAATTTAGCAGAATATTTCAAATCTGTATTTTTTTTTCTTGACTTGATTCAATATCATATTTGAACAATTTACTTCATTTTCATAAATTTCTTCTTCATCCCATATAGAAAACTTTCGGCTTTATTTTAAGCATGAGATGAGAATATATCATAATGCATACCAATTATGATGGACGTCAAACAGCAATCTCTTAATCTATGCAAATATTCTATCTTTTCTTCAGCAGATGATAATCCTCACAATGCTTCAATTTATCATTTATCAATTAATTAATCTTCTTTCATTTGCCATTTTTACATTTTAATAATTATCGTTATTCTAAGCCACGATAACTTTAGCTTAACAGAGTGTAAATCAAGAATAGACTGCTTATAGATTACGTTTAAAGAGCAAAATTATTCGTTGAGAAGGCATTTCATCTCAACGATTCTGTGACGATGTAAAGGACAAATTCCGCCTTTCTTTCATTTCATTCCTATCTTTCTCTTCTTTTCCAAAATCATATATATATATATAAATATATGCAAAGGATTTCAAAAAAAAAAAAATCTAGTCTGTTTAATCGGACTAAAAATGGTGTGCCTTACATTACAAGTACGTGACATTCTCTATCTATGTATCTTGGCTAGAATTTATGCAAATGTAAGGATAGAAAGATTGTCGGCCCATATATTTATTTGGCCAATACAACAATTCTGTCTGTCCATTGCTCTGCTGCTAATATCATTTGGCCTTTTTTTTTTTTTTTTTTCATTTGCTGCTCCAAAAAAGAAAAAAAAAAAAGTGTACTGCTGGCAACATTACTTTTAAACCTTCTGTTCCCTCATAAAAATCCCTTCAAGACTGAAAAGACGAATCTCTCTTCTCTCGAAAACGGCTATTTCATTCTAAAATTCTATATCCTATTGCTTCCAATACTGCGACTCTTTCTTTTCCTCTTTGAACCTTCTCTGATAATACTAAGAGGGAGAAAGGGAGAGAGAGAGAAAGAGAGAGAGGGAATCTTCTCTTTTCCTCCCACTTTTTTTTTTCTTTTTCCCCTATGAAATTAGGTCATCTAGAAATGTTAATGTTCACTTCAGAATTCGCGAATTATTGAGAAGGGAAGCAACAAACATGAGAGAGAGGAAAAAAGAGAGAAAAGAACGCTTCTCACTAAGAGTTTAAACTAGTTAGCGAGCCAAAACGAAATAAATAGACGGAGATGGAAAAAAACGAAAAAAAGGTAAGCATATTGAAGAATGAGAGATAACCAAATAAAAAAAAAGAAAGGCTAATATATGAAAAAAAGAAAAAAAAAAAAGAAAAAGGAAAAAACAAAGTGGGATAAGATGGGATGGAATTTGATAACATCTAAACTTGAATACTTCTCCTTAACCTAGAAGCCATGACATGAAATATCTCGACTATGAAGAAGTGCAAGATGAAAAAGAAAGCTAAAAAAGGAAAACTAAGATTTATAATCTTTTGCAGGTAAAGCCCTTCCCTCTGCTGCAATATCCCTGCGTCACTTTTCACGTAACGTAGGCAAGAATTGTATTGAATGAATCGACTGATCTATTCAGAGCATTTGGAAAATCGCTAAAATAATATCAGGAAGAGAGAGAAATACCAAAATTCAAGAAAAAAAAAAGACTGCAAAATTTGAATGAACTAAAAGACTTTTTTTTTCTTTTCTCTTTTTGATGTCTATCATACTTATGTGAATTAAAAATTTCTCATAATATTTTATTTTTGTCGATTGGACTGGCTTGGTTTGAACACGGACGAATAGATGGAGAAATGCTGCATAAAATGTGAAGTTATAAAATTAAATTATAATTTTCGTAAAAATCTGTCACTGACCTCCTTTAATAAACTATTAGAAACCAGAGATATAAACGTAATACACATTCACAGTTTGACGTCTTTTAGTTAAAATATTTGCAAACCACAGATTCATCAGTGAAAGCTAATAAAATAAAAGTGAAAAAAACTGGTCAGTGTCATCTTAACATTTAATCTTCGGTTATCAGACAGACACATATTAATAATACTATAAAATTTATTTGTTAAGAATAAATTTTGTTTCAGAGAAACTGATTTGATTCATGTGAAAGTGGTAATGATTCTTGCATGTGCAAAACTAAAAAGATTCAAATAAAAAACAAGAAGATTTTAATTGTGAAGAACGATTAAGATTAAAAAGTTCGAAAAACTAACAACAACAATGCATAAAATGAAGAGATTAAAATTAATAGACAACACATCGCTGATTTCATAGAAAAAGAAAAACAGACATGCAGCCAATGTTTATTTTACTACCATGAAAATTTTTGTATCAAATTTAGCTACACTAATCAATCAAATAATGGATAACAAACTGTTAAATTCTATTGCTTCCCAATTTCAGAAGCAATTACAACTGATACCATTTCAGGATTTGAAATCATACGAAATTTCAAAAAAAAAAAAAAAAAATTTCTTTTCTTCATAATCGCCTTTTAGAATAATAAAATAGATACAATTAATTTCATAATAAAACTGAAATCGTTACATTTTGATATGAAATGAATTTCTAATTATTTTTTCCACGATGAATTTAATGGTAGTAAATTTTTGAAAATCGAAAAGTTAGCCAATTTTGTTTGTTCTTCAGCAATTATTTTATTATGGATTCGTTTTTTTTTACTTTCCTTTTCCTCTTTTTTCCATCCCTCACATTCCATTTCATTCCACCCTCACATACATTAATCACAGCAACAAAATGTCTGAATGCAAATGCTCACAATGTTATTGATGTAATCAATCCATGCATGCATGCATGCATGCATGCCAACATGCAAGAA
The DNA here is from genome assembly GCA_000499405.2 of Onchocerca volvulus. Classification (NCBI taxonomy): domain Eukaryota; kingdom Metazoa; phylum Nematoda; class Chromadorea; order Rhabditida; family Onchocercidae; genus Onchocerca; species Onchocerca volvulus. The sequence continues at coordinate 606,219 of HG738137.1, forward strand.
TCCTCCTCTTCCATCCTCCTCCTTTTCCAGGATAAAGAAGTATCATCCTCTCTGCACATGCTGCTGTTACACATAATCGAACAACAAAACTCTCACTCGATCAAAGTCCTGAAACTTCAGAATATAGTCTTCCGGATTATACAGGGAAGTTCAAGCAAAACACTGTATGTACATATGTACATCTATCTATCCCGTGTAAGATAAGGAATGCTAAAAAATTGAATTATTAAAAGACATGAGAACAAGAGCTATCTCTCAGTTAAACTGCCAAATTTTATCTTACCAATAATTACAAACGATGAAATTACAGCATGAAGAATTTCACAGTTAATAAATATTAAATTTTATAAATTAAACCAATTATTTCAATTTAATCCATCCATTATTCAGCACTAATTCCTCCAAATTTTAACCGTCAATGATTTCAGACAGAAATTACGTGTCAATGATTTCAGAGAGAAATTACGTATCAAAAAATCTCTCTCTTTATATTTATGTAATCCCAAAGACTGTCACAGAAAAATCTTTAAAGTTTGAATTTTTCATTTCAAAAGAACTATGAAATCAAATATATTGCATGGTTTTTCGTTATCAGTGACCTTCTTCATAGAGGTCAACAACTGGTAAAAAATGACTGTTTCATTTGAAACTTTTCCTATGAGCTCAGAGAATTTGGTGCAATTTTTATTTGGAATAAAATTCAGACATTGCAATCCGTTCTCCTCCCTCACAAATAATATTACACTTTTTAATGCATTCACCCAAACAGGTGTCACATTCTTTAGCTAACACACTGACATACAGACACACATACATACACACACACACACACACACATACACACTTTTACACATACATGCACATATAAATACACACATGTACACATATATGCATACATACATACACAGACAAAATCATATAAAAATGTCTTCAAAAGAAAAGAACTTCTTTAGAGCACAATAAGGAATGGAGATGTGAAAAAAAGTTTAGTAATGAGGATGAGCAAAATTGATATTCATTAAAAATCATAAATCAAGAATCAAAATGATAACGACATGTTATGGAATAGATTAATCAGCTAACAATATATAAAGTCATATAGAATCCAAAAACTTCCTTACTGTGAATGCATGAAAAGTATCATAGCGTGAACATCGAGAATGGACACAAAAGTAACGATTTTCATTTTATTTAAAAAAAAGAAAAAAAACAGTGCCAACTATTGAAATATTTCCTAGACAGATATGAGCTATAAATATGCAATATTTTAAAATAGGCTAATGCACTCTCAATTAGATTGCAAATATCAAAACAAAATTGATGCAATGCTTTTGGCCTAATAAAGTTTCTGTACGAATCAAATTCCTCCAGGAATTTGATCCACATTTTGATGTAATATGTCTCTTTCGTGAATAAATTCAAGTTTTCTGGAATACCACAAAAATCAGTTCCGTTTGCAATTTAATCAAGTTTTCCAAGAATCACATAATATACAAAAATAATTTAATCCATCAAATCATACATACAGTTCTATACAACAGTGTATGATGAATGGTTTTAAAAAAATACCTAATTAATCCTGACTGAAACATCAGAGATTTGCCAAAGTTAGGAGAAAAAAACGAGAAAAAAAAAACCAACGTCTAATCATAAATTTTCGTTTTTTTTCTCTCTCGAAAATTCGATAATTCCATAATGGGAATAAAAAACAATACTAACCAAAATACAAAAAAAAGAAAAAATTTTAAAAAGTAAAAAAGAAAGAAATGAAGAACAAATAAAATTGTTTGGGTAAATTAATTTGTTTATTTTAATGAAGATAAAAACGACTGGTTGATGCGCTATCATTTCAAGGAAGAAAAAAAGAGATGTAAGAATATTATCAAATTTTATAGCTATAGAATTTCTTTTTTTCGAAAATCCCAAATTCAATTTTACAAAATATAGTAAATTCCTTTTTAACGATCCTAGAAGAAAAAATTACTTTCCTTCCCAGTACCATAATTCATGTAAGATAGACTAAACAAACATCTGGTTTAAAATAAATTTTCAAATTTCCATATGTATCATAATTTAGTAATTTTGTTTTCATCTCGTTCTTGCGCTAATTTAAAGTAAAAAATAGGTATTTAGATGAAACAATAAGAAAGGATAAGAGATATGAAATCAAACGACGAATGCCTTTGTGAATCATTAGACTAAAACTACTTGACAAATTTCTAAGCTACAAAATTGCCCGATAATTTACAATAATTCAAATAGTTAAACATGCTTCATCGAATGAAAGCTTAGAAGCAGCAAAATACAGTATTCATACGACAGTAATACCGACCACATACAGTCATTAGGCATCTATCTTATGTAAAATGTGCTGCTTGTAAAGTTTAAAGCTTTATTTCTTCATTGAAACTAAAACAGCAATAAAAAATTTGTCTAACTTAAGTAAGATACTCTAATTAGTACATCCTCGCGGCAACTAGAATATATATTTTTTTCAAAAGTACTACAGAATTACCTAAGTTACATCCATAAATATAATTATTATCCGGAATAAATTAGTTGCTTGATCATAGCAACAATGTGAAATTATTCTCGTTATATAGGTGAAATCTATCATCATCGATCTTGAACAAAAAAATTTTTCGTATCTTCTTTTTCCTTCATTATTCGATCAATAATTAATATCTTATCTTATCACACCATTCGCAAAGCACGTCTCATCAAATCCCATGATTAGACATTCCCATTCAAAATCCGTAACAAAATTCTCCAGATTCATCCATTATATATATATATATTTGATCACTATTGCTTTATCTTCTGTGTTTAATCCTCATCTTCCCTTTATTCTGTATTTCTAGCATAGCTCGAAGAAAAGGCATAAATTATTTCGCTCATTTAACATCAATATATTCCGTTGATGAAGTAAAAAATTCCTTTTCCGTATCCTTTATCCACCCCCTCAATTAATTTCAAAATTACAACTTGCCAAGAACTTGATTATAAACATACACCCACACATATATTCTTTTGCTGCCACAAATAACAGTGAGCAAATGATGAATTTTTTTTCTCTTCTTTTTTTTTTTGCCATTTCATAGATATAATTACACCTACGTAAGTTCTCAAGTCAATCATTCGTTTCAACAACTGAAAGAATGAAACAATCGTTAACAACATTTCGAAATGATGTAAAAACTTAATCCTATACCTTACACTTTCTTTTCTTATATATCATATTCTGAATTGTGATTATTCAAATTTGAAACATACAGCATCTCATAATCCCAATCAGACATCTTCAGCCATCTCGAAAAGTGTAATTTTACGGAAAAAATTAAGACCTAAAATATGTTTTTAGTAAGAAAAATAAAAAAGAAATATAAATTATTTAAAGTTTAACTCATCAACAAAAAAAAAAGATTGGAACTATGACCAGTTTAAGGATTAATAAGGTTCATATTTAGCGATACAATACTATATGATGCAACCATGCTTTTCAACCTGCTAATCACTTTTCATATTTTGTTTTGTTACTACCATTTCGAATATTCTATTAAATTTCATTTATCCAGGATTAACATTAATGCGTTTCGAATGCAAAAAATATGCTTCGTGTGAAAAAAAAAAAAAAAAAAAATTGATAGCATGTGCTGTGATCATTATATGTCCAATCAATCAATTTGTAAAAAGTTAAACCATACTTGTTCAATTTGAAGTAAATCTAAAATTGAATTTGTAGATAACTTAATCAAATAAATATTTAATCATCTCTTATCATTTCATTACAAATGCTAACAGCGAATGTACAATTCTATGAAGAATAACTTTTAGTGACAAAATATGAAAAAAAAAATTTCATGTCTAATCAATCAATTTCATAACGGAAATGAAAATGAGAGTATCCATCCGTCATCATATATTTTTTAATATTTCATTAAAATGTCGCATTTTTTCTTTTTCATTTGAAAACAAAATGTCAGTGGTATAATTTATCTGATCCAATGAGTTGTTAATGTTTTACTTTCAGAATCATGTTTATTTTAACTTTCTCTAACGAAAGTGATGCCCAAATTATGGAAAGACAATGATCGATTATTGTCATATATTTTGAATAAAAATATAATAATTATAAAATTATCGATTATCGATCATTCATCCATGAAAAAGATTAACAATTCTACCATTCTGTTTTAGATAATTGTTAATTAGAAACGTTAATATGTTGTGCCCTCAGAAAAAAAAAAAAAAATCTTAACAAATTCCAATATTTACCATCAACTACTGCATTTTACATCGCTTTATAGTATTTATAATATAGAAATCAAATGAAAAATCAAAATTTTGTTACCAACCTACTGTAAATATATGCATATATGCAGACACATAAATTTTTAAATATTCAAGATGTGAAAATCTCGAAATGTTCTTGCGAAAGTCAACTAATAGCTTGATTGACGACACCAAATTTAATTGATGGATTTTGCAGTTTTAAAACTCGTTCATTCCGAAAAAAAAAGGAAAATTATTAAGTACATATTTTCGATTTCTCTGGGTCAAGGATTCCAACAAAAATAATCTCATATATTGATGTTAAATTATGCTGAAGAAAAACGTAAAAATCTGCATATCGAGAAATCGTTGTTTTGTGAGAAATTACGCAATATAAATATATTTTCAACGGAAAATGTAGACGTACATTACATCGTAAACATAAAAGTCTTTAAAATAGTGGAAAATAAAATCGAAATATAAAGTTAATTTTTGTTCATACATATGAAATAGTCAAATTTCTTTTCCAAGCAAATTTTAAACAAAAAAAAGAAAAAAAATTGAAAATTTAAGAATAGGAATCATATCTATTAAGGAAAATAACAAATGAATCTTTTGCTAGCATATTGTTCGCAATAAAAACTGCAAGTTTCAAAAATTTGAAAATTATCAAAATAATTATTGAAGACCTGGAAAATTAATTTAGTTTCATATAAAATGAGATACCATAATTCTTGCTCCCTTACTAGGACCAAATCGACCTTATATTGATCCTTTATCCAAACTTTTTCCTACTATTCCGAGATCATCCGAATTATTCAATTTGCACTGGCAAATTATGCTGTAGAAAGTATTTTCCAAAATCCAAAATTTCTAAGTAGGAAAGTACAGTTCCAGAAGCAATTTTTGCTTCGTCGAGAATGTAGCACGAATGTCGGTCAGAATAGACATTCAAAGAACGCTTAAAACGAAATGAATAAAAAAAAATTCCTAAAATCTTAAATTTATTGAATTTCAGATGTTATTTAAAGTTATGAAATGACCGAAGAAAGAACCATAACAATGAAATAAAAAAAATGCTTGCTCGGTTTTTACAATTTCAAATTCTTCCATTTAATTTTTGGCATTTTTTCCAAATAAGAAATTATCCTCTAGCAACGAATTTTTAGATTTACTTTCATATTCCTGAAATAATTTTTGATTTAAAAAAGCTTACGATAAAAAACCACAACAACAAGACAAAAGATGGACTCGTAAGAAAGAATCATCAAAAATAGAACACTGCTTCTCTCATCTAATTTTTTTATAGAAACTTTAAAATGAATTTCGATTTTAGAATATCTAAAAAGAAATGATTATAAGACATAATTAATGTATAAATTACAGAAACTTCAAACTGAATTTCCAATTCAAGAATCTAAAAAGGTACCCTTATCTTGCATTAAAAATGTAATAATTAGTAAGAGTAAAAAGTATTCGGAAATAAACTATTAACTGATTTTTCTAGCTACAGTAATAAGATTAATTTTTTTTTTTAATATAGAGGAAGCAGAAAAATTTTAACTTCTTCAACAAGCTTTTAGAAAGATAAAAAGTTACACTGCCTTATTTCATCACAAATATATGTCATCACAATTTAGAGTAAAATGTTGCTAGCTGGATAACTAATCAGATTAAAGACTAATGATGACTGAAATCTTAACTTGGAACTAAAGATGATAATACAGAAAATAAGGATAACGACCAAGATAAAATTTCGAATTTTCCTTCGAAACAGTGAAACATTTAACATTCACAGATTTCAACTTTTTTTGTAAGCAATCACATGTTGAGTTAATATGAGGCATCAAACATGCCTAAGTCTCCAAGCACGCCTAAGAATGTAAAGAATAAAATAATGAAATTAAAAAATTTTTTAACATATAATCAAATAATATTCAGGCAAGAATAGACGGAAATGTCAATTAAAAACCTTACAAATGCTTGATGACCATCAAGAAATTCAAAAGCACTGGCAAAAAAACTAAGAGCATTGCTACTATTAAAAATCCTGTATCTATTAATGATTCCATGAAAACATTAAATATGATGTATAATTTAAGGTGTCAATTTAATCGAAACACAAGATAAGATCGAGAAACCCTGACTTATGTAAATCTAAAAAAAAAAAAAAATTACATCATCGCAACAAACAATTTTGATGTCCATTATTGAAAGCATAATATTTTATTAACTAAAGTCAACATTCAATGGATGAGTGATAAATGGTATAAATAATCATTCTGAATAAGAATAAATGATAAAAATACATCGTCTTGAAATAAATTTCGCGAATTTTATGTGCAACAACAGTAAGTTGTAAAAGTTGAAAAATTATATATTGGAATCTATATTAGTTCAGAATATAATTGCTAATTTTCAGAAATAGATCAATAATACAAATCTCATCTGATAATCCACAAAAAAAAAAAAAAAAAAAAAAAACTCATTTAAAAAACCAAAAAAAAAAAAAAAAAAAAAAAAAACTGGTTTTATAAATTTTCTACCTAAATAATTCTTAAATTCGAATATTTCATTTCGTTATATTCTACTAGCCTGTTTCCTCCTCTAATTAATAATTGATTTCCTAGAAATGTAATTAATGATAAATAAATGCCGTCAATCTCAACGAAAAAAAGAAAAGGAAAAAAGGAAGATAAAAAAGGAAATAAGAAAAAAAAAGGTAAGAACAATGCAAAACTTACCGAGCAATAGAAGTTTGAGTTCACGTCGGGCATTGCGTTTATCACGTTGCAGTTGTTTTTCAATTTCTTGATTTATGCGTTTCTGCTCCCTTGCCTCCTCAGAAAGGCAGCAGGCCATCGGGGCCGTTTTGGCTGCCCGTAAAATGAACAGTTTTGCCGGTTTTGCGTAATCGTCGTGTGAAATACCGAGTACTACGTACGTGTTACAGTGACGCGCACTCAGCAAGTTGCCATTCAGCAGAATAGTAAAGTTATTAGTGAAATTAACACAATGGCAAAATTGCAACAAAAATGGAGCACATAGCAGCGGAAAACGGAATAGCGAAAAAAATAGCGCAAACAGCAAAATAGCAAATTGATAGCTTAAAAAAGAAAATATTTTCATTGATAGGCAGGAAAGATTCAATTTAACTTTCAAATTTTAACTTGAGTAATTTGGTAATATAATGTAAAGTCAAATTTCTGCATATGAAGTAATGGTAAATTCTTGATATTTATCAAATTTTGTATCCGAAATATCATAAATTACAATAAAATATGTCCAACATTTTCCCTTTCTGATTGCTTTCTAATTTAAAATTCAGGAAAAATATAGAATCATAAAATCAAGAAAAATGATATACTATTAGTATAAAAAACTATAATATAGCTAGACAAATTTTTCAAAATAAATTTTCTGCTAAAAATTTTTTTTTTTTTTTTTCACCGCTATTTGTGGTATTTAACGGTGTCCCAATATCCATCAAAAAATCTTGATAATTTACGAGTTGAAAAATTTTTTTTCTTTTTTGCCTTATGAAATTGAAAACTGGATTCCTTCCTCAAACGAAATATCGTCCCTTTCGCTTTCATTTTTACTTAACAAATAAGTAAATGAAATCTACAAACCAAATCAGCGCATAATAGCAAAATAAGCTTTTAGTTGTTGCAACAGTTTTTCGGAATTTCGATAAAATCGATTAGAAAAAATGATGGTCCAACAGTCCACATTCAAGAAGACAAGGGGAGGTATCAATGAATTCCACAACCACACACTGTACCTCTCTACCAATTGTGGACCTGAAATTAAATTAAAAAAATTAAACGAAATTACAATCTAAACTTTAGTGGCACCATTAGTGAGAAGCAATATTGAAAATGAACAATACAATATCAGTAACAACATAACATTATCAAAAATGATATTCCACCTAACAGTGACATGAGAAAAAACATTGTTCGATGTTTACAGTGATAAAAATACTTGCAGTACAAAATGTAACAAATAGAGCAATGTGTAAAAACGTATGATTCTATCAAACAGAGCATTAGAAGTTCAAATAATAGGTGCAATTTTGAAACAAGTTAAAATATTTTCAACATTCGCTGATAATGATCAGTTCCGAATGATCGATCGATAGTATAATTCCAGGTAATCCATTCACTAATTTCAATACAAACGAATTCCATTAACGAAAAAGGCAACATTAAATGAATTTCACAAAGTATAACGTAAAGAAATCAATTACTTTGATAAAGAAAACTAACCGTAAGTATTGCATATTTTTAAAATAACAATGTATGTAAGAAAAATAACGAAAAATTATTAAACGTGAACTTAAAGAAATACGGGGGCGTGAGAATGAAAACAGGGTAAAATACAAATAAACAAAATAAATACATTGAACATTTTGATAATATTGAAATGGAAATAAAGCGGTCCAATTTACACATATATTGATATCGACCAAAACACACACACACACACACACATACATGCATACACGCACATATACATACACACATACACACACACGCACGCTTACATAGCGCGCGTATATGCAGCAAAAAAAAAAAAAAAAAAGAGGATTGCTTTTCTGAACTTGTATCTTCTTGTTGTTAGTCAAAATGTCGGTCGACAGAGGACGGACGACGGTGATGACGGCGACGGCGACAACTACGACGGCCGACAACGACGTCGTCAATGATGAACAGGCATTGATAGAAAAATTGGTGTATTATGTATGTGTATGTGTGTGTCTGTGTATGTATGTGAGACAATAAAAAAAAAAAAAAAAAAAAAAGGAAGGAAAGGAATAGTATAGTTGGAATAGATTGCGAAAAGCCTTAAAAAGAGGGACAAACATGACACGGCGGGTGCGACACGTGGCCTATTAGCACGTAGCCTCTTCTCGAACGTCCGAAACTTTTATCATACACTTCCCTTTTCGCACCTTCCACACGATATCGCTCTATACACATACACACATATATACGCACATACATTACACAAATTATAGGTATATATATATATATATATATACTTAGATATAGAGATGTGAATAAATATACTATATATGCAAATATGCATATAATACGCATAATACATACATATATGCATATATTAATAAATATACTTACATATAAATATATAGATATATATATATTTAGGATAAGGCATGCATGTCTGCGGAATTCTATCTCGTCTCTCTTGCAAGCTATTCCCAGGGAAGTGCATGCATACATGCAAGTCTGGAGTGTTAGAAATAAGCCTAAGCAGACAACAGCGAGATTCATCGAAGCCTGTCAATTTGCGATGAAATCTTCTCGCAGACAGCAAGCATCTCTCTCGCAATCAGCCATTTATATGCCTGCAAACTATCTTCACCGCATGCACTTTCCCCAGGCTAACTAACAAATGTAGAAGTTTGCCATTCTCGATTTTCTCTTTCTCTCTCTCTCTCTCTCTCTCTCTCTCTCTCTCTCTCTTTCTCTTTCTCTTTCTTAAAAGTAATCGGAATTTGAAAAGTTGTTGTTAAGGAAGGGAAAAGGTAGGAAAGGAAAAAATATACGAAAAGGAACGGAAAATGTTGGCTTTCTTAGAACAACCAGAAGTAAACATATTAATGTTCGTTTGGAATTTGTTTCCTATGAGAGAGAATGAGAAGAATGAGGAATGAAGAATGAATATTTGAAGAGATAGCCTACATCCGGCGAGTACCACTACTTTAAGCTTGGCTTGGCTTGGCCAACAAACCAAAGTTACGAGAAGCCAGGTCACTTCAGACTAGTCCATTGAATCATGCAGTTATTCCGACCACTTATACCACCACTACCATCCATATCACAATCGTAACTTCTTCAACCATTTTAAGCATAGCATCCTATAGAAACCGCAACGCTTCCTCCACGTATTCCTCTATCTCATGCAATAACACACACACCACACACACGACAACATACACATGCACATGCACATGCACATGCATGCGCGTATGCATGAATCATGAATTGGTGGCAAATAGCAGGCAGCATCAATGATGACCTGCTATTGCGCGACATTTTATCTTATTCAGCAAAACATGCAAGCTAAGCGAAAGAACCCGCATTAGAACATACTTTTGCAATTCGTCTGCAATCCTCTTAGTGTTCATCCAATTCGCAATATATGTGTGTGTGCATATATGCTTGTGTCGTAGTTAATCAGACTTTTCAGCCAAACAACATTTCTCCAGCTTTTAAAATTGCAACTTCAATTTAACGAACTGTAAAGAGCAAATTTTGAGATAAATTAAAAGAACTTATTTGGCTAGATTCATGTATTGATTGTATCTATCAAATATATATGTGGTAGACTACATTCAATTAAATATCGCATCTTTTTGACTATATTCAGCATGGCAATATATGTTTTTGAATAATTTCAAATTGTTAAAGAGTTACGTTTATTGCAATGATAAAATATAAATCATTGAGAAAAGTTCGAAAAAAGTCCCTCTTTGATGTGTTCTGGAATTTGCACGAACAAATGTTCGCTATCTTAGTTAATTAATTAGCTTTTAGGATTGTATCAGCATCACTAAATAACACAGTTCAATTTTCATTTTCAATTTATTTGCGTTATTTTCAATTACCTTCCATAATTGCCATGTTTCTGTGAATGTATTCGGCCATAAACAGACACCATGAATTCATCGTTGATAATGATTATGTACTTTGACGTTAACCGTTAAAATGTGCTTTGTTGTTCTTGTTGTGGACAATGAATGTATAAATGTACGATAGTCTTTGATTTTATCCATAATATTAATCAAATTAACGAATTGTACTTTTGAAATAATCATACAACAATATCAGAGAAAAAGCATGTTGGAAATGCTTTTTCTTTTAGTTTTGATATCTACTGCTATAAAACATTAACTCTACTCAATCTATACAGTCCGTAATCCATCGCAAAATTAAGAAGCTCTAAGTTCATGTTTACTTGATAGACTATCATCCGAATCTCATGAAGTATTGCAAGGAGCTCCATTACAGAAAATCAAGTAACTCTAGAATTTCGTTGCTGATATAATACTGTTATGTATTCAATATCAAGATGTCAAGATTTTAATTTATCTTAATCAACCATATTACGTTTAAATTCAGCAGATTTAATCATTTTAATTAATTTCCCACAAAAATTATAGTCCTAAAAACTATCTGATATTTCCTACTCCTCCCAATTTGCTTATAAAATAACTCCAACAAACAAAATTGATTCTAGTTTTTTGGAAATCATTCTAATTTCCAAAACATATATAATTATTTCAAGATTTTTTCCTATACATCTCACTACCTATCATTTAACTTATTAGCCTCATAGAAATCCCAACTGACCACAAACATTCCGCAAAAAATTCAGGAAATGAGTAAAATAACACCGCAGAGTTTTTCCCAAGAAATTTTAGAACATAGAAATTCCAAATAAATTGACCCCATGAAGTCTGTGTGGAAATTTTTGATAACACTAAAACAGCACAGCAGAGTATTTGAAATGTATGAAAATCCATAATGAGTTTCTTAGAAAACAGAAAACTTTTAATAGATATATTCAACATCATACGATCCCAAACAAATATGATCCTAAAACAAAATCTAATAAATGCTATAAATTCACGTATATTATCATGCCACATAATTAGATTAGTGAATGAATGAAATTCCAATTTTTCATCGGAATAAAACAACAAACACAGAAAAACGATAAAAAATATTAAACTTATTCAATCCTGAACAAAACGTACAAAATGCAAAGTAGTATAATGAAATGAAACTGTGAGGCAATCAAGACAAAGATGCGTATTTCGTGAATGTAGTTTACACAGTTAAATCGTAATAGCAAAAGTTAAATTACAAATTCCAAAACAAGAAATCATAATTTGAAAATTGTCAACAATAATTTGAAGCTAAAACCAAGTGATTTGGAAAAAGAAAAAGAAAGGAATGAGTTTCTCAAGAAATGAACTTCTAAATGAAGCGAAATTATGAGGCAATCAAGCAAAGACGCATTTCATGAATGCGTTTGCATTTCAGACATACTGATTCAAAATATAAAACTTAAATTACAAATTTCAAAATAAGAAATTGCAATTTAAAAATTTTCAATATCAATCTGAAGTTAATCTAAGTGTTTTCAGAAAGAGAGATGAATTAATGCATTTCTAAAAAGAAAAGCGAAATAATGTATTTGCAAATGTGAACAAACTTAATTTCATAAGTTTGAAAATCCGAAATACAATATTTAAAGCTTGAAAGCAACTAAAATATAGGAAAAGACTTAAAACGAATTAAAAATCAAATTTGGAAAGTAAAACAGACCGAGGATGAGCTTTAAATTAAAAAATGAATAAAAATTCCGAAATCTTCGGATTTTTATTTAAAGACATTGTATAATTATCAGGTAAATGTAGATCTTCTCAAACAGGATTTCAGTTATTCGAAAAAATCTACAAACATTAAATATTGCATTCCAAAAAGAATTTTTAAAATTCTTCTTTGTTAGCTTCACCAACTTCTAATTCGGCATAGTTCTGTACGACAAAGAATATAAAAATAACTGTTATGATAACAAAAAGAAGAATGAAACCGATTTTTCCATAGTTTCGTGATGTCTTTTCTTTATCCATCAAATCATTGCGTCGACTTCCACATCTATTATAGGAATTTTCAAACATTACTCCTGAATTGTAGCGTGGTGCTGGACTATAATGAGTTGCTGAATTTTCGCCCAGGCGCTGGGCCATCGATCTTTGTTCTGAATCATATCGAACCGAATAAGTGTGATCCTCTTTCCAACTAGGCGATAAAATACGTGAACTTTCTTCACCACGTAAATCATCATCTGAACCATCGCTGACTTTTTGATTCCCCCAATTATCCTATAACTTATGTTAAACTGTAAAATTAAAGTCGAAATATATCTAAATCACTTATGTTAAAGTGTAAAATCAAAGTCGAAATATATTTAAATCACGATATAAAACTATAAAAATTACAGAAGCAAAGATGTACAAAAAGGGAACCAACATTGCTGCCATGTTATGATTTCACATACAATATCCAGAAAGATAATTTTTAGTATCAGAATAATTTCTAAACTTCCTTCAAGATCCGAAAAGGCTCCAATGATCAAAAACGAAAATATTTTTCAATTAAAGAGAAAATTCAAAGAAAATTTTTCAACTGTATAAATGTATTTACTCGCAAGGATGTGAAGCGCGTCGTAGGTGTAGTACGATAAACTTCGGGCATTGTTCCAAATGACTTGGGTATTTTAACAGAATCTGAGGTCACATTCAAAGGAGTGGATTCTGAAGTTACACTTGCTTTTAATGGCGAATGGTAAAATTCTGGAACTGTGTTTACATCCGCACGAGTTTCGAATCCAAAATCTACATGTGGTCTAGGAGAAATAGGAATAGATGGCTGAACCACACGTGGTTTCACTGATGGTTGTTTGGAATCGGAAATGTGTGATATCGCTGGAGAAATATCTGCAGCTTTCGGTGAAACGCGAGATGTTTTAGAAGTTATCGGTGTATTCTGGACTTTCGATGGACGAGTTATTTCTTGCGCAGAAGAGCGAGTAGCACGTCTTGGTGAGCGTGACTTTTGTGGACTAACATCTCCGCGTTTAGCTGGAGATTTAAGACCGTCAGCTCTTGCAGCGCTGGACACTACGGACTGTAAAATTTATCAATTATTTAAATTATTTATTTACTTTAGATTTTACACCTTTGATTGGTTTAGCCAATTTCCATAATATATGACAGCCATTTATACATTATGGAAAATTGATATTAAGACAAAATATTCCTTTAAATATTATTATGAAAAACAACCAAACTTGATCATCACCAAATTTTGATATTTTTAAATTAGTATAAATTAGTATTAACATTAGTACAATCTCTCCATATGAATTGCTAGCTATGCTCGTCTTATTTCCCATATAATGTTCTTTTACTAACGCATTTAAATAATTTCTTTCACTTCAAAATTGTTCCGTAAATGGATGTTAGCGAGAAGTGAAGCGAGTATTTCGCTAGATTTCTAGGAAATCGTTATATTCATAATGATTGCGATAAATCATGACCAACATGCATTATGTGGCAGGTCACGATCGACACGTGAAGACAAATCACAACGGAAAGAAAATAGCTCAGAAATAGCGAAACAGAGCAATTCTGATTCGGTACTATGCTTGCTAAGCTTTCAGAAAAAAAAAATCCTGGATTTTCAAAAAAAAATTTAGCTAAGATTGATAATAGAAGAAAATTATAGTTTTAATATTGGCACAGGAAATATACCTCAGGTTGCACAACCGATTCAGATTTCCCTTCTAACAAACGTCGTAACTTATTTGCATAGACGCTTCTGGTACTCCCAACAACAGGACCAGGATCACACCCACGTATCATAAGTTGATCTCGGATCTCTTCATTAGTAAGCTTATCTATATCCACCATCTTGCCTAAAAACAAAAACAAAAATATCAAAAGTGTATAGAAATAATATGAATTGGAAATGCGCAAAACCGAAAAGAAAAAAACAGTGAAAAAAAAGCAATGATAAAAGAAGACAAAGAAAAACTAAAGAAATAAGTATACCATTATGTTTGAATTATATACTGTAATTCCAATTTTATCAATCCAAAAATTTCAAACTTTTGAGAAAGAAATTGCGACAAATGAATCTCAAAGATGCGATAAAGAAACATAACAATTAATATTTAGATATTAAATGAATATGATAAAAATATCAATAATATAATGAATGCAATTAATAATTACTCAAAAAAATAAATTTGTCCTTTTCTGGTATCCAAAATAAAATTTAAAAAATCCTGTATATTCGTAAACGACTCATAAAGAATTACTATACAAAACGTTGCACGGTTTTTTCGGATGATATATAAATATGTAGTCAATAGATATTACGCAGGTAGGAATAGCATCAGTCACACAAAGGCATGCTATAGCAGCGACAAGTAAATAATGTCGTAGAATAGACATACTATTACATGCTGCCTAATTCATGACAATCCTCGGTTACAAGCAACTGTAAAGAGAAACCCTATATAGAACGTAACATTCCGGATCCGGCAGAGCCGGAAACCGTAAAAAACCTCCCAAGGAACCCATCGCACCAACATTCAAGAGCGAGTTACATTTCGAAATAGGTACGAAAACGCATTTAAGCGCCATAAGATTACGTCACCAGATGAAATGCGGTTCGGAATTATATTTTGCGGCTCCAACTATATTTTGCGGTTTCGGCTTAATACATTTGCTTCTGCATGTGCCGGAGTGAATATTATACTGGAATGGTAATATTGGTAGGGACAATGTCTTCGAGTAAATTTAAATCTAGATTTTGGAATTAGGTCAAAGTTCGAGGTGAAAATTGCATTAAATTTTAGAGGTAAGTTAAAAATGAAGTTAAGAAGTATGCGGCAATTTATCATTGGATGTACTGATTTGTTCTTATCAAAGATAAATTACCAGAATGATGAAGTGCGTAATATTTCGATGGTTTAGTTTATCTCATGAAGCATGAAGTAATTTTCTGTTTGGTAATATTGGGTAATTTAGTGATTGTCAATTGAATATTTAGCCAAAGTTTGAGAGTTATGAATTATCCGGGTGACATGAAGTAATATGAAGTTTTTGAAATGTTACCTCTTTTTATGAAATTTGTCCCCTTCTTTGAAGCAAATAATGTATCTGATTATCGTTATATTCTCATAATTATTGTAATTAGCATATTCTTACCACAGGTTTGGTTGGTTCCTTGCTGTTGTCGATTTAATTAATTCACTTTATAGCTGATATAATTCATTCTCTTACTTTTCATAAACTATATCCAGAATTATTCGAAATTTTGTTGGCTGAAAAAGGAGCTGGCATGTTCAGCTTGTAAAATGATGCCACATAATTTTTATCCCAATTTTTAAAATGACTTGAGTAATCTTTTCTGAAATCAACTCACAAAAATGATGATAAATAGGACAAAATTACGGAATTTTTTGAATTGATTTCCAGAAATTATTCAAAAAAATTTACACAATTCATCCAAAAAAAAATTTTTTTAATGTTTTGGTGGTGAATTAAAAATTGATAAAGCGATCGTCAATAGATCGATACTTGGTCGTGAATTAATATTGATCATATTTTCATTAATAGAATTAGTTGAGGACGAATCGATAATTTCTGATATAACTGGCAATAAATCGGTAATATTTGGTAATGAATTTATAGCTTCAATACGTAAAAATAGATAATATATTTAGTGGTTTTTAAATTTCTCGAATATCTTTGTTAAATTGATAAACTGATATGCTCAGTAATAAGTGTACAAATTTGATAATAGATGTGTTTCATCACTAATTAATAATTCAAACTATATTGATTAATTAATATATAATCTTCACATTGTTACAGTATGCATGTTTTTCGTTTCTCTTCCTTTTTAATAATACGATTTTGTGAATATATTCTGCTTTAATAAAAGAAACATAGACATAATATATTAAAAGTAAAATAATATAATATTATGAATAAAAAAATCATGTTGCTGTGAAAAGTAGAATTTATTTAATTCTTGCTGATCTTGCTAACAATGTGATACTTAATATTGCTAGTAATGCTCGTTATTTCAAAAGTTATTTAATTCTTTTCATTTTTTAATAACAAATTTTTTTAATGATAAAGAAAGGAGTGAATACTTGTGAATGTTTATGACTGCTGCGATACAAATGAAATTTTTCAGCTTTCACGATGATTTACCATAAATTCAGGAATTAGATTTATTTTGTTAATTTTTTTTTTTTTTTTTTTTTTTATTTTCAGATGTTGGAAGATGCAAATGAAACATGTGAAATGGTTGATTCACATATGGAAGATGATGTATGCTTTGATTTATCCCTTGGAAGGCCATCATTAGAACATGATTACTTATCCACCAATGATCCGATGCTTACTAGTTCATTGGCAAAATCTTTTGATGCTGATGCAAGGCTTACTGCTATTATCGATGATGTCGCCAGTGCTGATTTACCTCAATTTGGAACTGAACTGAATGAAGTGAGTCTTTTTTGAAATTTCTCGAAAATTTTGGATGAAATTTTAAATAAAATTTTGCATCGAATATGAGTTTAGGCTTTAAATTTCATTTCAGCGATTAGTCTCCGCAGATGAGAACTTAAATAATATATGCAGATTCCTCGAGGAACAAAATTTTTGAAGTACTGTATAGTAATTTTTTTCGGAATTCGTGACGAAAAGAATTTATTCTATCAATATTTCTGGATAATTTTTACCATCAGAGATTTCTTTTCGGTAACTTTCTAAATGGTCGGAGCTGATTTATATAATTCTAATTGGTGTACGAATGAAATAGATTACTTTTATTAGATTGTTGCTGGTAGAATCCTAAATAAATAATGATATTCAGTAATACACTAATGGTGTTATAGTTCCGTAAAAAATTGAAGCTAGTGGAGTGAACTTGGGAACTTAGCAAAAGTAGAGTTAATCATCTCTTTGTTCTTGCTAAAAACTATTCCATTTTAAATTGAATTGTTGCGAAAACTAGATAGAAAAAATTTAGGATTCCCGAAGTTCGATATCGATGAATGGTAATACAATTCAGCAAAAATGGCTATCAGTGACACCATCATGTTCCAGGAAAAAGGCTACTGTAAGTTAAATCAAATATATCCAGAATTAAGAATCTGTAATTTAAATCTCACATATTAATGTGAAAAATATCAGTACTAATGATGAATGATGAATGATGAATGTGTTTTTTTTTTTCACTGGCACATTTCGTACATTGGAATCTATCAAAATGTGAATGAGATTGATTGCTGCTCAAGTTCTTTATTTTTACTAAATGGTAAAAATTCAGCAAATGCAATATATTGTGAAAAAATGTCAAAATGATGTAAGGTATTCTTCGACCCAAAAGATATTTAAATATGAATATTTTCCTTAATTTAAAGTTTCATCTTTCTGATAAATTTGATCCGTATATTTAGGTAGTCACTTGTGAATTTTGCGGTGTTGTTCTCAAACATCCTTCGAAAATTGAAGCGCATCGGCGAACACATACTGGTGAAAAGCCATTTCAATGTCAAATTTGTGGTTCAAGGTCTCTCTTGAAATATATCTGTTTCTTTATTTATTTTCTTCGGTTACAGCTTTCCATTTTCTCAAGTTTGCAGGTTTACACAGCGTACACCAATGCGAATGCATGTACGACGTCATATGGGCTTAATGCCTTATGTATGTTCTTGGGGATGTGGTAAACGTTTCGTTTCAAATGCACTAAAGAATGCGCATGAACTAAAAACCCATATGGGTGCTAAAAGGTTTAATATCAACTTATAAAATAATAGTGAATCTGTTTGAAATTTAAATCATTGATATATAATTTGGATGAAGTGGTCAAAAAAAAAAAAAAAATTGAAAAAAACGGCTGACTGAAAATCTTGAATTTTAGACGTGGTCCACCTCGGCCCTATCTTAAGCCACCAAGGTGTTCGGTACCAATGAATATAATTGAAAAAACTGATAACGGTGAAGAAGTTATTAAAACTTCCGATTGTCAGGCAGTTTCGAATGAACAAATATCATCGAATCCTAAAATTGAGAGTAGGCAAATGGATGAGGTATATCAAAGTGGAAATTTCTTTCTTTTAAGAAAAAGTGTTTTTTGCAAACTTTTGTTTAAGTATGTAAGGATAAAATTGAATATTTTCTCTAAAACTGTTTGACGGATTTTTAAATTTCAGATTATAAGTTATCTCTCACATATATTTTCAGTTTTTATTCAGTTAGTTCTTTTTTTTTTAAATTATTTGATTATAATTTGTAGAAAATTTTGCTTAAATTTTTCTGTGTTAAAGCTTAATTTTCATAATATAGGTAGTTGATGCGGTTGCTTCAAATTCCTTCCCAGTGGAGCAAAAAATTAAAGCACACCGAAAAAAAGCTTTGATAGCTCGTTGTCAAGAATGTGGTTTGCTTCTGAAACATCCTTCCAAAATTCAAGCACATATGCGCACGCATACTGGTGAGCGTCCATTCGAATGTGTTTTATGCGGAATGCGTTTTGCAACTGCTAATCCGTTGAGGGTACACTTTCGTCGTGTGCATACAGGCAAACCTTTCTTCTTTGTTTCTTCAAAAATAAAATTAAAAACAATTGCGTTGTTTTCCTATTAATTTATGGCTGTCTTTAAAAAGGATTATATTATTCCTTAACCGGATATATAATGGTATCGTAGGTCAGTATATTGTTGTTTTACAACTAGCTCTGAAGCTTGGTAGGATTCAGGTCATATGTTTAATCCTCCAATACTATGGTTTTTGATTTGTTGATCGTTTGTTGAATATGATTCTTGTTTAAAATACAAATTTTTCTTCAGCAGTAGTTATTCAGCCGATTTTTCCATTCATTGAAGGAAGTCACAAAGAAATAGTTTCCAGTTTCATGAGAAAAATTTTTTTGTTACGTTTCGTTTTACAGAAAAACGAAATATGATATATTATAATTCAGTATATAGGATATGTTATATCATGACATTAGGGAAAAGATTTGAAAGAAACTATTCGATAAAATTAGTAGCAATGAATGAAATTTCAAAGCTTATTGTCAGAATTGTGTCGCAGTAATTTTAGGTGAGAAGCCATTTGAATGCACATGGGAATGTGGGCGCCGTTTCGTTTCAATATCAGCCCGTAATGAGCATGAACGAATCGTACATGCAGGTGTCAAAAGGTATCATTACTTCCAATTCGACTATTTATAAAAGTTCGAAGAAGAGGGAGAAAGGACGGTTAAGTAGTTCGGCACATAGATTTTTCCTTTTGACTTAATTTCAAGACAGCCAATTTTTCCAGATATCGTTGCTCGATCAATAATTGTCATCGAATGTTTACACGACGTCGTTATCTGATAATGCACCAAGCAAAAGAGCACAAAGATGTTACACAACAAGCTAATAATGCTATACAGTCTGTCCTTGATATGGTAAAACAAGATAGAGAAGAAACCAAGAGAAATATAATTTGGTCTTCTGAAATGTGAGCTTTAGAAGTGATAATGTTAATTGTAAATTATAAAAAAAGGCTGTAAATTCTATAAAAAAAGACTCAAGTTTTCTAAGATTTCGAAATTTTTATATAAATATCAGTATTTTTGGAATATTTTCAGTTATATTTTATCTTAATTTTCATTAATGGTTGAAATGGGTATTCAGGAAATTATTTCTCTGTTCTATGCATTTTATGGAATCAGAAAATACATTTACAATTCATAGGAATTACATTTGAAATGCGAAAATCAAAATGAAAATTTTGGAATTCTCAGCTTTCTTACATTTTTCGAATATTTTAACATTTTTTAGAAATATTGCTACTTCATCTCTGAAATTTGCAAAAAAAACGTACATGATGAATATTATATTACGACTAAAATCTAATCCAATCTTCATATGCTGTTTATCAGCTGACTCGTTTTTTCTCTTTTTCTTTCCCCATATATTTTTAAATTGCTTGTTGCAGACCGGATAGCGATAACATGGAGAAAATTTGGGTCGAAGATAGAGTTTTAATTGGAGGACAGGTTCGTTATCTTTTTTTTTTATTTCATCTTTTTTTAGAAATTACATTTTCATTTATTTATATATTCATTAAATAAGTTTTTCTCTATCAGAATCTTAAGCAGCAGCATAAGCGATCATTTACAAATTATACGCCATCAGTAGAAGTGCATTGCGTTGAATTTTCGGATATTTGACATTCTGAGTTCAATTTTATTAGGTTGAAGAACAATATGTTAATATTGATGATGAAAATGGCAGTGCTTTACTTGAATCTGCCAACGCTAGAACTGCAAAGAGGGTTGAAGATGATGATTTATTGAACGATAGAAGCTGTCGACAGGTTGTTCCATTATCCTTGTTTTATCTATAAAAATTTATTATCGAAAAAAATATTAATTTAAAAATTCATCGTGAGACGATAAAAAATAAACTTGTGCAATGTTTAAGTAAAGTATTGAAATTTCATGATGTATACATTTCCTGGAAGGGAAGGGATATATGAATAAAATATTATTTATACAATATTTTTTGGGTTGGAAAAAAGAACAGATCATGGGAGTGATAAGTTCAATTAGCAATATTAATTTTTTTTTTTCATTATTTCTTTTCCAATTTGACTAAAATGTATTTCATTGGTTGGTTAATTTCTAGAAGAATCTTGTTATTTTGGAATATCTTTGTATTTTATGCAAATGCTTTTTTCCTTCTAAAATTTCCGTGTTTTCCAGAAATGTTACAATTATTTTAAGGTAATAATTGATGGATCCGATGAGGATGTTGCATTGGAAAGGAATTATTTTGTGGAAGCAAATGAAGTGTATTATCTTGATCAAAATGATGAAATTCGATTGGAATATAACGAAAAGCAGCAGCAGCTTACTTATGATCATCAATCTGCAAATGAAACGGGACCATCCACCATGTCCCATGATGTTAGTGTGAAAGCCATGGATAATAATATTTACACAGTTTGCGAAGAAAGTACCACAATGTTGTCTAAATACGGTCGTGTTCGAATTATTAATCAGTTACGAAAATACCATAAGGGCGAAAAAGATTGAAGATTCATTATTTTGTCGATAATTTTATTGTATAAACATGTAAAATCACTACTCGAGCGTTTTGCACCGAAGTATTGTATCATTAAAGACTGTGGTAATAAATGTAAATCGTTATTTGTTTAAATGATAGGAAATTTTTGTTTATAGGCATTTATATCATAGTTGATACAAGTTTGATTTTACATTATAAATAATCGAGTAAAGAGCTTACTGGAAATAATGACTTTAGAAGAAAAATTTCTGTGTTGGAATTTTTTTCATGAAAATTAGTTTTGATGCTAAATTCTGTTGAAATAGTGGATTGGTTCTTCGCTTTTTGCTATAATTCTTGTATAGAAATCTTTGATATTTAAAGATTGTATATTATAAATTGAATGTATTGAATTCTACAATTCTTTTAGAATGGTCAAACAAACTTATGCCAATGAAATGTTTCATTTAGTTGCTCATTTTGCTTGCCTTACAAATTATTTTTTATTGAATAATTTGGTTGAAATCTACAGCAACAAATATTCATCCAGTTGAGTATTTGCAGTGCAATAGAATAATTCGTTATATTCAGAAAATCTGACTAGGAAATGATTTTATTCAAAGTTAAAAGGCAGAAATATGTATATGTTGTTTGTATCTAGTAGAGAAAAGTCATAACTCTTAAGTTATGAAGATTGAATAGTTTCAACTTACGGCATCAATTTTTTTTTGCCCATTCCATATGCTTGTGTGATACATATCTTGTGTGATACAAAAAATGTATGGCTCAAAGAGGAAGAGATTCTGCGATGTATTTGCAGATAATGATCAAGCGAATGTCAACAAAAGATCGCTTAAAGAAGAGTGGAAAATCGATGCGTTCTATCAACTTGTGGAAATAAATGATTTCGGTATAAAACTTGATGTAATGTATCATCCACATCAAGTTCATCTGCAAATCGCAATGCTTCGTGACTTTGTGGTACAAATGCGATTGTATCACGCCGTTTATTGTTGCGAAATTTGGGGTGAAACGAATTGTGTCGTATTTCATTCAAAATCTGCAACAGATTTTTTTTTCTTTTTTTTTTCAGATTATGTAAATATTCGTTTGCTAGATATGGATTCATGAAGAAGAATATAGAATATTATCTTTTTTGGAGTTTATGAGAAAGACTTTGTCTTAATGGATGAGATTTAATAAAAGACAGTATCATTTATTCGGAAGGTTATGTGCAAATATTGGTAAAAACCAATGTTTGTAATTAAAATTGAATGAGAAATTCTTTTGATTAGATTTGTTTCTTTGGTTTGGAAAGAATATACTTTGTCTGCTCAAAATTAAATCATCTTCGTTAACAGTCTAAAATACGAAAATAAAAATAAGGGAAAGCGCCAACCCCCATAATATCCTCTGGAGTTATATTGTCTTTTTCGGGATGTAATTCGCGAATTGCAATAATAACTTTCAGCATTTCGTGAAATTCTGCCTTAAAAAACTAATTTATGCTTGCTAGGATGAGAATTTTCAGTTGACAGTATTTGTTTTCTATAAGAAAAATTGTAACTTTCTTATCTTCATGTATTTGCAGTTCATAAATGCAACTTTAGGTAATCAAAATCTACAACAATAACTGCTAAAACTGCTTACTGCACGTTTTTCTCTCAATGCTTGTTGTCTACGCCGGGAAATTTTTCGTCCAAAATAATGAATTTTCATGAAAATAGATCTCAGTTCCGAAGCTGCTAAATTAGCACACATGGATAATACCGCCAGACCTAAAATGTTCAGCAACTCGTACTTTTTCTCCGAAAAAAGAGATTTCGTCAATGTGAAATTCCTGAATCATTCCAATATTTGTTCAGTTAAGAAACTGAAATTTCAATGATTTAGTTTTCCAGAAAGCTTAATGGAAAATATTTTTGCCGGGAATAAGAATTGTTTCAAATAGACAAAGTTATAATGATCTTTCATTACACTACTGCGATTGCAATCTCGAACATGTTATTTGAAATTTACAATCGAAATTTAAATATGTAAGAGATTTTGCTTTTCCTGCATTCTCAACATTATATGTCTTTCTTACTATCACACAGTAATAATAAAAATGACAAATTTTATTTTATACTCCAAAAAAAAAAAAAAACATTATAATGGGATTTCGGGCATTTTGTTTATTTTATAGATAAGTGAAAAATATGAATAAATGAAGATCAGTATTAATTTTTTCCTAAAATATTTTAATTGAATACAAAAAAAAAGTCTCACCAAATGTAACGAAAATGAGAATGTAGAAAAATGTGAAAATATTATTCAAATCATTAGGCATTTCAGCCATTGTTAAATTTGCTACTAAATTGAATGTAACGAAAAATGCTTCCAGAAAACTTTTTTGACCACCTGAAGAAAAAAAAAATTTTAACTATAATTTTATCAGTAATTTGACAATAATTGAATCAATTTTAATCATAATCTAAACATATTTTTCATCCTGTTTTCCGGATATTGAAATATTCAAAACATTTGACACTTAGAAGGCTAATTTAAGTGCATATATTTCATACTGAAATATTTTTCACAATAAATTCTTCCTATCAAAATTTATATATAATTTTAATTTATACAATTTTTAATTTTAATTTAGTCATATGAAATTTTAAGTTTTAAATTACAATTTAACAAAACTTTTCATGAATTTTATCTTACCGGCAGCAGTATAACATACACCGCCAAGCATACAAAAAACAAGCAAGATGGAAGCATTCACTGATAACGGTAAACGTCTTTCGTTATTATCACTTCCTTTTATTGTCACTATCATTTCTTTTTCTTTTATCTTCCGTTTCCTGAAACGGTTTTTATCGAATACTTCCGGAAATCTTGAAATTATCAGCATTTGCTGTCATTGAAGCTGCGCTCATAGATCATGAAGATTTTAAGCTAAAAAAAAAGTTAATTATTTGAAAAAATTCTTCTACTGATAGGGAATAATAGACCCGAAATAGATAAATCAAATGCAATCCGGAAATAAAAAATTTACTTTCTCCTAGATCATGGAAATTTTAGAACTTTTCTATTTTACTCAAATACTTAATATTCTTTCTTTTATTTTAATTTATAAAATTTTATTCCATCATAATATTTCACCAACCGAATACCCTTTGTTTCCAGCAGTTCCATAACATGCAGTTTTTTCTCCAAAAAACCGCATCCTTTTGCAAGTTTATGTTTCATCGTGCAATACTGCAATACTTCAAAAGATATTTTCTTAACGAGCTTAAAACAGGTAATGAAACTAATTTACTTCCTACTTAATAGAAATTTTTGAGAAAAACAAATAAGCATAATTATGGCAAGTTACAAAATTTTGAATTTTTCGAATTGTTAATTTTAGCGAAAAAGTTTTTTTTTTTTTTTTTTGAAATTTTGTCAATAAATATTTTTTCAAAAACAATTTCAAATTTGCCATGGATGAGATTACTTTTTGATAAAGTCCTAGGACAATATCAGATAGGAAACGTCCGATGTCAACTGCTGCCAGTACCATCAATGGAATCCCCACTAATCCATAAATAATCGCAATAAATTGTCCAAGTTTTGTCATTGGCACCGCTGATAAATAACCAGTTGTTGTCTGAAGTTTCAAATGCTAATCAATTTAAATCGAATTAATTCAAATAGGCTAGTCATAGTGAATTTGTTTGAATTATATCATTTTAATCATGTACTTAATCATTATATGAATACTGAATGTTTTTAAATTCATTTGTAAATAAAATTTTAACATAAATACCAAAATTGATAACGCATATAAAATCGATGGTACTGCTGTCCATTTTGGTAAAATTAATGCTTCCAATTGATTAACATCGGGATCAAGCAAAAAATCGCGTCCTTCCATAAAGGATGATAATCTATAGATAAATTACTTCTCTTCTTTCAATTCAGATTATAATTTCCAATAAATAGTTAGCAAATTAAAAAAAGATGATAAAAAAAAATTGAAAGGAAAGAAAGAGAAAAACAATGAATTATCAGAAAAAAGTTTCTAGCAAAGGAAGAAAAACACTGCCATTAGTAATCATTATTAAGTTTTGAAATGTGATTCTTCAATGTAATGTCCGAACTTATCATTTTTATTTTCTTATTTTATCACTTTTATTTCCTCACCTTATCACTTCTATTTTCTTATTTTATTACTTCTATTTTCTTATTTTATCACTTTTATTTTCTTAGTTTATCATTTCTATTTGCTTACTTTATCACTTCTATTTTATCATTTTATCATTTCTATTTTTTTACTTCATCGTTTCAATTTTCTATTTTATCATTTCTATCCTCCTAATTTGCTTAATGTTATATGCTTTAAGAGAAAGAATTGAACATGAGTACTTTGAGAGTGTTTGGAATAATTGTGGCCTAAAATAGGATTGTTTTGATGCAATCGAGCATTCTTCGCTTGCGATTTCAGCAATCTTCCGATATGTATCACGAATTTTGGACAATTTGCTAAGTTGTTGCTCACGATCCGCATCATCTTCCATTCTTTGGGATTAAATTTAAGTAATTTTAATTCTTTATTGAGAATTAAATTCAATTTAGTGTGGAACTTGAAAATGTTTAGAAATTTAACGAATTTTTTTCATATGCAATTGTTAAAATAATTTCGATTAAATTCGCATTGAATTTTCACTATGCAAATTAGATGTCATCGACAATTGCAAAAACACTGCTATTATACAAAGCAATCAATTTAAAAGACAAATTTAAATTAAACAAACTTCGCAAATGTCCATGCTCCAGCAAGTAAATACAAAAAAATGAAGAAATATAAGCCGCAGTGTGGCAAAGCCATTTTCATGAACTAAAATTTAAATTGACAAAAGAATCAATACGAAATTTAAAGTTAAGAAATAAAGTTTGAGATGACATGACATGAAATATCAAAATTATCGAAATGAATCATTTTTGGATGTTGCTTTATCTGAAATTTGAAATTTCCTTTATCAATTCTAAAAGGAAAAGTAAGAAATTTTAAAATTAGATTTAAGGTTGGAAAACCTGGATAAGTTTTTGTTTGGAGAAGCACGGAAACCTCGGCATCCTTATTTCAGATGGCTGTTTTATTATAATGGAACGATTGGAAGAAAAATAATCCGTTACCCATCTGGAAATTATTCTCGGCTCACTAACGTAATTAGTGATAGTCTAATTAGTTGCGATAGATATGTATATGGAAGCTTCTAAAAATTTCGGCAGGCAATCGAAGAAGAAAAAATGGAGACGACATCATGAAAAAAGTAGTGAAAAGAGGAATGGAATCCTAAAAGCAGCTGGACTGAAATCGGAAGGGAAAATAATTATGGACAAAATTCAGTCTAAGTTAGGGATGAAATAAAATTCCGGATTTGTTGAATCAAAATAAATTAATCCATTAGATCTCGTCCCATCGCTTTATTCTAATTCAAAATTCTCGAGCGTCTGAAAAAATATCTTTCCAGAAGCGAGTAAAAGGAAAGGTTGCAAAAGAAATGATAAATCAAAATAGAAAGAGGATTAAAAATTTATATTCCACAGGGGAAATGCTAAATGACTTTTTTGAAAAAGTCATTTTTCAAATTTATTTCATGAAAAATAAGAATAAGGAAAGTACATGCCATTTTTTTTTCTAAATTTCTTGCCTGATATTGATGAAATTCCAAGCATACATTGGGAAATTTTATTGTAAATTATTGTCAGTAATCATTAGCAATCCAATTATTTTGAAGTAACCCTCAGACAAATAATGCTTTAATTTGAAATTACTTGTAACTATATCTGAAATTAATTGAGCTTACTTAATCTAAAATTAAAATTGCTTGATATTTCTCTGAAGCATTACTTTAAACTATAGCATAAATCTTTTTCCTTGAATTACAGATGTTTGGAGGAAAATTAATCATGAAATGCTACCGATAATTCTCGGGAAGGAATCATTTACCAATAATTCTGAATGTTTCTTGAAAAATTACTGCTTCATCGAGAAATAATATCACAATAACCTTCAGTAAATCATTTTTCCACGATGTTCATTATGTAAAAAGTGTTTTTAACGATTTAGCAAAGAAATTTTTTTTAGAAATATTTATGAATGTTGTATTTCATAACATTTTTGAATCACAAATTGTCTTATTTGTTGAGTAAATCTATCATACATATATATCATGTTAGATTTACAACTGTGATATACTTTTGTCTTTACTTGCTGAGCAAATATGCTAGTACTAAAAGTATTCAAGAATTATTTATTTTTATTTGCCAAGTAAATCTACCATACAAAATTTGTTTTCGATCATCTTAAATTTATGATAATATTTTTGCCCTTATTTGCTAGACAAATTTATCTGCTCTAAATCATTTAAACATTTCTGTTTTTATTTGCCAAGTAATTTTATAATTTTTGCAGTAATGTTAAGTATACAGAAAATTAAACTACTCAGTAAATAGAAGCAAATTTTTGTTTTGTATGTCATAGAAATCTATTCGTCTCAATTTGCCGAACAAATTGTCTTTTTTATTTATGAAATTACCGTCCTTATTTACCGAACAAATTGTCATCTTTGTTTACTGAACAAATTATCGTTCCTATTTACCATGAAATTACCGTCCTTATTTACCGAACAAATTGTCATCTTTGTTTACTGAACAAATAATCGTTTTATTTACCTAGTAAATTGTCGTTTTAATTTCCCGCTTTCAAATAGCGGAATGGATGTGCACGTTTGCCCGTCATTCTATAACAATTTGGATGGATGTGGCATGACGTAGCATGAAAGGAAGCCAACCAATGAGATAGTAACACAACCTTGGACGCTTAACGCTGACGCCTGGACGTGCGACGCGGTCAAATCAACCATTTGTAAGGAACGCTGGAGAGGTGGACGGGTGGGTGTTGTTGTTGAAGTTTTGGGCCAATATATATTCTGTCCGAGATTTTCTAGTCGGATATCGATTTTGTCTGGCAATGTTCTCTGGAAATTCTCGGGAAAGCGTCACAAGAGAAATTACACCTTCGCATAGCTTTTTTTTGGCTAAAATTTCAATAATCCATAATATTTGTGCTTAGACAGTCATTTGCTGTTCTCATATCGATTTTAGCCTAGATTTCGAGCGTAGTTTTCGAGAAATTTGTTACTTCTAGCGAGTATGTTGTACGGTGTTCTTCGGTGCATTCCCACTTGGGAATTTTCAGGAAAGATAGAAGAATGAAAGGAAATAGGAAGATTAAGTATGAAATTAAATTGCGGCACATTTCCGGAATTTATCGAATCATCTTATGTAATTTGATCAGATCTTGTAGTGTACTGATAAATATCTTGTCGAGGATTTGCGGATCTTTTTGCATCGAAAAGGAATATAAATGGCGATGGATAAAAAGTTATCAAACATATATCTGCAAGACGAGACTTTAGTGCCATGTATTGGATACATATAAATGCGCGAATCCTTGTACTATTTCTCTAAGTTTATGTATTTCCCATCGTTAAACATAAATGTAAGCACGATAAGAGAACTCAGAAATATCATTAAATAAGGATTTAGGGTGAGTATTTTACGAATATATCTGATTGCTCGTACGAGGTTATAGTCATTGAAAGGAATCATTGGGAGCCACATTATCAGAAAAAAATATTTTTGATTTCGGTTTTTTTTTTATGCATATGACATATTAGCTGATAATTTTATCGCTAAATCATCTCTTTTTTTCACTTAGGGAAGTTATTGTATACTTGGGATATTTACTTAAATTCAATTTAAATTCAGTTTGCTGACAAAATAAGTACAGTATGTTGATTACTACTAACATTTGCCGATAATTGCATTAGTGCAAATAAAGATTAGATATATGCAAGGGATTTTTTTGGAAAAGAAGAGCATTTTTGTTTTTATTAATATGAAATCTATCAGTTCCGTATGAAAAATACTTGAGTATGTTTTGCTTTTTTTCGTAGATGTAAAAGTCATAAAATATTTCAGTATGCAAGAATGAGGGCGAGAAGAAGATGGTTCCGCTATGCTATGTTAATTTTATTTCCTTGTTAAACTGGTTTCGTTCATAGAATCGTGTGAATTTATAATTCTGTTAAAATACATCAACTGAGGAATTTGCACTTCTGACATGCAATTAATTAAGTAATTTACAGTTTTCCACAGAATTTATTTGGAGTAGAATTCATACATCGACGAAATTTAGAGAATAAATGAAAAAATTTCGGATTTGAGAGCAGAAATTATACTTATGCTTATATATTAGGTATTATTTAAAACAGTTAAGTAGACTTTAGTCACAGATTTTGTGTCGCTGAAATTGTCGATTAGGAAGGCTTTTCGAAAATCCAATATTTCAACTGACAATTTCCTAAAAGTTCTTTTCTATGTAGTCTATAGAAAAATAGATTCTTCGCCCTCCATCCTCTCTTGATACACTTTCTGTTCTCTTTAAATTGATAATCGATTTAGCCAACAGGCGTTTATACATCGCGTAAATTTTTTTAATTTATCCAGCATTTGCTTGTCTGAAATATGTATAATGCAGTTTGCTTGCAGACGCATAAGTTTGCATTTGGAAAATGCAAACTTAGAGAAATGCTGCTGTTCGGTGCTATATGATGACTTTTAATCACTTGGCAACATTTTGTTGAGTTTAAGGATTTATATAATACGAGATTAAAGTTATGTTTGGCCAAAAGGAGAGAATAGGGAGATAAGAGAAGACAAAGAAAATAGAATTTGGTGTGACATTGTTGAGGAAAACCGATGAGTAATCCCAACCGCAGTATTTTATAATCTTTCTATATGTGTTGTATGATAACGCCATATCCTTTTTCATTTTTTTTTTTTTTTTGATTTTTTTTTTTTCTGTCAGACTTACATATGTATTCGCACTGATATAAGATCTAAATATTTTTGAATGTTTGACGGTTTTTCAGGATGACACTGTTCAGGTTATTCGACGCTGTTTTAATTTTGAATTTATTGTTAGTATTGCCATTAGCAAATGCCGATGGTGATGTGATGAAATTTACGGATGCTGATTTCAAGGAAGGCATTAAACCATATGATGTATTACTTGTGAAGTTTTATGCACCATGGTGAGAATGATTAATTAATTATTTCGCTTTATTATTTTTGTTAATGCTAAAATATCATCTGGTGGATTTTTCTACTTTCCCTGCAGAATTGTTGTTTTGTATTTAGATTTTCTTGCTGATTGCTTTTTTTTTTTTTATTTTTTAAATTGAAATATTATTTTTGCTTCATTCTGCAGATGAAAATTTGTGCTTAACCTTAATATTACCTGAAATTTTTATCCATTGGTTCTTTTTAGGTGTGGACACTGCAAGAAGATAGCGCCAGAATTTGAAAAAGCAGCAACAAAGCTTTTACAGAATGATCCACCTATTCATTTAGCAGAAGTACGTTTTTTCTCTTTTGGCACAAACAGCTGTAACATTTTATGAAAAATCTTTAATTCGGAATGAATGTTCGGTAAATCATAGAGTTCTAGAAAAATCTTCTATAAACAGTTAGTTTTAAAAAATTAAATTAAATCAGAGAGTTAAACGGCCAAGCAAATTTATAGCTGTGATAGAAAACGGAACTTTATCTTAAGAAGTTCATAAAATTATCGGCAAAGAATAATGGGATAACCAGAGCGTTATTTCGTTATAGACTTGATTGTTAAAGCATGTAATTTTTTACCTTTAAATTTCAAGATGAAAATTTAAATGGAAATGAAAATGTACAGGAAGGGTTGCAAAGATGGATATGCTAATGTTAGTGATGATTTTTTTATTAGCTTCCAAAAAATCTGGCATAAATATTTAATCATGGTAGAAAAATTCCTCGGATTTTGAGCTGATGATGAAAATACTATCACATCGGATGGAAAATATTAAATAATCTGAGTTATCAAATTTATAGCTTAATCATTAAGTAGACAGAAGAAAAGTTGTGAGCTTATATTAGCTTGCTTTTGAATAATAAATATTAAACAAATTATTCTTTTGGATATGTTATTAGATTCAGTTCGATTTCTCGGTTATAGTTTTCTCAAATATCAGTCTCTGGAAATCTCAAATTGCAGATTTTGATTGTAAACAATGGATGTTTTTTAGGTCGACTGTACGGAGGAGAAGAAAACTTGCGACGAATTCGGTGTTAGTGGTTTTCCGACTTTGAAAATTTTCCGTAAAGGAGAACTTACGCAAGATTATGATGGTCCACGAGTAGCAGAAGGTATTGTAAAATATATGCGGGGACAGGCAGGTCCATCAGCTACAGAAATTAATACAGAACAAGAATTCAATAAAATATTGGAAGCTGATGACGTTACTATTTGTGGTAAGTTGATTTGTTTTAGAGTTAATTAGTTTCGAAATCCGACGTCACAGCCAATTCTGTTGTGCTGCCAACTGATTCAGTGGAGGGGATTTGTTTTTGTTTTCTTTTTTTTTTTTGTGTGTGTGCTGATAGTATCCAGCAAATGGCATTCGTAAAATCTCAAAAATTGCTGCCAAATAGAAATTTTAGTATTACCTGAGGTTTTTTTATTTTTATTACCTGAGGTTTTTTTATTTTTATTATCATTTAATGGTTTCATTTTAACGTGATTTTAGGATTTTTCGAGGGGAACAGCAAGTTGAAGGATTCGTTCTTAAAAATTGCGGATACAGAAAGAGATCGTTTCAAGTTTGTATGGACTTCAAATAAACAAATTCTGGAATCAAATGGATATAATGAGTTGGCGCGATTCTGTCTTCCTCTAAATTATATCTTTTAAATGATTTCTTTCAGGTATTCGGTGAATTTGATGACGTAATAATTCATCTTTCAGTGATATCGTTGCATATCAGCCGAAAAAACTTCACAATAAATTTGAACCGAATGGATTCAGATATGATGGGAATTACGACACAGACAAGATTAAAGAATTTCTTCTGCACGAAACGTACGGTAATTTTATTCATGGTTTCCCCTTTCCCTTTGCTCTTTAGTCACATTTTAAAATGGAACTTGGAGCGATATGAAAAATATAGAAATAATTGTTCGCTTGCTTAGGACTATTCTCTTGAAATCCAGTTTTGTATTAGATGAGAAAATGAG
Organism: Onchocerca volvulus; assembly: GCA_000499405.2. NCBI lineage: Eukaryota > Metazoa > Nematoda > Chromadorea > Rhabditida > Onchocercidae > Onchocerca > Onchocerca volvulus. Next base: position 639,324 of record HG738137.1, read on the forward strand.
ATGGGAACTATTTGTTTATGGTTATGAAAGTGTGCTTTTTTCGCTTCTACATTCTTAGCTCCAAGAAACTTTGTAAAAGCTTTCGCGAAAAGCCATTATGTTTTTTTTTTTCTGATTGCTTAAAAGTTCCTAACATTTCATTTGATTTTTTGGATAATTTTTAGTCTTAATATATGATTTGTAGCAATGGGCTTGTTGGTGTACGAACTGCTGAAAATCTTTATCAGTTTGATCAACTCCCAATGTTTGTTGTGTATGGCCAGGTTAACTATGAATTGGATCCAAAAGGTCTTGTTAGTTTTTTTTTTTTTTCATATGTATATTGCATCAAAATATATTTTTATGTATTGAGAACGCATAGGAGAATGTCTTTGATGTAAAATACATCCCTTATGAAAACTACTGTTGTTTTTAGGTTCTAATTATTGGCGAAATCGTATTCTTATGGTCGCAAAGGATTACAAGAGGAAAGCACATTTTGCCTTAAGTAATAGGGAAGATTTCTCTTTTGTAAGTATTCTTTTGGTTTCAAATCAACTGTCTTTCTTCTGACAAAGTTTTTGTTCATACCAGTTAGCCTTTATCGATTTTTCAAATGACAGTTTTTCTGTTGAAAGTATCCTTTCCCTAAATTTCTTTTTAACCGATATTATGGGGAATAGGCGCTAATTTAGTAGCACCGAGATTTACCGAGGTTTGGATCATTAAATTATGCAGTTATGATCATTTCTGGTACTCTTTTAGATGGTCGCATTACTGAGATATGTCTTAATTTCAGGACCTTGATGAATTTGGCTTAGCCAATCGTAAAGATACTAAACCGCTTGTTGCAGCACGTAGTAAAAAAGGCAAATTCTTCATGAAAGAAGAATTCAGGTAATTACTTTGACTGCAGAAGTGTGCATATTTCCCTTTGTTTCCATGCAAGAAACACCAAAAACAAGATAATTTATATATGATTGTCGTTAAATTTTTTCGATAAACGCTTACAATCCCCAAGTATGATGGATTTATTTCTAAAGATTTGGCCATATATTAGGTGGTAATTAAATGACAGCTTATACATGAAAGGAGGAATGAGTAGGAAGCTTGTAGAATAGAGATATAAGTAACGTGATGGCCCTAAAATGACAAGATTAGGTTTTAAGGCTTTGATGAAAACAATTTCAGTGTGGAGAATTTGAAAAAATTTGTCGAAGATGTTATTGGTGATAGATTAGAACCGCATATGAAGAGCGAAGAACCACCTGAAGAACAGGGTGATGTTAAGGTCTGTGTAATAAAATTTTCAAATTCTTTGAAAATTATTTGGAAATTATGTCACGAATAGTATCAGTTTTTCTATTTTTCAACATTAAAATAGATATTGAGACGGGTTTTTTTTTTTTTTTTTTTTTTTGTAGCTAAAAACTGATATTCGAGTTCTCCTTCTTTAACCTAATAATAGAGAGAATTTTGACTTCTCCTTTAATTTCTCAATAGAGCCGAACTTTTTCTATTCATTGTGGCTATAGATCCCGGGTTCTTTTCTTTTTGCTTTTATTCATGCGTGGCTATCTGAACTTCATTGCAAATGAAGATGCTTGAATTAGGGATCACTATCATCAATATAACAATAGTATCGGGACTTCATATGATATATTCGCTTAGATTAATTCGATATGAAGTTCCTTTTGCATTTTTAATATTTCTAAACGACTAAGTTTCAAAAAATTCTTGAAGCATACAGGTATAAATCGTTTTGAAATTTTACTGTAGAGGATTCTTTTGCAAGTTATTGATTGTTAATATTCCAAGACTAATCTAATTCAAATCGTAATATTTCTTCGGATTTAAACTAGGTCCTGGTATTTTTGTATTCATTAATTCGTTATATTAATTTTCGAGTAAGACTTTTTTATTCATTTTTTATTCAAATTGTGAAATTATCCATTATAATAGAAATTAGGAAATGAGTATCTTGAGAACTGATCGCTGAATATCATTTCTATCTTAAATGACCTTGGATATTTAGGTCGTTGTTGCTAAAAGTTTTAAAGAAATGGTCACTGATGTTGAAAAGGATGTCTTGATAGAATTCTATGCTCCATGGTGTGGCCATTGCAAGGCACTCGCACCGAAATATGATGAATTAGGACAAAAATTATCCAAAGAACCAGGTGTTATTATCGCGAAAATGGATGCAACAGCGAATGATGTGCCACCACCATTCCAAGTGCAAGGGTAAACTTTATTTTATTTACCATAACATGTTTTTTATTGATTTAAAAATGACTACTTAATATAATATCCTATAAATTTATTGGTAATTGTATAGACAAGGGTGATATAATTGGACTTTGTTCAAATAACTATTCATTTTTCCAGTCATTACAGCAGTCTTATCTCACTTATTCAATTGAGTCTTCAATGATTTGAAACGTCTAATCATAGCTAATATATGATAGTGTCTTTTCGACATACATGAGCATGCTTAAGATTGCTGATAATTTTATTTACTATGTTCCGAAACTACTTATTCATTGCTGTTTTTCGGTGTTATAATTAGGTAAATTTTGTTGGGAAAGTTATCCTTCCATTGTTTCCTGCTCTGCAGATATAGGGATCTAATATGTTGCATTCATTGAAAGAAATTCAATTAACTGATAATGATTAACTGCTTTTTTTTTTATTTGTAGCATAAAGAATTCAAGGTTTCCTTATTTCTTCAAATTTTTTGTGTCTACTTCTTTTGTGTTCTTGGATTTAAAGCTACAATTCTTCTGTCTTTGGATTGGACTATCTTCACTTTTCTGTCAATTGAAGTACGTAGCAACTTCTTATCAGAACTCTTTTACCTTAAACGTGCATTATTATAATTGAATTAAGATTATCAGCAAACACCTTGCACAGAAAGAAATTCAGCTATACAAGTAGATTGCAATTGATTGCATCCGATTTTAATTCATATCCAGTCTTGCTTTTTAAATCATTAAATCTTAATTTTCAAAGTCCATCTTTTATATCGCCGTGATAATTAGGCGTTGTCTATATCTGTTTTCTGCCAAATTAACAAAGTGATTGTCAGTTCTTAAGCTTTCTTAGTTGTTTTCTGCTAACATTAAAATTTAGAACTGACATAAAATATAGATTTTGAAACTGAAGCTAGTTTCTGCCACGTTTTTGTCAATCTGAATTCACCGTCATCATTATATCATCTATTTCTGGAACAGAAGTGTTATTCCCAGTGACAACTGCAATTCACATTTTTGTAGTCGATGAAAAAAATCTTTTATGTTATCAATATCAGAAAATAGGACTGGAAAAACTCATCTTTAGTATTTTTGCTACGTCGATATATCTGAAAATTTTACGTAGATTTATGATCGTTTCTGCAAACTTAGTTTCTCATATTCAAAGGAGTTGCAAAAAATTTGAGATATTGAAAGTATGAGTTTGTTTCGATTCTGATATACTTTAAAAACAGTTTCATCACAAAGCATTCTTATGCCAATATTTACACTGGTTCAAATGTAACACTTATTTCGACCATGGAAATGAAATGTAATTGGTAAGCAAGAATGTTCAGTGTCCATCTGATTTTTTCAAATAACGATTATGTGTATGTGTCGGTCATCTTTGTACCCGATAATATGATTGGCTACAACCGTCAACTTTTATACTGATGTTGGGACTTTGATCATTGTGATAAAGTCATCGACATTTATCTTTTGTCTTATCATAGATCTCTCAATTGAATTTCCTTTTGTCTTCGTTCAATAATTCATTAGATCGTAAGCTAAGATACCGATAATGATAAAGTAATATCTATATATTTAACGAAATTTCAATCAGATCTTGCTTTATTAAAACTTTTCTGAAATGGGGAATTCTCTTTTCTTTTACTTTAATTTTCCTTGTTTTCATTGCAGATTTCCAACTCTTTATTGGGTGCCGAAAAATAGAAAGGACAAACCAGAACCATACTCTGGTGGTCGGGAAGTAAATGATTTTATCAAATACATTGCGAAGCATGCAACGGAAGAATTGAAAGGATACAAGAGAGATGGGAAACCGAAGAAGAAGGAAGAACTGTAAAGGGTCAGAGTTATTGTTAGGCCTGAAAGACTTAAAATTTTGAGATCGTAAAATCAAGAGCATTAGATTTTAAGTTCGCTTGTTTGCGCATTTATAACAATGGCCAGATTCATTGTCATCCATTGTCGGTTAATGTTAATTGTTGATTTATTTTAATTTATTGGATATTTTTTTTCTCAAGTTTCAGATCTTTACATCCAAGTTCTGGAATAAGATGCTATCTAAGGGTATTTCTCTACCATTCACCAGGAAAATGAAATTTCAAATTTAGATTCATGAATATGTCCAAAGTTCGAAATCCTTTTTTGTGGCTTGACAAATTTAATCTGAGGATTAGTTCCAGAGAGGAGAACAAGACTGTTGTATGTCCCATTTCTTTTTGTTTTTTGTTTCATTTTTAGTGATGAGAGCTACTTCAGTTCTCCAAATTCGACACCTCTACCGTGTTGTATTTCAGTGATCTATTTATTCAAAGATTTTAAATAGTTGTTAAAGCAAAAGTTTGCAATGCTAATTCCTTTTTCTTGATTTTCCTTCTGTTATCACGGTTCGTGAAATATCAAATAGTGATTTTTTTCTATTTTTCAGTTATCATTTGTTAATCATGAGATATCAGTAAATTTTAGGTAATAGATAATGAATCCTAATTTTATGTGACCCAAACAACCTCAGTGCTTGCTACTGGATAAATATCTAAATCATTCCATAAGCTGTGATATGAATTTCCGCATATGTTTTCTTTTAGTTTACTTTGACAACTTCATTTTAAATCATTTCTTGGTGCCTTAGGCTATTTCGTCAATTATTTTGGAATGTTTGTTCCAAATTATAGGTTTTTTGGTCTTAGGTTTTTTCTTTTTTATCTTGTATTAATGTTGTTATTGTCGTATTTTTACTATTTCGCTTCTGTTTTTAAACTTTAAATAAACTTTTTTTGAAGAAATTATCAAAATTCTTTCCATTTTTGCGCATAAATATTCCAGGAGGAAGTCAAGGGGTTGAAAAACTTATCAAGGTGAACTGGAGAAGAGGGGGAAAAGGAATTTGACGAATTTGAAATTCCGCTTATTCGTTTTGTAGCTGAAAGTGTCCCGTTTGGAATATCTTGCTTTTCCCACTTCAATAACGTTTGGGTTTTGTGCTGCGTTGCGACTCGCGTTCCGCGTCCTTCCTTTCCTGCAGTGATGATGTTGGTGGTGGCGATGATAGTTATGGTATTTCCGAAGCTGACTATGAAGTTTATAGGATTTTGGAACGATCGAAAGTAGTCTTCTTGAGCCTAATCGTCCAGTAATCACTGTTTCCACTTCGAGGGTTTTTTTAATCCTGGATAATTCCTACCGCTTGGATTTAGCGAGGTCCTTAACCTGTATTGATATGATAGCTGTTTATTGATCGCTGATTCGCCACATCGGAAATTTAGTTGTGATCGGTATATGTGTGTATGTATATGTGTGCGTGTTGATATATCATTCTATAGTGATATGAATTGTGTTTTGTGCAAGATTTTTTAAAGAGATAAGACGGAGAGTTTTATTTTCTTGGGATATATTAGATGGTGGTATCTGGGGAATTTGATGGAGTATCGTCTGTATCTGACCTATATATCCTCGATTATTAGATTATTTGAGGATTTTGTGAGGATTTTTGTTGCTATAGAATACGGACGAATGGCTATGTCTAGCTTTTGTATCAATTTCGGAATCTATACCGCTTCATTCACTCCATACCTGTCATGATTTGGGAACTCTCGGTTTGCGATATTGGATATTAATGGAGCGAAAACAAATCAATGTTTCGAATTCTTGTCTCGTTGTCTTACCGATTGTAAGCAAGTTAATCCGTATTGTTCATTGTTGATTCGTTCCATTCTTCATCATTTCACTCTACTCTTCAGTTCAGGTAGTATTATTTTCCGGGAAATAACTTTCGGTAATTTTGGTCATCATTTTTGGAACTCTTCCAAGTTTCTCCCTGTTACAATTCCGTTTCTTTCTAAATGCTGGATTGTAATTGAATCCTAGAAAATACACCAATAAATGTCTGATTAGTCTATCTAATATATCCCGAAAGTAAAAAGAAACCCCATCTGCGGTAGACTTTATTCCTGCAGTTTTACTTACTTCCGGCGGATTTTGTGCTGCATGAAGAGCGACGAATATTGCAGCGCTATATCCCTGAGTGTTCACTCACAAATGCCTTTTGGAATTTCTGTGTAATAATGATTGTTTTGGGTAGTGCAAAATTTTGAATGCGAATAATAATTGCAATGGTCTGAAAAAAAATTTTTTTTTAAAAAAGGAAAGAAAATTCTACATTTCAATTAAAACGAAGTTTATGATATTTTAATCTCTCTCTCTCTCTCTCAAGATAAACCGAGAGATTTTTAACAATTGAAAAAAGCCATAGTATACTATAATAGTGAGGAAGAAAATTATTTCTGCAAAGCTGAAAGATTGAGGAACTGATTCAATTTTAATTCAACCAAGACTGATTTTTTAGCTATAAAGATTGGTAGCATTTCTCTCTAAGAAATGTAAGAAAGAATGCCGGGGAGAAGAAGGGAAGAAGTTTCTTGTTATAGACTGATCTCTAATAGTTTGAGGCAGAGTATTCTATTTTGGATACTTGCTTGCTGAATAGCCGGAAAGAATTCGATCAAATGGACTGGTGAGAAAAAATGAGAAAGAGACGACTGTAAAATTACTCGATTAATTAATTGAGCTAGTTTTGTCGACGAAAATTTTAAAATTTTGATCACTTGTCTTTTCAAATTTGAAATTGACTGGGAGGTTTTATGTTGTTTTTTCTTTAAAATTGATTTTAATTTTCACATTTGTGAAGATGTTAAAAATTGTATCTGTTAACTGCGACTTCTGTAACTGTTTGAGACAAAATATGTAAATTCCAAAATTTTCGAAAAATTAGAATGATATCCATAAAAATAATTCAAAAACTTTGGAATTTATATGCTTTGTAAGAAATAAAATATCTTTGAGAGTTTTGACGAAATTGTGAAAACTCTTCCAGAATTTTTATTTTCAATGTTCATTGATGAGAAGAATTATGAAAATTTCCACTTCCTTCCGTTTAATCCAAAGGGTGTTTTTTTAGTAATCGATAATTCGCTTAAATTATCATCTACTACAATAATTCTTATCTTAATTATTTTGCTTATTCCCCTTTTTTCGAAGTAATTGAAAACAAACCTAATTGGATTCATTTATTTTTCTATACAAATCTTTAAGATGTATATCTACGGAACTTTTACATAATATTATAATTAAGCTAAAAGCGTTAAACGTGATATGAATCGGAGAAATAGTTTTATTCATCATGCTGATGATATTCGATACAGACAAGCTTGACTATGTTCTCATATCTATTTATTGTTATTTATTTTTTCTCTAATCGGAAAAGTTGGATGTAGTTAGATATTTGAACATTATAACTTGTCTTTCCATTGATACTTAGTTTAATCTAACATATAATCCTCATATGTTTAGAATTATCCGACAAAGAAAAGAAATTTGACGAAATATTAATGATAAAATCAAAATTAAAAAAAATTTTTACAAATTTCAGATTGGAAATTTCCATCCTCTTTCATCAATGATTTGAAGGATAAAAGTAGTAATTTGCATTGTATTATACTGTTCATCATTTCATTGCTATATACAATATCCATATGTTATTCCTGTTGTCTGTGTATATGGAAGGATGTCATCATCATCTGTAACTTCGGATTCGGAATTTACGGCAGAAAGTAGCGGAAGTGAAAGTATATCAGACCATCAAAGAAGTGAAAGTATATCAGATCATCAAGAAACCATCACTGTTGATCTAACCGCACGACAAGGTGTGCTTTTCATTGATCTTTCATTTCATTTCAGTTTGATGAAAGTAGAAATGTTTGAATGTAATCGATCTTTTCTACTCGAAAGTTTTAAAATTTAAATTGGCACAAAAAAAGATTTCATGTCATAATATGAATTGATGTAAAAAAGATTTTAAATTCTTCTTTATTCGATCATTTCATAATGAAAATGCTAAAATTGATATTCCTGATTTGATCTTTATGCAACGATTATTGCGCTAATTCTTTTTCAATCTCCTTGCTATCTCATGTCTTGATTTTTTTCTTTTTTATTGATTTTTTATCCGAAATATTAAGAAGGGAGTTTTAAAAGTTTTAATGATTGAAGAAAAATTTTTTCGAAAAAAAGTGTGTAAAAGTTTTTTAAAATATTCGATTCAATTTTGCCCTTTAAAATAATAGAAAATATGAAAAAGTTTATTTTGTTTTCGAAATTGAAAATTTACAAATTATATGAATCTAAGAAATTTCAAGCGAAATCTAAAAATTTTTTTAAATTTCAAAGGATGACTAAATTTCTTATTATTAAGAAAAGTTTTCTTCCTTTTAAGAGTATATGATCACCATTTTATCAAAACAGGATTAATAGCTTCTCCGGAATAATTCAGTTAGTTAACTTGTCCGGAATGATTCCATGTCAGGCAGCTACGAACGTGTAGTTACTGATCTGAAAAAAGTTGACTAAAAAAATTGAAATAACTTCTTTTTCCTCTATTCTATTCTTATGTTCTTCTTTCCCTACCTTACCTCATCGTTTTAGAAAAATCGTTGAGATGAAGTTTCATTGAAATTCTCCTCTCCAATTTTAGCCTTCAAAATTTCTTTCTCGTTAATTTCATTCAAAAAATGATTTCCATTCAAAAAAATTTTTTTGTTAACAAAAAGATGAAATTTCCGCTAAACGTAAGGTTTTCAACACGAATTTTTTTTGTAACACATTTAAAAGTGGGAAAATCTTTGCCCCTTTATAAAAGAATATGCTAAAATAATGTTTTGCTTGACAATAGTTTTTGATGAGGAACTTAGCTATTACGTTCTTGAAGGGATATGAGAATGAAAATCTTGCCACAAAAAATCGATAATGCTAAGTTTTGTGCCTATATATGAAAAAATCAACAATTTTGGAATTTGCATCACTTTTTGGGAAATGAAATTTCTCAAGATAAACAAAATTGGAGGAAATATACCTTCATTTTTTTAGAATCAGACACAAACGTTGATAGAATCACTATTGTAGGAGAAAGCTTCAAAGAAGGCAACGATGGGGAAATATCATCGATTGGAAGTTCAAAAAGTGATTCGGATACGAAAGACGGTGAAAGTGATACTTCCGATTCGAAAAGTAAGAATAAACATTAGCAAATTGATCTCTATCTCAGCTCTTTATATTACTTGAAGAAAATGATTCTTCATTATACTTTACATTTTCTTTTTCTTTGATTCAGTAATTGAAAGGTAGAAATCAGTCAAATTTTATGGAAGTTGTCCAGTCTATATGCTTACTTATAGATAGCGAAAATGGTGAATTCAATGTGAATGAACGAAAAAGTGATTCAGTATTCAGTGCTGAAAGTGGTGATGGAGAGGTTGCTACTATAAAAAAGAAACGTGGCATCAAAATTACAGATGAAACACGAAAGGTATTATTAAAAAAAATTTTTTTTTTCCATTAATTAAAAGACAAAAATTGAATTCAAAATTATATCAAAAAAGATATCGAAAATTAATTTTAGAAAATTGTTCAGTAAGTTCAAGCAATTTTGACTTATCAAAAAACAAGTTCACAGAACAATTTGATGTAATTCATGATTATAATGAATTCAAAATCTAAGTTATTGACAGTTATATTTTGTTAAGTTTTTGGAAGATGAGAATATATTACGACGATCTTCAAGGCAACGTAAGGAGACAACTGATTCAAATGCAGAGAAGGGGACAGAAAAAACAGTAAAAAAAGCCGGAAAAAGGTATCATTTTTGTTTTTTGAGTGAATATGAGAATTTCATTTTTTTTTTTTTTTTTTTTTTGAAATAACTTTTCGAAAATTAAAATTAAAAAAAAATTTTTTTTCATTTTTATAGGCAGTTACCACAATCCGGAGAAGATGAAACAAGTGATGATGAGTCACCGTCGGAAATTACATTGGCACGAAAGACGTATCAAAAATTTAAAAAATCGCAAGCAAAGAAGCGGTCCCGGAAACATAATATAAGTTCCGATGATGATTCGGGGGGAATACGTCCAACACGTCAGAGCAAAATTGATGGTGAAAAAAATCGCATCAATTATCGGGATATTAGTTCGGATGAGGAGGTTAAATCATACTTCATAATCATTTTTCTTGTCATCAAAAGGAATAAATTTGTAGTATTAACTTAAGCACTATACTTACAGTAGTATTAACGTAAATTTAAAGCACCATCAAAAGGCAACAATGATAGATAAAGCAAGTGAAATAAAATTAATAGTCGCATCATTTTATCATTTCCATATTACGATCATTTGGAACTATATTCTTATGTTATTTGATATTTGAGAGGAGGTATTACTTTATCATGAAATTTCCTCTTCCTTATTTTGCGATCGCTTAATTGTTGTGTTTATGCTTTCTTTTGTTTACTGTAAGCAACTTAATAACTTCTATTTAACGACATTTCGATTTGTTTCTAATCGAAATCGCTACATTATACTGTAACGAATCATAATATACACAAATACATCTCTGTCGCATTTTTCAACCTTGATATCATAGCTATTTTGAGAGTTAAATGGTGCATTGTCCTGATCATCTCAAAACTGTTTGCAGTATTTGATGTACTTACCATTCAGATAGTACGTAAGTTATTTAGTGACTTATCGTCCCGGTATTGTAATTATGAGAAGCATTCAGTTATATTCACCATTTTTATCGTAATTCTGTTTTAAATTTCAGATCAATTCTGATGATGTATTGGAATGGGATGAAGGTGATAAAGTAGGAGGCGATGGTTCAGCAGATCATAATACTTCGGGCAACGAAACGATCGAAAAGGTATTACGTCATCGAGCAGGATATCCAGGAGCAACCGGAGCATCGACAACATGCTACAATGTGGAGGATAAAGGTGATCCGAATGTTAAACTAGCAGGTAATGATATGAAAAAATTTTATTTTTGTACTATCAACAGAGCATGAGAAAATTCATGAACAATGAAAAAATTTTGATAAACATTAACATCGAAAAAATTAATTTTACAAATTAAAATGTTAAACAAAATATTATGGAGAAATTAATTGTATGAAAGTGGTTTAATCCGATATCTTCGAAATTTTTCAAATTTGAGATATAATTTCGCAATATATGTGTAGTAAAAAAAAATATTTAAAAAACAGATGGAGATTTAACATACAGTGCAACATTAGTTTGTTTTCAATATTCCTTATTCATGTCTGGCTCTGTGAGTCATGCATTCGTGACAGAAATGTTCTGTTCTGATATTGATTTAAAAAACGGTACAAATTAGAGAAATTATGCTTCCAGAAAATGGTAATGAAATGGAATTGGAACGTCAGTACTTAATTAAATGGTTAGGCTGGTCTCATCTTCATAATACATGGGAATCGGAAAATAGCTTAAAACTATGTAATGCCAAAGGATTGAAGAAAATCGATAATTATATGAAACGTTTAAGGGATATCGAGGAATGGTTAGTTTCAAAAATTAGAATGCTGTTGGAGTATGATTTGGAAAGGACAAGTGTAGTTGAAAGTTGAGATGGAAATTCGAAATTTTTTTGTAATTCCCTAAGAATTTACACACTTAAATATTCCAGGAAAATTACGGCAGATAAAGAGTATATTGAATTTTTTGATTGTGAACAACAGATGAACGATGAACTTAATGAACAATATAAGGTTAATATGCACTGATAGCGTATATGTATATAAGGAAAGGGGCAGAAAAGAAGAGAAGTACAGAGATTTAAGGGATTTAATCTCTTTTAGATTTTAATTGACCATTTTTTATATTGAAAATGCTTGTTTTAACGAATTGGTAATTAGAGTATGAATCATTTGAAAAGTTTAAATTTATAATTAGAATTGAAATCATCCCAACGGTTCATTGAAAGTGTGAAGCGGATGAAATTCCGGTAACAAGAAATGCCACGAATTCTAAGTTAAAGCCAGTTTCTGTAACCTTTTCATCTTAAACTTAGTCGATCGGTGGATAAAAGTAAGTAGTTGCGTAGTTATTGTTGTCAAGTTTCCCACTCTATAATTAGTATTTAGTACAGTCATATGCTGAACTGTAGTATTTGAGTGAAGGGGCAGTATAGTGATAAAATGAGATGATTAAGCAACCAGCGTTTATTTGTGATAAAATAAATTTTTCCAGATTATTGAGCGAGTAATAGCTCATCAGATATCGCGTAATCAAGGTGAAACCGAAGGGACGGAATATTTTGTAAAATGGTGTGGCTTACCATATTCTGAATGCACATGGGAAGAGGAACATTTGATCGCACGACAATTTAAAGATAAAATTGATGCGTACTATGATCGACGTGATAATGGAAAAGTACCGAATAAACATTGTCCGGTTTGTTTTCAACAATTTTTTATGTTTTGTTTCAGAAACTTTTATGACAAGTTTCGAGAATAAAGTTGCATTTCGATGTAATTAGTCATTGAGATGTGCAAAATTTCTCGTAAATTAAAATTTTCCGGCTTTGATACAGAGTATACTTTCTTTTATTTATAATGTGATACTCCCACTTAAGCAATGGAACAATTTGTTTAGCAGATTTTAGTATCTGTCTCTATATGATAAATCTGTATGATTTTTCTCATACCAGTCTGTGACGCTGTGGCATCTTTTTAGCGTTTTTTTATATGGTAGGCTGTCTTATCTTTTCTTGCAAAGATAGGCTACCAATCCATGTATAATAAGTTATCGTATCTTTATAGGGAAACCTAGCATGTTTTTTCTTTTTTACTGTTTATCACTATCTTGAAAACTTCTCTTTTTTTTTAGTGTAACATCTCTTTATCTCGGGCTATTAACTCTAGATATAATTTAATCATCGATATTTTTGCAGGTTTTGAGAAAACGTCCAAGATTTGAAAAATTGAATGATATTCCTGAGTTCCTTCAACGAAAGGATGATCCAGAGCATGAGTTACGTGATTATCAATTAGAAGGAGTGAATTGGATGTTGCATGCTTGGACAAAGTTGGTTTTATATCTTAAATTCGGGAAAAAAAAACTATGATTTATAAAAAATTCGGTATTTCGATTTGACATTGATATTTCAGAATAAAATAAAATAACAAGTAAATCAAGACTGCCTGTCAACACGTGATTTTATTTCAAAAATTAGTTTATAATTGTATACTATGTGGCGGAATATAAAATTCAAAAAAGATGCGACTGTGTGAATGATATTACCGTATAGATATTGTCAAATATATATTTTGACAAATAAACAGTGGACAGTAGTTGGAATGGGTTCTTAGTAATTAAAGTGAACAAAAAATATGAGTGTGTGATTTAAGTAAATTTGGTCTGATTTAACTGGAAATAAAATTTAATACATTATATCTAGTTGGGAAATGGAAATGAGTTATAAAATCATGGATCATTTCTAAAATTTGTTTTAATTTCTCGGATATTTAGGAGATTTCAATTTCAGGGAAAATAGCTGCATACTTGCGGATGAAATGGGTTTGGGTAAAACGATTCAGAGTATTAGTTTTCTCTCGGTACTCTATCATAAATATCAGCTGTACGGTCCGTTTTTGGTTGTAGTACCGTTAAGTACGATGGCTTCTTGGCAACATGAATTCGAGACTTGGGCACCAGATCTTAATGTTGTTACTTATGTTGGTGATGTTACAAGCCGTGATCTGGTTATTAATTTCTCTTTACATATTGTTTAGCTTCTTATTTTCCTTATTCTTTTTCAAACACGGATCAATTGACTGTTGTATAGTCGAACCATTATTTTTTAATTTATTGATACTGTTGCATGAAAATGTGAACTGCTAAAAGTAATGCTTTTCTTGAATATGGATATGAATAGTTTTCAATCACTTTCATCAGCAATTCAACGGAACTGTTGATGAAGTTGATTACCTGATATTAGTATACTCTGTAATTTTTCTACAGTTAAACTTATAGCTTACAAAAATGTGATAACTTCACAGCTTTTTATCATAGCATATGAATTTAGTACGATCACATAATTTAATAATCTGAGTAGGCAGAGTTATAACTTTAAAATTTAATTGATTGTGCGTAACAATAGTAATTTGGTTCGATTACTTGATTACTTAAAAGTTTGAAAGAATTGTTTTCATCTGATAATCTGTTACAATTACAGATAAGGCAATTCGAAATATATGTACAGAGCACAAAACGTCTGAAAGTAAATGTCGTCTTGACGACATATGAAATTCTTCTGAAAGATAAAGCAAGTTTTCCATTATTGTTGAGAGTGGGAAGTAATAAGAAATGCAGACTATTTAGTTTTATTCTTATACAAATAATTGACAACTAATGTAAATTTTGCTTATTATATACTATTACGATGTATTATGAATAAGATACATTTCAGCTTCAAAATAGCTAAAGACTTGACAGAATAATTGAAAGTTTGTAAAGTCTTTTTTTATTCCCAAGCTCAAATGCTTGTAAAATATGTTTTTACAATTTTTAACGGTATTTTGTTACAGTTAATTTCGTATATTTGCAGTCCTTCCTTGGTTCATTTGAGTGGGCTGTGTTAGCTGTCGATGAAGCGCATCGGTTGAAGAATGATGAATCACTGTTGTATCGTTCTTTATTCGAATTCACAACAAATCATCGATTATTAATAACCGGAACACCACTTCAAAATTCATTAAAAGAACTGTGGGCCTTGCTCCACTTTATTATGCCTGATAAGTAAGCATTCACAAAATAAGATTTTTCCGCATTCGATAAGCTTGAAAATCATTTGATATGTTAATACTTGTTATTTTTTTTTTATTATTTAGATCAGTTCGTTGAAATACGTTGACTGGACTTTTTGAACTTTTCAAACAGAAGCAAAATTCAAATAAGAGCAAAACTTTATATATAATTTTATTGTAATATTAATCGTACAATGGAATGTTCATATCATTCATCTTAATGGATAATTTTCTACATACTACTTTGCCTTATTTAGTGCTTCATGAAAGAATAAGCAGACGCAGAAATTTTTTTTACTGTTATCAGTTGTTCGTGTGATAATTTTGCATGAAAAAGTAGGATAACATTCGATCTCAAATCATTAGGAAAAAAAATTATTTGTTCTGATGAGATCTTTAGCATTAACTATTTCATAATATAAGTGTAAAACATATGAAAATATAAAACATGTAAAAATGTAAAATATATGTAAAATGTAAATCACATATTTTACAGATTTGACAGTTGGACAGAATTTGAAGCGGAACATCATGACTCGGACCATAAGACAATTGCATCGTTACATCGAAAACTTCAGCCGTTTTTGTTAAGACGTGTAAAAAAGGATGTGGAAAAATCTCTGCCAGCTAAGGTTAGATTTATCATAATTTGTTTTTGGAAAAGTTTGAAAAAATTTTTGAAAGTTAAATGTTGAACCTTTTTGATTCGAAAATCCATCCTATGCTTATTATGATAATCCATCCAGTGCTTCAAATAGTGACATTATGCGTAATATTTACAGAAGAAACCAAATATTATTTCTGTTGAGATCTCAGCAGTTTTCAGGTTGAGCAAATTCTACGTGTAGATATGACTGCCCAGCAAAAACAGTACTATAAATGGATTTTAACCAAAAATTACAAGGAACTATCAAAAGGTGTAAAAGGATCCATTAACGGATTCGTGAACTTGGTCATGGAATTAAAAAAATGTTGTAATCATGCATCACTTGTTCGATCATATGATCAATCCGAGGAGAGTGCAGATGCCCGGCTACAGGTTTCTTTTTTAACAGAAATTTGAATTTTAATGATCTGGAGATGAGACGAATAGAAGAAGATAAATGATATAAATCTTGAATATTATTATAGAACATATATAAACGATAAAAAAGGACGGATAAATGATCTTTTGATATTTAATTCTATAAATAATATTGTTTTTCTCATTGTGTTATGCAGTGTCAAAACAAGAATTAGAATTGTCGGATTGCTCGTAAATCAATAAGGATTTGACCTTGATTTCGATCTCGAAATATTAGACGCGTCCTACCTTCATTTTCTAAATGATTTATTCCATATCCTATTACGAATACCATTATCGATTCCCCAGTTCGGCTGAATTTTGATCTTCCAAGTTGATTTAACCTTTTCATGACTGTATTTCTTATAAGTAATAGCGGATAAGTAGTTCAGGAATCTTATCTCCTATTTCCGTTTATACAAAAAAAAAAAATATATTTTTTGTATATTTCCGTTTGTACAGAAAAAAATAAAAAAAAAATATTATCTATCAGAAATATATGCATTAATTAAATGTTGTGTCAGATTTGAGTTCCAATTTTTTTTAAATCCAAATTAGTAATTTTTTCCAAAATTGAATGCAAAAATATTTCAGCAACTATTGAAATCTTCCGGAAAATTGATTTTGTTGGACAAATTGTTATGCCGTTTGCAAGAAACCGGACATCGGGTGCTTATTTTTTCACAAATGGTAATGATGCTCGATATCATGCAGGAATATCTTCAACTTCGACGCTTCCCTTCACAGGTAAATATCGTAATCGAATGCATTCTATAATTGGATTGTTTACATTATTCAAAATTGAATAAAATTTGGCTTGGGATTTTGCGCAACTGAAAAAAAGATATCTTAAAATATATGAGGATGATAACTGCTGAACATATATTCTTAAGAGGTGAAAATTGCGAGAATTTTAAATAAGCTGAAAAGTTATCGAAACATATTAATATTGAGTAGCAGAGATCGAACAAATGATAATTCATTTTCATGAAGTAAACGTTGATTCGATATATGTTTATGGTAGTACTTGATATTCGGTTGATCTGTTTATCGTATTAGTTTGAGTGATGTGCACTATGCTGAAGTCTCAAGACGATGAGATTATTAAAATGAGCCTGAAGATTTTAAATTATTGAAGGGCATGAAATAAAAACAATTCGCAATCCAATGTATTTGTTAGCAATCTACATTCCCATTCAATACCAGTTTTTTTTAATGGTAGCTTCTGTGGCTTAAGAATATCCTTTCCAATTGCCGTTGTGAGCAGAAAAGTGAGAAAAAGAAGAGAGAGAGAGGGAGTAAAAAAAAAAAAAAAAAAAAAAAAAACGCTCATTATGCAATATTGAGATATAATGAACTAAAAAACTGAACTGCAACATTCTTCATCAAATGATGGTCAATATTACCGCTAATGAATTTAATTATCCGTTAGTGTTATTGCTTCGATGTAAATTTAAATTCCAGAGATTGGATGGTTCGATGCGTTCAGATCTACGGAAGGCAGCATTGGATCATTTCAATGCTCTAAATTCTCCTGATTTTTGCTTCTTACTTTCAACCCGAGCTGGTGGTCTTGGAATAAATCTGGCCACAGCGGATACAGTGATTATTTTCGATTCAGATTGGAATCCACAAAATGACTTGCAAGCAATGAGTCGTGCGCACAGAATTGGCCAAAAAAAGCAGGTAATATGGGTCGTAATTTTGAGTTCTTTAAAAACAGTATTAAGCTTTTCCGGATGATCAGGTGGCTGTTTCCTATGAAAAATTTTTTCGGAATTTAAATTTATGGCAGTTCTGAGAATGATTTTCATATTTTTTCCAGGTGAACATATATCGTTTGGTGACAAAGGCTTCGGTAGAAGAGGAAATTGTCGAAAGAGCTAAGAGAAAACTAGTCTTGGATCACCTTATTATTCAGGTGCAGCTGCTTAAATTTTACTTCTATTACACTGCTTTTGATTGTATAACCTAAAATTAGAAGTTTCAAAAAAATCTAAATTTTCAAATATAAAATTTGAGCAGCGGAAAATTTGTAGAGAATGGATACAACTGGCCGAACAGTACTTTCGAAAACTAATGTGACAAATGGCACGATGCCATTTGACAAACAAGACTTAGCAATGATTCTGAAATTTGGTGCCGAAGAACTTTTTAAAGAAAAAGAAGGTGAAGAACAAGAACCGGAAGTTGATATTGATAATATTTTGCAAGGTGCCGAAACCCGGGAATGTGATCAGCAGGTATTCAGAAAAAAAGAAATAAATAAATAAAATAGAATTTCTCTTCCCTCATATTTTGTGTTTTATATCCAACTTTAAAATATATCTTGGAAAATCGAATGGAATATATTAATATAGATTTGCTGTGGAACTTTTATATTTCTTATAAAGTTGCGGTTACAAATTAACGAATCAGTCCGAATTTGCAGAATTCTGGCAGTGATTTATTGAATGCATTCCGTTATGCAGATTTTTCATTTGATGAAAATAAAGATGTACCGACACTGAACCTAACGACAGTTCAATTAGAAACAGATCAGAAAGATTTGGCAACATCGAAATCGTGGGATGAAATTATTCCAGAAGTTGATCGTAAAAAATTTGCTGACGAAGAACGTGAACGAGCCGAGAAAGAACTTTTTCTTGGACCGAGACAGAGGACTAAGGTGTGTTGTGATGAATGATTTTTCGTTTTCAGGTTTTAATATTTTTATATAATTTACAGGGATTCATTCATTCATTGACTTATCGATAGTAGATGAAACAGATAATTTGAAGTTTGGTGAAATTTATGTAGATTTCACTCGATGATGACGTATTCACATCGCATCACAATTTCTGGCAAGTCAACCTGATAGCACTTCTTCATTAAGTGATGATTAACTTGAATAACTTGAGAAGAAAGCGATTTAATTACTCACATGATATTTGCTGATAAGATCTGATAATTGGAGAAGTGTTTGGTTGATGTATATGGAATTCACAAGTCGCTTCGGGCGAATACATTATGAATAATTAAATTGAATCAGATAATTTGCAGATCCCTGAGGTAGCTGCGGAAGCTGGTGATAGTGATGAAGATGAAAAAAAGAAAAAAAGGCGAAAACGTGGTCGGGATTCACCATTAAGTGAAGAAGAATGTTCCGATGAGGATAAACCGAAACGTGCGCGAAAAAAATTATTGTTTAATTTTACCGAGTCAGAAATAAGAAAATTCATACGAAGTTTCCGGAAATTTGCAGAACCGCTGACAAGGTGAGAGTTTTGTTGTAACTTATCCGATGAAAATTTCGATGCAGTTGAAGTCATCTATAATCTCTCTTTGAAAGAATTAAAATTATTGTTCACAAACATCAATTATATTGTAGATTAGAAGCAATAGCTCAAGATGCAGAATTGGAAGAATTCAGTAAAAGTGAGCTTGAACAACTTGGTAATGAATTATTAACTGGTTGTCAGAAAGCTCAAAGTGAATATGAAGGAAAAATCAAAGAAGCGATGAAAAAGCCAATGGAAGGTGGTAAAAGAAGACAGGTTGGTTTTCAGTGCTAAATTTCAAGTTTTGTTGCTTATTAGCTTTTAAATTAGAAATTAAAGAAATTTTTATGAAATTGTATATATCGGTAATTCCAAATTGATTTTTTTTTTTTTGAATTATTCGTTGAATATGTAATTTTAATTTTTCTTAGGATCGTGGGGCAATTTTTAAATTTGGAAATATTGATGTGTATGTTCGACCGCTATTGAAGATGCAGTCAGATCTTTTACCATTGCATAATCTTGTGAAAAGTGCCGGTGATATCAGGTTATTACAAATTCCGGGTTATCCGAAGAAACAAAAAGGTTGGGATGTTGAATGGGACATCGCAGATGATTTGGCTTTATTGAAAGGCATCTATCAATATGGTCTTGGCAGTTGGGAAGAAATCAAAATGGATCCTGATTATGGTTTAGCCGAAAAAGTTCGTATACTTCGTATGATTTGTTTTATTTTAAAAAGGAAAAAAAAGTTTTAACCGGAAATATAGATGAAGTGGTTTAACGCCTGAAATAGTCTCCTGAGAGATAAAAGCGCGTTCTGGATCCATTATGAACGTATGTGCATTAAAATATTGTTGATAAATGGATAAAAAAGTTACATGATATGATTTTTAAACGAATAAGTTTCAGTTCACATTCTTGTGTTTTCACTGAGAAAAAGTCTCAACAGTTATTAAAACGAGATCTAAACCATAATATATACGGAAAGAATAGGTTACATTTTTTCTAAATCACATAATCACCTATTTTTTATTTCAGATTTGGTTAAAGGATAAAAGTAAGAAACCGCAAAGTAAGCATATTCAAGCACGAGCGGAATATCTTTTGAAATATCTTACTCGTAATACAGTGGCTGGAGAAGGCACTTCAATGAAAGTAAAATCATCGAAAAAAAATCATTCAGTTTCCTCAACTTCAGGAATACTAGTAAGACATTTTTTTCTTAACAGAATATTTTTTGATCGATAATTTAACCAAATCATTGAATTCATCAAATAAAATGATTTGATGGCATCTATATTTTCGTATTTTTATTAGGAAATATCATAAGAAATTCATGATAATTGTGAGATTCATATAGTAAAAATAGTTCTAAATTTTCTGTGTTTGTTTTCGACTAGTTTAAGTTTCTTTATGATTCATAGAGTAATATATTGCTGATTTAGGACAAAATGAAAGAAAGAAAAGCACCGAAGGAAGATAAGAAAGAAAAGAAATACAAAATAGAACACAGAGATGAAAAAGCTGATTCTGAAAAAAAAGAATCAAAAGTACGAATGTTTTTCTGTTGCAGTTTCAGTAAATCAAATCATATGATTTTGAAGTATTTTCTAAAATTATAATTTTCGTCAAGGTGAGGTTTCGTTTAAGTAACAGAAACTCTTTATGCTTACATAATCGGATTGCTGTAGCTTTAATGATCTGTTTTTCAGTAAGTTATATTTATCAGTACTCCCGTTTTCTAGTTTAAAAAGGAACGAATTGGAGTCAGTTTGGATCATTTGATGATCAACAAGTCGAAGTATAAAAAGGATATTGATAACAAGGAATCGTCGCAATTTGCAGAGGTGAGCATAATGTTAGCCAAATCGACTTTTATGTTTAATGATGTTTGATTAGGTGGAGTTAAGTGATAAGAGCAGTAGATCAAGTGGAAGATCTGATAATGGGTATTTATGAAAACGCATTCTGTATAGACAATTGCAGTTTGTACACCGTCATTTTTAGAAATACGTTACATTAGATGATACTTTTTTTTTGTTTCAGAATCCTATTAATGACAAACTTTTTAAAGTAACAGTTACTACCAGAATGGTGTAGCTACAATATTTAGCTATTATAAGTTCTTTTGGGATAATTTTACCAATTATAGTTATGCCATCACCATTAGTACTTTGTATTGATAGTTAGATAGACTTGTTAGTCTTAGCATGCAAGTGAAAAGATATGGCATGAAATAAGTTAATCAAAAAATTAATCAACTTAAAATTCGGAAAATGCAAATATTTATGACTAAAATAATTTCATTAGCTGTCGGATATTTTGTGAGCAATGTCATGTTTTATTCCCTTCTAAAACTTTCTGAAATTATATAGCGCGATTGCATTGGATAGTGTTTTGTTTTATTTTTTTATTTTTTATTTTTTTCAGTGCGTTAAAATCATGCGACCTGCTCAAAAGTATATGCGAAAACTAGTGCAGTGCGATGATCTAAGCTCAACCGATTCGCTGCGTCATTTACTCAAGATTGGCGATCATATCAATGAATATCTTGGGAAAATTAGCTCAATGTATAGCTTAAATTTTTTGAATTTATTTCTCTACTTAAAACCATACTTTCATTATTTTCAATTTTTTTTCACCATTTCTGAGATATAATACTTCGATATTTATATTCATATTTACATATTATTCCATAATTTTGGCTAAGTTCGTTATAAAAAATTTAATCGTAAGTCAAGAAAATTTTTCTCTAATGAAAATTTGAATGCCCATAATTACCACTTTTTAATGTGTCAGAATTATCCGATTTGTTCAAAATATATGCGAAAGTTGATGTAATGTAGTGACTTTATGAAATGTTCATAGATGCTAAAAATGGTAGATTTAGGGATTCATATCTTTTCTAATGACAGCATAATTAAGCTTAAATTGGGTTCTAATCTAAAAATTTCATGTGAAGAATTTCATAAGATCCGTTTATATATCAGTGAACGTCGAAAGAAAAGAGAAAAAAAATATACACACGGAAAAAGTGTTCTCATTTTTTGCTTGAAATTTAATTTTTCGAAATTCTATTTTTGGACTTTCTGTTCCTTTTATTTTGCATTTTTTGGATAACTGTTTGGATCAAGCTGTATTTTAAAGTTTTTCTCCATGTAATAATTCTAATCTGTTTGATAAAACTTCATTTTTGCATCCTTATGGAAATCGGACCACAAACTATAGGCTACTATAATTTATGAATTTTAATTGCTACTCAATTGCAGTAAATCACAACTCGTTGAAAAGTGGCACTCTTATTTATGGATTTTTCTATCATGTTTCACCCGACAAGAACCCAGCGATTTACTCCAGCGCTATCGTATTGCTGCAAAAGATCGTACAAATAATGAAACTGTATTATTTTGCATTTTTTGATTCAGTTTTTCTCATGAAAATTTAGGAGAATTTGAGCAGTTTTGGTTTTTTGAAATATCCTAAACATGGATTTTATTCAAATAATCGAGAATCGATGACTTTTTTATTAGCTCAAAACTTTTGTTGCTTAGAAATGATTTTTGATGGAAAAAATTTTTTTTTTAAATGAGTCATTTTGAAATTTGTGAGAATTTTACTTTCGAATTTTGTTCAGTTCTTTCATAATATGTAAGTTATAAAGAAATACATTTTTCTTTCAGACGACTCATCGTAAGCATCACCATCATCATCATCATCATCATCATCATGATGTCAAGAAGGATCAACAGGATGATAAGCTAACTGGCACAAGTGAAGTGGCTGTGGATGTTAGTCCTACTGTAGTTGAACGAAAAGGCGACAGTATGATGATAGGAGCTGGAGATAATCGAAGAATTGATAAGAATTCGAAATATATTCGTTTAAATAACGATGGGCATCCGATAATAAGGCAACAATCGAGTAAATCAGGACTTCAAAAACTGCAAAATTCGGCAAAACATAGAATCGCCAGCAGAAAAGATGAAAATTTGTAAGTGGATAGAAGTTTAAAAATTTTTTGATGTGAATTCGTCGACTAAAATACAATTAATCATAAAGATTAGTTTATGCGTAATTTAATTCATTCCAAAAATATCAATATTGATTTTTCGAAAGAAATTCGATGTTTGCAACCACAGAATCACAAATATATTCAGAATTGTGTTTGTTATTATAACTGAATCTTTTGTTTCATTATTGTTAGATGGATAATTTCATTTTTTACCCTTTTCCTTCAGTGATAATATTTGATGATACTTTCAAACAGGAAAGAGGGCAAGTTTTATATAATTTTTTGTTACTGTCCAACAAATTAATTGGAGATGTATTTGTGTAGGTTTAATTTTAACCTGTAATGTATTATATCTTTAACTAAAATGATATCAGTAAGTAACTGCAACATCTATTACTTTCCCATGAATAAGCTGCATTCCTGAAAATAAAAGTTAGCGAATGATTCAGATTATGATGAGCAATTCTGAAATTCTCAATTGATATGCAGATAGTTTTTTAGAATTTTGATTGGGATTTTTCAATATGAAAATAAATTTAGAAAATCAGCTGTCATGCAAAATGACGATTTGGACACTTACAAGCCATCGGTATCGCAGCCACAACAATCTGGTTCATTATGTTCGAGTCAAAATGAGAATGATAGCTACAAAGATCGGTACCGCAGGGATTACGGTAGCAATAGTAGTGGCAGTTTCCATCGTACTCATTACAGTCACACAAATTATCGAGAGAGGACAAGAGGTGGACGATATGAGCATTATCCTTATAGAGAACATCGACGAGAACATACTTACTATCGCGATAAAGGTATGCTTGAAAATTTAAACATAAAATTTTTTATTAACAGCTTTTTATCGTTATGCTTTTTGCTACTTTATTAGATTTAATAGAAAAGATCAAAGACTTAATCTCTGCCACTTATCTGATTCTGTTTCCTAAAACTAACCATTTCCAAATTCATATTTTCTCCAAATTAAATTACAGTGGTCTATAGTGACATAGCAAATAATAATAATAATGATTTGTTAATATTGGCACAAAGTGAATTTTGAAGTATTATAAATATAAAAATATTCATTTAAATAAAGACTAATAAATAGAAAGTTTTTTTTTTTAGGTGATCGAACTTCATATTGGGAACGAAGTTATACAGATGCGTATCGTGATCACGGTGATCGTGACTATCGACAAGAATTTCGTCATGTATCCGGTCCTTCTAACTCTATTGCAAGTGCCAATTCGACTTTGTGGTCTGGTCCACCAGTTGGTTTCTCATCTCATACCACTCCACCACTCCTGAACGGTCCGACACCATCATTTACTTCATTATGTCCAACGCCTGGACTCCTTGATATCAAGCCTCTCTCATCCGTCGTCAGTGAATCCTGCACATCTCATAAGTCATTTATGCGGCCACCACCAATACCACCGCATCTTGATCGCCTTGGAACTACTGATCCCATTATTAGTAAAACAGACCGTACAATAGATCCAAGGAGATAGCATTAAAATTCGTTTTATATTTGTTTTTTCCTTTCAAAATAACTATTTACGGGTCAAACAGCTATGCAGCGTAAATTGTACAGTTTTTTCTTTTTTTTTCCTTTTTTTTAAATGCAATAAAAGGCCAAAATAAATTTGAATTCGTCTTGAATTTACAGCTATCATCCTCAAAGAGTATTACGAAATTGAAAATTTTTAGGATAGAAAGAACATGCTGGAAGTTGGATATTGCACTTCTTATTCTGCTTCTAATATAAATTCTTCTTATAAAGGTTTTTTGCGCTCTATTTCAGATGATTTTATTATGTTTAAGGAATCGTTTCTCTTCTTCAAACTTTATTCCTTATATGATATTTTGATAAATTTTCCGAATCGTAGCTCCCTAACACATTGTTCAGCTGGCATTAGATCACTTTGACAGCATGTTCCCATGGCTTAATTTTGTTTTATATTTTTCCTCATTTTTCCCATAGGGGGAAATATGAAGAAAGTTGAATAATTTATTTCACGGCATTTTTCTCTTTCGAAATTTTTTACTATTTACTTATTCTGTATACATTCATATGTGATTGTGAATATGTTAATATTAGGAATAAAACTAAGTAATCGAAATGGGATTTAAGACGTAAGTTTTGTTTTGATTTTTTTCTTTCATGTATAGAAATCCATAACTTTTATGTAAACTAAGTTAATCGATGGAACAGTAAATACATTAAAAATTTGGAGTTTTGATGTATAATGTTAAAATTTAGATGGTTCAGTATTGTGAAATTTGGATGACATCGCAATATTTGTTTATGAAAGCTAATTGGAATTATATCAGTCGTAATGGTACAAACTCATGATGTAGAAGTTTACATTAAAACCTTGTGTTTGTTTTTCTCGTCTTAAATTTTTTCCACATCTTTGTACCGTAACAAACTATTCATATACTATTTCCAAATCTTTGATAACCTATTTATATTATCTATCCATCTTCTTCGTACTGTTTTTGACTAGTTTTCTTTCATCTAATTTGCATTAAATAATATATAATGAAGTGTATTTGATCATATCCTTTCAATGACACTCCATGATCATGCGATTACTGGTAATAACACACAGTTCTAATTATTCCTCTAATCATTCCTGATAAGACATCAAATGAATTAGTCGATAGGACATCAAGGATTCTAACAAGAATAATAATTGTGGATATTTGAGCACGAATTAATAATAGTAGGATGACTAGAACTTCATACAAATTAGATTCAGTTAATGAGAAAACACATTAGTTAGACAGATTGTCAGGGTAACGCAATTATCTTAGTAATTATAATCTAGAAGTGGGAAGTAATTAAAGGATATAAAATTGTTGATATCAAGGGAATGATATAATAAAAATTACGAAAAAGAATAATTCGCTTTAAGAACATGAAATAATACACATCAAGCATGATATAATACAAGTTAAGGATATGAAATCCAGATTATTGATATGACATAAGTTACAGGCATGTATCGATTCAAATTTAGAATTAATACAATTGACTATATGAAGTAGATCGTACTAAGATGTACATCACAATGTGGTGTATTTTACATAACATAGGAAATTTGAAAAAATTAAAATTAAACATGCAAAATAATTCACACTAAAGATCAGACGTGATATAGTTTCAAGAGCAATTCATAATGCAATAGATTCATACATTTTCACTTTTTCTGAAATAGTTGATACAAGCTAATATGGTGCGAATAATAACTGCAAAGAAATAATTGGAGGGATTTAATTGGAGTATTGAGTTTGTGTTTTAATGTCTGCTTCTCATCTTTTTTTCAGCCCTAACCAACTATGAAATCCGTATTTTGAGTGGAAAGGTGGAAGGTCAAATAAACTTGCGAACTCCTCCCCCAACTACTCATCTTTTGCAACCATGCGTATTTTACATACTGCTTAGAGTGCTTGCATTTAACGGACCACGGTTCTGGCGTTACGGCCATGTTAGTTGTCATTACAACGGATTTTATTAGGGCTTTGTTTGGTCAGTGCAGGGATACTCGTTGGTTCGGGTTCGGATGATCTTATATTTTCTGTAATGTGAGGAGTTATTATTGGGTATGATAAGTAGGCTTAATGTGAAATACATGATTGGGATAGAATTCGAGAGGTGATCAATTAATTCGTTATACAGAGATGAGTCATTTTGGGACAATTTAAAAGTTTTGAAATTTCGAATTTTGTTTCAACTAAAAACGAGGAGATGAAGAGATGTACTCATAAATGATTCTAGACTAAATCCTGTAACCAAATTTAAGCATGATGTTGTTATATTTATGTGAGACGCATTTCCGCCAGGCTATGTAAGTTTTCGAAAATTTTCATAATTTAGACCAAGAATGACGGATTCTGGTAGTGACGAAGAGGTTCAAAACAAAGTAAACTTGAAAGTCAAAACTACTACGGAAGGCTATGATATTACGGTGCCGGAAAAAGCTACTATTTTAAAGGTATCCACTTGCAGTTTGATTTGGTTTTTCATGATGAAACTACCTAAAGTGTGACCACAGCTTCATATCTTCTTTTTTCAATTGCATTCTGATATTCCTTACATGTTATATTCTAATTTGCCGAAATTTGCCAGAATTATGAGTCATCATCTGCGGTCGACCATTACAATTAAAAATTTTTTGAGATTTTAGTGCACCCATTTGAAAAATCTTCTGTTAAGATTATTCAAGCTACTTATTTTTTATTGCTCTTGGTTTTATATCTTTTTGCTGAGCCTATTTAGTTCCAAGTGCCATCACAGTACTAGATAACTTCTGAAACTATAATTAAGGAAATGCATTTCATCATCATTATTTTTATTGTAATGATAATTGAAATTCCAGGTTAAGACAGTACTATCGACGAAAATTAATCAACCGCCTGAAAAGCTCTGTCTCATCTTTTCCGGTAAAATTTTGAAAGATCACGAAACACTTACTAAACTTTGTAAGTTAAGTTTCATTGACTTTATTTTGACATCTCTCTGACATTTTTTTTTTCAAAAAAACTTCTTTATAGATAGAAGTATCAGTAAATTTTTTAATTTCCATATTTCTGACATTGCGTTTTTATTTACTACGATTCTCATTCTGTTATGTTAGGGAAAATTTTGGATGGTAGGGAAAATACATATAAAAGCTGAGTGAAAATTATATTTGAAGTGAATACTTTATTTTTGCATCGATATCTTTTGTCGCTGTTTGGCATCTTATTTTGAACCGATTATTTTCAGCTATTAAAGATGGCATGGCCATTCATCTTGTCATACGAAATTCGCAGCGGGTAAGAAGAATTTCACCTGATTTTTTTTCCCAAATAATTTATTGTTTTCAAATTTTATTTTTAATTATATTTATTATTATTATTATTATTATTATTATTATTATTATTATTTATTAATTAATTAATTAAGTAATTAATTAATTAACAGGTGTTAATTAACATCAAAGGCATAATTTTTAATCAAAAAAATAATTCATATTTAAAGGATTAATTAATTAATTATTTAACTGTTACAGCCCGCTGCAACTGGTACTGCTTCTGGAACGGGATCAACTTCAGTAACTCTTTTTTTATCATTTTCGGATTTTAAAAAATTATATTCAGATTTCCGTTGTAATAACTGAAACATTTACTCAGATATCATTTTTTTATTTTTATTATTTTTTTTTTAACACATATTGTTCTTCTCTTCTTTCTAATTTTCCTCAAAATTTTTTATTAAAACAGACTACAACAATGGGGGCAAATCCAATGGGTGGCGCATTGGGAATGGCACAGCATATGATGCAAAACCCAGAAGCAATACGCGAAATGACCAATAGTCCAATAGTTCAATCATTGCTGAACAATCCGGATATAATACGGTCACTGATTGCTGATAATCCACAGATTCAACAGGTTATTGAGGTAATCTTTATCCCTTTCTGTTTTTATCATAAAAATGAAGGAACAGGAAGAAAAGATGAATTATCCAGCTTTTGAATCATAAATATTTCTGTCCTAACAAAGTCTTTATTTTGGTAGATAATTTTTGACCGATCGATTAATGCTCAAATGTTGATTCTAGTCAAATCCCGAGCTAGGCCATTTGTTGAATGATCCGGAAGTTATTCGACAGACTATCGAAATGGTAAGAAATCCGAGCATGTTCCAAGAATTGATGCGTAGCCGTGATCAAGCAATACGAAATCTTCAGGTTTTGATTAACACTGTTCTGTTCTTGTCCAGTCTTTAATTGAGACTTGAAATTTTCCAGGATTTGAAAATCTAATATTGAGCTAGAAAAATCGATTAAATTGTTGAATACTAATTAGCATAGAAATAATGGTCATTTCAGGGTATTCCGGGCGGACAAGCAGCATTACAGCGTTTATATCAAGACGTACAGGAACCACTATTGAACAGTGCAACAAGTACTTTCGCTAACAATCCCTTTGCAACTTTAGTAGATAATTCCAATAATACGGGTAAGATTTTATTACATTTCATTTGTATTTTTTCATAAATTTATATCCATTAATTCTTTATTTGGTCTTATTATTTATTGCGAAATTCTTGCTTTTTAAACTAGGATCACATAATGAGTGATCAGTTGTTTGCTTTCAAAAAATTTTTAATTAAATTACCATTTTTATCATTCAGCTTCACGTAGTCAACGTGCTGGTGTTGAAAATGCTGAAGCATTGCCAAATCCTTGGAGTAATACTACCAATACATCTGGTTCCACATCTGCCAATACAGGCGCTGGTAGCGGTACTCCCTCTCAATCTTCAGCGAATATACTGGCTGGTAAATTGCTATAATTATCTCAATTTTTTTTCATTTTGCTAATATTAGTAATTAATTTATTCTACATAACTGTGAAATATATCTCCAGAATTGCTTAATTTTTAATATACTATTTCTAAAGTATGCCATACTGTTACAAGTTTCTCCCTCTTTCTCCCTTTTTCTTTATCTCTGTTTGTCATCTATTTTATTGTGTTCTCTGCACAGGAAGTTATAAAAACCTGGTCTTGAGAGTTTAACTTACTTATAATTGGATGTTAAACTCTCATTTATTTTTTCCTGAATAAGGAAAATAGAGGGAAATGTCTTTTATTTCATTGTCATTAGCATTATGTCATAATCTCATCTATTCAATTATTTTTGGAAGGAAAAAGAAGATGTAATTAAAACCAAATTAAAAATGAAACTGACAGGGAAAGATGAAATATAAAGCCCAGCGCTCTTAACGTGCAGTGAGTATATTTTGTGATCTTTCCATTACAGAACTTGCAAATACTCTTGGTTTGTCAGAAAATCCGCCAATGTTGTCTGACCCGAATGTTTATGCACGATTGCTCAACAGCGAGATGTTTACTAATACTATGAATATGATTCGGCAAAATCCATCGTTATTAACACAGGTTAAAATTTTTTGTTTTTATTTTACTTGATGTTTTTGAGAAAGGCTTAAGAAATACTTTATTCACGATTTCAGATGCTCTCGTCGGGTCCAGCAGTTTCGTCGACTATGGAACAATACATACGGAATGCTCTACCACATTTCCGGAATACGGTAAAATTTTAAAATTGTTTTTTTTTCTTTTTTTTTTTTTTAAAGGGAATCTGAATCCGGACAAATCGAATTCTCATTTTTTGTTACTGAGAGTATTTTGATTTTCCTAAATTATTTTTAACGGCAACTGTCGTAATGATTTCGCAAAATGTGTGCTCATTTCAAAATTTTAAAATGTTTTGTGAGATTTCCGGATGCTGGAACTCTATGTTGTTAGTATTGTAAAAAGTAACACTATAATAAATTGGGGAAAATATAAATGATGAAACTAGATATTTAAATATCTAGATAATGAAACTCAAGTAGAAGTGGTAGGAATCTAAAGATCACTAGAAAGTTTGTAAACTTCTATCAAATTTTCAGATGCAAAATCCGGAAATGTTGCGAGCAATTTCTAATCCGAGAGTGCTCGAAGCATTCCAACAAATTCATACTGGCATGGATACTTTACGTCGTGAAGCTCCACAGCTTTTACCTGCTGGATTGTAAGTAGATTTTTTTATTCATTACTATTCACATAAAAATATAGAAATTCCTACTTATATATAATATGTAAACGTTTTTCTTTCGGTTAATAATATTCTCTTTCCAGTTTTCCAACTGCTCCAGTGCCAACTACAACAGCATCTAGTACTGCCATGAGGTTTGCATCTTACCACTTTCCTGCAGTGTCAGACAAAGCTAAAATTTTTCTTCCCTTAAGATGCTTTTTAAATCGGAAAATGAAAAATGTAATTAGTGGTGACGATTGTCGATCAATTGATCTATGCCTTATAATTTAGACGACAAAATGTCGTTCAAAAACTCGTGTTTTCTTTTTTTTTAGCGATTCAACTGCAAATGGCGCAGCACCAGGTTCAGGAACGACGACAACAACGGCTTCCTCTACTCCGACCACCGAACAAGCAATGATGATGCTTAATTTGATTAGACAAATGACTGGCACAAATCTTGTAAGTTCAGTGGGACTTTCAGTGAAAGTTGAGCAATAGTAAGAATCATTTCAGAGCATTAATACAGATTTAAGATTTTGT
Source organism: Onchocerca volvulus (assembly GCA_000499405.2). Classification (NCBI taxonomy): domain Eukaryota; kingdom Metazoa; phylum Nematoda; class Chromadorea; order Rhabditida; family Onchocercidae; genus Onchocerca; species Onchocerca volvulus. Next base: position 670,683 of record HG738137.1, read on the forward strand.
CCTTTTTCGTAACTGCTTAGTGCTAGCATTTTACTTATTGCATATATGATTGAAGTTGTAATCTATGTGTGATTATTCTTTATGTATCGGAATCATAAGTCAAATCTGAAATACGCGTAATATAAAATGAAATTCCTTGGTATATTTCTCAGGAATTTTTGTTTTTTCAAGAACAACAATGAAGTATGGATTTTCAGGGTGGATCGACACAACCACCAGAAGAGCGTTATCGTAGTCAATTAGAGCAGTTAACAAGTATGGGATTCAGTAATCAAGAGGCGAATATTCAAGGTAATTTTAAGACTTGAAAATTTCCTGGATCGGGTAGTTTGCAGAATTATCATGAAATGTTCTTGATCTTTCTATCTTTAATATTCAGTTTCCTACTAGTGATATGATTGCGCTATTTCTTCCAACTTTAGGCTTATTTTCTGACTTTATGCCCCCCTAGAATTCTCATATGTTGTTCAAACCAGGGAAATAATTAGTTATCACTTTGATTTAATTGAACAACATACAGCACTTTCATTTTTTGGCTTACTTTAAGTTACTCGGGTTTGAATTTCTTTTCTGGTTTAAGAAAATAATCAGTATTAAATTATGCAATAGGAATTGAATCGAAGACGAAACATTTTGTTGTACACATACATGAACATCTTTTAAAGTAGCATTAACTGATAATGGAAGAAGAGAAAGGCAGAAATCTATGCTTGAAAGAATTATTTTTCTGTCTGCAATGATTATATTCTGCTTTAGGTAGGTACATGTTCTGCGTATAAACTGTCAAATACTTAGCACCATCTCAGTGAATTATTTTTGTTTTGTTTTTTTTTTTTTTCAAGTGTCCTAGTATATGAGTATTGTAATAATGATATATATATATACATATATTATTCGGTATATTGAGAAATTAGCGATAGAAAAAGATTCTATTATGAACATAAGGATCAAATACGCCAGGATAATTTTCGAATAATTGCTGTAATATTTTCTTTGTAGCACTACTTGCGACATTTGGTGATGTAAACGCCGCGATCGATCGACTTCTAAGCGGTGCTGGACAACAATGATGTATACGTAAAAATCAGTCGCCACTTCTTTTTGATTGATTAGTCTGTCGAAATTTTATTGTAAATTCTAACTCGGCTGCAAATGAAATTCACTTCTTTCATAAGCTTAAATCTTTTAAATGAAAGTGGAATTATATTTGTCTTATTGATATTTTATCATCTTTATAAATTGCGAATACGTTTTTAGGTCATAATTGAAAGCTATAAAAAATGTGAATCAAATGCTCTAGATTTTCGGCTACAAATAATTCTATGAAATGGACAGAGTTTGATTGTATCGTGAAAATTATCAAAAAATTGTAGACTAAAGCAACTTCATTTGTATAGTTATGAATTTGATATTTAATGAATTTCAAAAATTGTATTAGACTTTTCTTATCAAGGTAGGGATTGCGACGACTTCCATAAAATATCCCTCTGTCATTCCATCTATTTTCTAATATTATCATTCAGAAAATATTCTAATATCTAATATTATCGTTCATATATCAAATATTTAGCTTTGCTAAACAAATTTTGTGATTTATTCAAAGTCTTTATTTAGTTCCTCCCTTATTTTTGTCCTTTTTTAAAATGTAACTGCAGTAGTTTCATTTACTTGCAGCAGTTTTACTTTTACGTGCTGCAGCTTCATTATAAAGAGAATTCTGAGATGCTAGGAATAGTTCTCAATTGCAGAGTAGAGAAGTATTGCTTCCCTTCCAAAACATGCTTATATATGCTCTCCAATTTTATTGAATATTCAAATTTTAATTTCATATTGAAGTATGGTTCTACTTAGTTCAAGATATTTCCCCTAACTTTAGATTTATTGCTGCTGTCTTTTGTGAGTCAATTTTTGTCTTGTTATCCATTGAATGGCAAGTGGATAAGTTTACATAATTGATATAAATTTCATTACTCATTTTCTCCAGTTGCTTCATTTAAGATTAGCCTCTCAAAATGTGATAAATAGTTGCAGTTTTTACGCTAAAGGTTTTTTCCAAATTGGTCATGGTACTTCCGTAATTTTGAAATAAAATCTTTTATTTTGTTTTTTATTGATTGATTCGTTGAAATACAGTGCAGTTGTGGCCGTAATGTCATAATAATTTTATTCAATTAGTAATTAGTTTTAATTTTTGAAATTTACTTAGATTTCTTCATGAGCTTTTGTTGTCTAATCGTCTGCATCACTTCAAGGAGCATTCAAATATGGTGTGCAGAAATGAGCTTAAAGCAAGTGGAAAGTTTGGAAGAATTGATATAATGATGGAATAGAATAAAGCGTCAGAGTACCAATCTAAAATGTTGTATGAACCAGATAGCAGATAAAAAGTTATTAGAAATTTTATTTCTTTATCAAATTCAAATAATGTAAAATAGTAAACGAAAAAAGAAGGATTATATCGTGGACAAAAGCTAATTAAGTTATGCGTAATGTAAGTAAATTATAAATAGAGTAAATATATTGTAGTTTAATAGGTTTAATATTAAGTTAGACAAGAAAATTTTAGTTAATTTTTAACAAATTTGTTTATTATGTTTAACAAATATTTTCAATTTTTACATATTAAAAGAAAAAAAATGGTATAAATGCATTGTAATTCATATTATTTGAATGGTATACTGTCTAAATTCAACACCTGACAATCATGTGTGATTTTTTTTCTTTTAATATCTTGGCATATGAAACATAAATAAAAATAACTTCAAATAAATAAATTTGGATAAATCAGATATTAAATAACATTTCGAGATAAATTTTAATATTCATCTAAAAAAAAAAATAAATAAAAAATAAAATAGCAAAAAATACCACCAATAAGATGACATTTCACAGTATGCAAAACATTTTATTAAACATATATTGATTAAATAAAATATATGTATAATTAAGTTATTTTATTTGAAGTTATTTTTGGTCATTGTTATACGATCATTATTTGCCATCTTCTCAAATGTCGACAACATTAATCATTTCTTTTTTTTTTTTTCGAGAAGAGAGCATCATCTTTTCATTGCTAATTTCAAGGATTAAATATTTGTTGGATCGATTATGATCTTCAGTGACATTCATCCAACTAATCCATCTAATATATTCTCTTATTTTTCATTTTTTTTTCCCCTTTTTTTCCCTTTCTTCCTGCAAAGAAAAAGTTTTTGCTTAATGATCAAAAAAAAGTCATTAATTGAATTGGTCAATTTCTTTTTTTACTGTTTATGCAGATTAGATATTTAATTATACATCAAATATTAGATTATGTGTCAAATATTTAATTTTATTTTTATTCCTAATAAAATGTAAGTTATGTACTGAAACAAAAATATTGTATTATTTAATTTTTTGCTGACAAATGAAAAAAAAATAGATGTTCAATAAATAATAGGTTCTATCTAATGTTTCGGAATTATATGAATCTATGAAAGTTTTAATGATTATGAAATTGAAATTGCATTATATCTTCCAAATTTTATTACTTAAATTGAGCTTTTGTTTTATCCCTTTTATTTCAAATATTTTACTAATTTTGGTTATTTGAGATTTTATTTTCATCATATAATCAATTAAGTTATTAATTTTTGTTTAAATTAAATTCATTTAAAAACTTTATCTACTTATTTATTTACTTATTCACATTCTATTTATTCAAGCTAATCAGTTCGCTTATTCATTTGTTTGATTAGTTATTGTTGTTTACTTAATTGCTCATTTGTTCGTTACCATTTATCTTGTTCGTTAAGCAATTAATGCCATTTGCATATTTCATTTATTCAGCTGTATAAATTTTACAGTAGAATCATCCTTTTATTTATTTATTTATTTATTTTTGCTTATTCTTCATGATTGGAATTTCAAATGATTCATTTTTATACTTCTTGTATTCATTTTTATTTTTATCATTTTCAGTTTTAGTCTTCAATTATTGATTTCATATTTATTTTTCGAATGGCTTGTTTTGTAATTCTCTTTTTTGGTGATAACATTTTAATTCTGATTATTTAATTTTGCTTAATTTATTTAAGTCAAATTTTGCGAGATGAAGAAAAATCGAAATTCATTCGATGAATATGCAAATATATTACTTTGAAATTTTCGATTTAATTTTATTCCCGAAATTCAATCTAAAATCTAGTTGCTTTGATTGAAAAGCTGAAATTGTTTTGTTCTAATTTCGAAAGACATAATGAAATCTCATAAGGGAAGAATGTGATTAGACTTAAAGGAATTGATTGACTTTATGCATTATCATCAGAAGGCGAGAAAAGAAAATTAACTAATTGCTTGATGGCCTTTGTGGATTATTATATATTTTGCCAATTTCGACGAGCACAACATAGAAATTATCCTAAAATGAGTAAATAAAACAGTATATCATCATGAAATTCATTTCTCATGACTTCCCGGATTCTTGAATCTGGCTGATGGCTGAAATCTTTGAAACAGATGAAAAGATATGTTTCATCAAATTATCAATTTTTTTTTTTTTTTTTTTTTGATTAGGAAAATGTTATTAAAATTAATATATTTAATCAAAATAAAATAAAAAATGAAATGTAATTCAAATTTTGTGATTTCGAGTTGAAAAGAAATTTCATAATTTTATAATTCAACACAAAATTTAATGTTCAATCATTTAAATTACTAAAGAGAAAACAATTCCATAATATTTACATCTTTAAATATTTCATCGTTAGAATTTAAAAAAAAAAAATAGCTAATAATTAATGGATTCAGTATTTCACAGATGTAGAAATTTTATTTCAAATTGATGCAGCGATATGATTATTCTTAACAAATCTCTGATAGTAAACTTTGTGGAAATGGATAGTTCAATTTGGCTCGATTCTGTCCTTTGGATATGTCAGTTCGTAATATTTACGATCCTAACAATTGGCTTATTTGTGAAGCATTTGCAGCTACGAATCGTTGAACATTGGATAGCGGCGGTCAAGTTGATTGATTAGTGATAATAGTAATAGTTTGATCTATACCGCTCAAAGTTAAAAGTTTGTCCTAAACAAATATGACGATTTCTTTCTTATAAGCACTGTATCATTATCATTGTTATTATTATTAACATTATTATTGTTGTTATTATCATTTGCTGTCAATGTTAATGACTAAAATAGCAATTTCAATTTTACTTTATAAATTAAAAATCTTTAATAAAGAATTCTTTTCCTGATTTTTGAAAATCTTGAAATTTGTTTTATCAAGTCGATGACAAAAGCAATAAAAATATATTGGTAATCTATAAATAGAAATATATATATAATGACAAATAATGTTAATTATAACAATAATAGTTATAATAATGCATATAATAGCAATAAAATGATACTTATCAATGATAATTATAAATATCATAACTGATTTGATAATTGCAGCGGAAGAGAAGTTAGGATATTGTTCATTGTCGCATAACTATTCTATTTTTCCACTCATATTTTTTTTCTATTTATATTATAAATTTTTTCGAAAAATATGTATTATAGAAATTAAAATGCTGAAAAGTTAAAAAATCAGAAGATAAAAATAGCAAAATGATTAATTTACGCAAAAAACGATTGATGAATTGAAACATTGTACCATCAGAGTTCAATTAGATCTTTCTTATGACAAAATTTGCAAAAATAATTCAATTATAAAAGTTTGTCAGTAATAGATGAAATTGATTATCAGAACTGCAAAGACTCAATCATTCCTATTTTTTGCTTTTATTCAACGAAGAAATTTATTTCCTCCTGGCATAATAATCGAGAATATATATGATACCATTGATTGTCAAATGATTTCGTTTGATTTTATTTATTACTAAAGCTAATCATTAATTAATTCAAATTAATCTTATCGCTACGGGAAATGATGGCACGTTCGGTAAAAATTCAAAAAATTTTGCTAATTACTCTTTTTTATTTATGCATCACTTTTTGAGCATATGCTGCTGAAATATGATCTTTTAATTATTGCCTAATTAAATGATTTTTGTGATTCACTTCTTCTGAAAGCTCTCATTTCCTTCCTTCAATTCATTTTTAATCTTCTATTATAAATTTATTTCTTTTTATTTTTTTTTCTTCAGGAAAAACTTTTCAATAAACTTTAGTATATAGCATAAAATATAAAATTATGAAATAAAGATTTTGACCATAATCTATAATATCATTTGATATTTTTAAAAAATTAGAGATAATTTTAAACTAGAACTATCTTTATCATTAATAAAAATGATGAAGTTAGTTATTAGTTTAAAATCTTACACATTGATTAAGCCATTTTATTTTCATTGAATTATTCAATTTTAATTGAAATTTCTGATTTAATTAATTATCAGTTTGTAAATTAAACCATTGAATTCACTGATAGTTTGATTAGTAGTCCGACAAAAGTGAACATTTGAAACAGTTGACACAATGAATTTTATTTAAATAATTAACAATCAATCATCATCTGATACATATTTTAAATATTAGAATATATATTGAATGTTAAAATAGTTGTGAAAATTTAAGCTTGCCGTGCTATTTACAATAACATTGTCCGAAAGTATGCTCAAAAAGTTTGAAGAAATTGCAGCAACATTATCATGACTAATTATGAATTTAATCAGCAATCATTTGACCATCAATAGAAAGTAATCAATAACTAGTCGGCAAAGTCCAATTAAAATTTTATTAATTCCATTAAGCTGCAATCTATTTGTTTCATAAACTCTCATTTTTTTAAGGATAAGGACATGGAATTACAAAAAAAAAAAAAAAAAAAAAAAAAAAAAAAAAAAAAAAAAAAAAAAAAAAGAAAGAAAAGAAGCCAAAAAAAAAGTAATGGAAAATGAGAGATATTCGAATTTGAGAAAGAAAAAAGAGAAACAATTTATGAAATTTGAGACGATGATTGCTTCTTCCATCATATGCAATCGGAGAAAATATGAAATACGGAAGTAAAACATCGCTTCTAAAATGGCAAAAATTTTGGATTACCAGAAAAAGAAAATTTTTTTTGCATAAAAAATTTGATGCTATTTGAAAAAGAATTCAAGATATATTAATTCATTAATTTGAATACTTTTCGGTAATAAAGTATATTAATTCTAATACTATTCGGTAATAAGATATATTAATTCAAATATTTTTCGATAATAACCATCACTGCTTGACTGTACAAATCGAGGAAGCGAAAGGGAGAAGCATGATATAATTACAAAATGAATAGCATAGTTTAAAATCCAAAATTAATTGAAAATAATCAGATTCAGATTATATACAGCAGTTCTGGTGATATAATTTGTCTTACTGATAAAAATTGATAAATATTTCAATCCGTTTGTTATGCTTTATACAATCCCTCATTTATCAGTCCAGCAAATCATTAGAGATTAATTAATGCTTAATTCATTCAGGCATCTCAGACTTTGGCAAATATTGCTACTTTTTGTTTAGTATATAATGTTTCACATTAACTGATAGCTCGAAAATGATATAGATCCTTTCCTCATTGCCCTTTATCAATAATTTATCTCTCTCATTTTTGCTTCACAAGATTACGGTTGTTCGCTTTCAACAGCTTATCATTATGATTTCATCGTTGTCACAGTGTCTATCATCTTACTTTAATCATTGATTTAATTTATACAATTTTCAATATTATCAACGATTAAATCTGTTAATAGTTGTTGGAGCATCTGTGCGGTATCAAGCAAATCGAATGCATATCATATCCATTTAACATAATTGCAATTTTCCTTTTTGCTTTCTGTTTGTTGTTGATAGCTTGAAGAAATGACTATTACGTATTGCATTTATTGTATATTTCTCGTCGGCCACTCATCTCATCTCATTTTCTTCAATTATTCGCATTTTATTGTCATCAGAGAATCAATCGTTTGGTTATCCTTTTATTCCATAAACAGACGACAGCATAGATAGATAAGTGAGACAAACAAACGAATGGACAGATAAAATAAATCCAATTATATGAGCTTGCCATTTCTAATTATACATTTATAGATAAGCGAGAATGAGAAGAAAAGCGAATAATATGATTTTCTTTTGTCCAAACGAATATCACATCTTGACTTTTATTCGAGAGCATTGCAGAAGAAAAGGATACTTAAAAAGGGATGACCGGAATATACAGCTTGAGAATATTACTGGATTGTAGTGTGGGAAGAAGAGAAAATTCGGATGGTATATTCAAAGATATTTCAAACAAGTCGAAATGATGCTAGATGTTGAAAAACAAAAAGAAACATTGTTCAAATATGAAATCACGATAATTTGAAAAATTATCGATCAGCATGACAATGTAAATTTTGATAAGTTGACACTGTTTCTTTCAAGATTATGACGGATTAGCAGGATTCGTCTTGCAATTGCATGCACTATCATTACCGAATATTTTATACTGAATAATGAATGCGATTCTGCGAAATCTGCGATGGCACGGAAAAGACTTCAATTATTGAATTTTTTTTTCGCTGCAAATATTTTGAAAAAATATGTAGAAAAAGTTGCAAAACCTTGCCTATTTTCAATGTTTTATTCTGAAACCAAGGATATGCTTCCGGAAAAAGCATTAGAAATCATAAAATACCAAAATTTCGGTGTAAAAGCGATTTAGTGAATCTACCGAAATTGGGTTATCAGCTAAATGTTTCGAATAATTTGATAGAAACTACGATACACTATCTAGTTTATAAAATGGTACTGTTAAATTGATACTTCAACATTACTGAATGCTACCAGTGGTACTATACCTTTCAAGCTCAAAACTTTCTTCTCATTTTGTATTTTGCATCAAATTTCCTTTTCTTTACGTGTAACTTGCAATTCTCGTCATTCTTTTTCACGTAAATAGCCACGTAAAATATTTTTTCAAAATGTGGAAACGTAGAGAAAATGAACAACGGAAGTTAGTGACAGAGAAGGTGTAAACATCAGTTGACACACATATAATATTTACGTTAAAAGATGAAGAAGAAAGTTATTTGCTTTACATGTAGGTGACAAGCGCAATTATTGGCTATATTTCAAAATTGAAGATGACAGAAGTTCGAGTCTGCCTTTTGCTTTTCTTTTTCGGGATCAATCCCGATGTCCAATGACAACTCTTACCCTGTCTATTAGTTTCTTATATCAATCATTATCACTGATTAGCTCTGCATAAATCAGTGAACTTCCAATTTTTTCTTCAAAACAAAATATTTACTTGTTGTGAAATTTGCTGCTTTATAGCATTAAATTTCAAAAATTTTGAAATATTCCTTTTTATCTTTGGTTCTCTTTTTACATCAATTTTTTTCAAATCTTTCGAATCCATTTAATTCGATTCGATTTATTGTTCTTGAAATTGGTGATAGTGATGATAATATCATCAATTAAACTACTACAATATTTGATCACCTTATTATAATAAGATAAGAAAACGATTTGAAGTTTAATTGAAAAGGTTAAGTAGTGGATGAAGTGAAGGCATTCCTAAACCTTAAAAAAAGATTATTCAAAATCAAACTACTAGGAATCTAAGACATAGTGGAGAAAAAAGTTATGAAGCTTTCCAAATGCTTCTTCAACAAAAATTAATTGGAATTATAATAATTTCAAATAGTTATCATTCAAAATAATGTAAATATATGTTACCGTATGACAAAGTAACAACAACAATAACAATATTAACATGATAGAAAATTTTAGATTTGCAATTAAAAGTAAGAAAAAAAAATGGATGAAAGAAAAGATGAAAGAATAGATGGATGAATAATAAGTAATAAATCAGTTGAAGTCAATTAGAGCAAGCGAAAATTCCAACGCAATTTTTAATGTATCCATTGATGCAATTAAAAAAGAAATATAATTTCTTTTTTTTTTCTTTTGAAATTTTGCGCCTAAAAACGAAACATACACTTACACACACACATACACTTATGCATATGTTGACAAAGATAAAAGTAGAAGGAAGGGAAGAAGAAGAAGAAGAAGAAGAAAGTAATAAAAATTGATTAGTTGAACAATGGAAATAGCAACAAAATATCTCCCTCTAGTAGTAATAGCATTTAGTTTAGTAATTTGTTTGGAAATAAATAGAAAAAGCGAAAATTTGACAAATTAGTTGGTTAAAAATTATGGAAATAATATCGATGGATAATAGTTTGATTGGTTGATTTTTAATGTTCCGGATGGGTTTGAAAAAAAAGAAGCGAAATGGCGCATAGCAATAAAAAAATATTTTGCACAATTTTCTTTTCTAAATTACCTTTCTCTTACTCTTCCCTTTTTCTTTCCTCCTTTTTTCTGGATTTTAAACAACCAAATTAAATATAAAAGTGGAACTTTTTTTTTTTTCGTCCGTTGTCATCTTTTTTTGATCGCCGATTGAAGTTATTTTTTGGTCATTTATTTGGCAACAATTATTTTGTTGCAATTTAAAATTTTCTTTGATCGTTTTTTTTCTCTTTTTTTTCCTTTTTTTTTCGCCATTTAATTCAATTTCTTCAAACGGAAAACAATTGCATTTTTTATTTTGTCAAATTAATTGATATTTCTTGAAATGTAAAATTTCAATTAAAGTTATCTCGAGCTGTCATGATAAATTTTTGAAGGAATGTAGGAAAAAATTCAAAAAATGTTTTAAAAAAGATTTAAAATTTGCAATTTTTAGATGCTTTAACAAATTTTCAAACAATTAATTTTTAAAAAAATGTTAAATAAAAGTTGATATGAGCAAGTTTGCTTTTGGCAAAACAAATTTTGGTAAATTATTTAGTTTCTTAAACTTGAAATGAATAAGAGCATCTTTTTTGCCCCGAGGAATATGTAATTACAGTCCAGTAATAAAATGACTTATTTTTAAATTTTGAAGGTTTCGTAAATTTTCGAAAGTTAAATTAAAGAAAAAAGTTAAAAAAAAAAAAAAGAAAAGACAAATGAGTAAATTGATGTTTAATTAATCAGACATACTTCCTTAAGTATTAGCATGGATTCAGTAATATTGCCAAAATTCAATCATAACATTCTCCTATTCAGCTCATACGATTTTGAATTTATTTCTTCTCGATTAAATTAACTATTTTCAATTCAGCTTATGATGGCTTGGATCAATTCATTGAAAATGAACAAACTACAATAGTTCTATTCAAATTTATTATGGTTAATCATAAAACACAAGTTATTGATGTTTTTATAGATAGAGAACAATAAAAAATTTTCAAGTTGCAAATTTTCTGAAACAAAAAGCAAGGAAACGATGTAAAAGAAAACTAACATATGGTGAGTGAGACTGTCGAAAATGTTGTAAAAATAGCGATCGTTTAATTAATTACAGTAATGGCTAATTGTTCTATAATCTCTCAGGATTGGATATTGGAGAAGAAGGAGAAAATTATGAGAAAACCAAAGAATAATCTACACTTTTACAATAGGAATTATTATTGAAAAGAATGATACAAGCTGAAGCTGATCATTTAGAGGAGAGAGAGAGGACATTCCCTTTCATCCCTCCTAACTTCCTCTCTTTTATTTCCTGTATTTATCAATAGAAGCTAAACGAGCTGATTGACCCTTAACCCATCCTGAACCTTTTGCCCAATTGTTGTTGCCATAATTTACGCATATTGTGTATGTTTTGTCAGTTTGGTCTGTCCATTTGTCTCCCGGACTGACCCTTCCTGTACTTCGTCTTATCGAATTAATGAATGGTCAAAGGTGATGGGATATGGAGAGAAGAAGAAGCGATCGTAAATTTCAAACTGAATGGCTATTGATCCATCCATCCATCCAAATATCCAACTATTAAAGTCTACCTTAAAACCCAATTTATTACTCGGATCCCAAACAGCTAATATAGTTTATGCCATTATTAAGCTGATCAGTAGTAGCAAATAATTTATAATAGTATAATAGTAATAGTAGTAATAGTAATAGCTGATAATAATGATAATGTATCCAACGGTACTGCAAAATATTATCTTTGATTTAAGAAGCTTTTTTTTTTCCTTTTCATTATTTCGTTTTTTTTTTCCACTTGATTCATTTTATATTTGCTAATTTTGTTTCATTCATTAATTTCATCAATTCATTCAAATTAAAATTCAGTTTTAAAGAATTTCCTGAAACTTGTAAATTGCACAAATTTTTATTCTATTTTTTGTGGGAAAAAAAAAAAAGAAAATTCTAATCAAAAATTATCAACTCAATTGTTGTTGTTTTTGCTTTTCTCTAAATGTTTTTTCAAAAAACATATGAAATTCAAAGAATTTATTTTTCTTATGATTATATTATATTTCTATTGTAATTTTGAAATATTGCTTATTTTTTATGTTAAAGAATTGTTTTTTTTTTCAACCGGAAAGATATATTATTGATTGATGAAAGAATGATTCATTTTTTATGTTATAAACAATTATTAGAAATATCCAGGTAAAGTGATCACTAGATATATTCGTGTGTGTTTGTTTTAATTTATTATAAAATTAAAACAAATATGCAAATTCATAGCTTGCATACGGTATATGTGTATTACCTACGATAGATGTCATTTACTTTTTGCTTTTCCTTTTTTTTTTTTTTTTTTTCATAATTCAAGTATTTTTTGATTACAGATAGTAGTAGTACTTATTGCATCTGTCATCCGTCATGACAGATGACATTCAAATGACACCTACCCATATTGGAATACTTTTCAATTGGGAATGGATGACTTTTGTCGTCGTCGTAATGTCAAAATTGTTGGGTAATATTTGAAAAATGTGATTTGTGTATGAGTCGAGCATGCGGTCCATCATCTCAACAATTATTGTGTATTTAATTAGAAAATGTAAATCACGGCTTTCAATCCGTCTGGCTAAAATGAAAGCTGTGTGTGCATGCATGTGTGTGTGTGCATGCATGCATGCATGAATAACAGCGCATGCACATACATACATGCATGCATCCTCATTTATATAATATATAAGCGGAAGTTTGAATCGTTGATGAGCTTCCTCAAAATTAAGCATGACCAGGCTGCTGATTCGATATTACTCACAAAGGGATGAATATATGAGGAAAGCAAAATGAGCGGAAAAAGTTTCATTCATTAATAATACGGCACTAACAATCTGCTTTCTCACGCAGTACTGATATATTTTACTGATAACGTGCTATCAATACTTCATTCTATTTGGTCAACTTATATTCGTATGTATATATGCTTAAATTTTAGTATGAATAGATCAAAATGCATTAAAAATGATAGGCAAGAAATGAAACTTGAAAAATTGGAATTTAAAATTTTCGGTCTGAATCAATATTTACGTCTTTGTGACTTCATTATTATAGAGGAAATGTACTGAATATCAAAATATCAGATTTTATTAAAGCAAAAGTAACGATAATGCGAATAATTTTGAGCTTAATAGAAATTCTCAGTGAGAAGAAATGTTCTATGAAAGAAAACGGGATAATAGTATTACTGATTCGGGAGCGGAATAAGTATTTATGTTTTTAAGGGAATGAGTGTATTCATTCATTTTAAAGATTATCCTATCCTGGAAGAGTTAGATTAGAAAATTTTATTTAAGTAATGAAATTTTGAAACTATTTATATATTAAAGTTAAAATTAAAATTAGTAATCGATTAAAAAAATTATCTGCCTTTCTCTTCCTCTTTCGTTTTTAACCCTTTTTTTATCTTTTTAGTAGGTGAAGCCGATTATGCTCAAATTATATGAACATTAAATGTTGAGAAATAATCGAACTTATATTGTATTTCAAAAAAGTAAATGATTTGTTATCATCACTTGACTGATTAAAATTTTTTCAGTCATCATTTTTATTTGATTTTTTCTGGATCACGCTGTTTTTTTCTTTTATCATTTCTGTTCCATTTATACTATTTCCATTTTATTTCCATCTTTTTTCTATTATCCATTTAAATTATACTATTTTGACCTATTTATTCTTTTTAATGTGATATGTCATCATATTGTTTGTTGGAGCATTCTTAATCTATTCTTTGCTCTTCTAATTTATTATTCCGTTTGTTCTATTTTCATTTATTCTATCTTATTATCTAATTTCTTCCATCATTTTCGTCCTAAACAATTACAATTTAGCAAAAAAAAATTTGAGAATAATTAAGGAAATATTAAATTTGATAAGTAATGTCAATTTACTCATCTTACTTTGTCACCTTCGATAAGCAACTTTTCCTCTTTACTATTCAGCAAATGTTGTTACTAATTGTTGCAGGAAAACTTATTCTTCAAATATTGTTTTCACAAGTTTTTGCCATCACACTACTCATCCTACCTTACTCTTCTTTTCCCTATCTCTTTAGGTGATAAGCGGGAAATAGTTAATCATTTTTCAAATTCACACTTCAACAAACATCTAAGATGAAAATAAAAAATAAGTCTTGAAAGCATAACAATCTTTCGATATTTGATGAAATATCACTCATTCGGTTTTCATTCAAATAATCATAAATATATTCGTATATGTGAAATTTAAATATAATTTTTTCATTCCTTCAAATTTTATTTTCTTTTTTCATTTTAAATGATACGCTCAAGTTTCTTTTTTAATTACAATTTTAAAATTTTACTACTGCTCGTGCCTTATTCTGTATACTTTGTGAATAATGAGAAAGTACTTGTTTGGAAAGGGAGAGAGAGAGAGAGAGGAGGATAAAGGGAGAAAAGACAAAATTGTCTTCAAGTGTTTTTCATGTTAGCAAGAAAATGAAGTTTTTAATAATTGAAAAAGTTTTTTTTTTTCCTCTTTCTTTTTCTTTCTTTTTAAGAAATAAATAAATTTTTCCAATTTCAATTGGTTCATTATTACAGTAGTTCAAATGGTTAGAGGAAACAAAAATATGATATGTATTAGAGGCGCATATTACCGTAATCTCCATCATACATCTTTATTGAAAGAGCCAGTATGCTTTCGCTTCTCTTCTATGAAAGAATTATGATTGGAAGAAGACGGAAATATATAACTGTCTTTAGTTTCCGCATAATATTTCTATGTATGTGTGTATGTGTGTATGTGTGTATGTGATAGCTGTTGATGAAATAATTAGTGAAGTCTCGTGGATTATTTCTGATAAACTAAGCTGATCGAAGCGGCAACCTCTCACTCATAATCGTTTCTCCTTGGGATATTTTATTATCATCCATCTTATCAACCAACCAAATCATCATATCATAACTACTTTAACTTAGCGATGTTAAGCATTTGAAATGATATACTTTTTGATCGATTATTCGTTAACTCTTGAATTCGTTATTAATCCCAATGGGTAATGAAGGAATCATTCCTGAAGTCTGAGATAGGCGAGAAATTAATTTTTTCCTCGCTAAATTGTCATTTTCAGAAATTAATTAATTTTCAAGCATACGTTACTTAAAAATAGATGATGATGATATTATTTCGAGAACTATCAAAATATTCATATAAAAATTAACTTTGGCATTAAATGTTCCCTTTTATATCAAAGTAATCATTTTTTCTTAAAGAATTATTTAGTTTTCCTTTGGGATATATATCATTGATTATCGTTATTTTGCATCTTCCAATGATTATTGCAAAAGAAAAGCAGTTAATGATAAATAAAATTTCAAAGAGGTAGTTTGATTAGCATAAAATAAAAATATTTGACAAAAATGTAACATTTTGCAGTTATTTTTGATATATGTTTGTTTCAATATAATGACCGCAAATATCTTATTTGAATTTGAATTTAAATCCAAGAATAGTTTCATTCATCAATAATAATAATAATAATTACTGTTTAATTAATATGTAATGTATGCAGTTAATCAACTGTTGTATAGGAGTATTACTAAATAATAGTACTAAGAATCATCATAATTTTAATTTGCTATCTCAAATAATCGACTTTCTGGAATGCTAGTTGTTGTCTGATTTATAAATGAAATCCGGAATGCTTCCATCACACCTGTATGAATTCCGGAAAAACGTATCATCCATTCTCGAAATAGAACATGCACGAAATATATAGTAGTTTACGGATTACTGGATAAGAATAAGGAAAATGAAAAAGTGCATGAATATGGATTTAGACATACCCATCCATCCATCCATGTGTATATGTGTCAACTCATTTATAATTATAAAATTTTCTCTTTTATCCTCCTCTAAGCTTTTGCTTTTTTTAAAAGATGGATGAGAAGGAGAGAATATGAAAAGATAATATTATATTATACGGGATGATATACTGATAAGAGTTATATATTAAAATAATATAGATGGAATAAATGAATTGATGGAAATAATATATAAGAGAGAGGAAGAGGAAATCTGATGAATAAAATTACTTTAATGATTTTGAGAATTTGCAATTATTTCCGCATTTTTCTTAATAGAAATTGGAAATGATGCAAAGCAGAATAGAAAATTATTTTATTGGGACGTAGATTGCAAGTTCAATTTCTTCTTTTTCTTTTCATTATCGTAATTAATGGTGAAGTAGTTGAAAGATGAATTTATGATATGTGAATGATGATGTATTACGATGGCCTCATATCTTATTAGATATTTCACAATACGATAATTTAAAAAAAAAAAAAATTATATTACAAGTATTTAACATCCTACAATGATTGTTGGAAATTATTCGATTTCGATTTACATTTTGCTAAAAAAAACGAAAAAATTAGCAGACGATTATTTTGAAGCATTTAAATCAACATGAATGTAAATATAACTACTAAAATTAAATAATCAATTATTTGAAAATATAATGTTGCAATTCGAATCCCTTTTTTCATTCTTTGCCATTTTAAAATTTCATTTCTTTACTCCAAGAAATCGAACCATCTCCTCTTTTGCTGGTTGGAAACATCGTAAAAGTCATTAAATCAGCAACCAGCCATTTGAAAATGATTATATTTCGCAAAAATTTTTACACACACCATATAACAACATACATTATCATCTCTACATACAAACACATACATAACATATCCATACACACACACACACACACACACACACACACACACACACACACACACACACAGATATGATCCAATAAATTGAAATGATTTACGGTACCTGAATTTTAACAAGGTTGGTAAGAGTTCGGGAATGTAATCGAATGAATGCATCTAAAAAATTCAATTCTTATTTTATGTTCCATTCGATCGATTAATTTGTTTATTCAAATTTGATTTACAATGATTATTTATCTGTTTGCTTGTTTCAGAAATTCCGAAGAGTACTGGATTGTGGAAAGTAAGTTTTTCATTCCAATTCAACTTATCCCATGCATGGAATTTATTTGAAATCAGTATCGATTCATTCACATCATCAATTCTTCATATCAATTGCTTAATTCACATTACTATTCATATATGAATTAGTATATGGATTAAAATGAATTCATATTTAATTGAAAAAACGTTTTAATGACTTTTTTTCTAAAACAAAAAAAGTTTTTTTATTTGTTTTAAATTCATTTTTCAGCTGTTTCATCTTTAAATTTATTTCTCTCTTCCCCTTTCTTTTCCCTTTTCTTCTTTCTTTCTTTTTTTCTCTTCCGCACATATATTTCACATCGAACAAAAAAAAAAAAAAATTTTTTTTCAAACAAATTCACGACCAATAACTTGCAAACAATGGGCGTAAATTTTACGTTTTTATTGCTTTTCCAATCATTTTGAATAACAAATGAAGCAAGAGAAAAAGTACTTTTTTCTTAACGAACTGACAGATATGAATCCGGTCAGACCGGACGGTCGGACGAATGGACGGTTGGACGAATGGAATATGATGTGATATGAGATAAGATGAAATGATATGATTAGTTAGGGATAGGTTAAACAAATCAACGAATGCTCCGAAATTTTTTAATTCATTCTTCCGTCATTCATAAAAATTTATTATCCTTCAAACGATTATTTTTTT
The DNA here is from genome assembly GCA_000499405.2 of Onchocerca volvulus. Classification (NCBI taxonomy): domain Eukaryota; kingdom Metazoa; phylum Nematoda; class Chromadorea; order Rhabditida; family Onchocercidae; genus Onchocerca; species Onchocerca volvulus. Next base: position 688,643 of record HG738137.1, read on the forward strand.
AGAGTCTAAGCTTACTATATCTTTCTTTTTTTTTTTGCCGCTCTTTTCAAGTTTTCCGTAGTTTTTCTTGTTTTTCTTAAAGTAAAGAAAATTACGATGATGATTTATTTACTCAACGGAAACAATCATTATTTTTTGCTACAGTAATTCTTAACTTGAAATAGTAATATATTTTCATTTTGAAATTTTTTTAAAGCTTGGAATGGATTAATAATTCACTCTAATTGTTATAAGGAATGATATTTTAAAAATATGATTTGTTTGCAATTTCAACATTTCCTCGAACTTTTCTTCCAATATTATATTCCTGAATCTATTCAAATTACTCAAATTTTAATCTGAATATCCTATTTACTTTATAAAGCAAAATACGGAATAGGAAATAGGTAGGAAAAGGGAGAAGAAAATCAAATGGCTACAGTATCAAAATCATCATTTTAATAACAGGTTATTTTTTATTTGACTTCCAAAAATACACATCTGTTCTTTACTTGTCTTCCTAAACCATTCGTAAGGTAAAATTATTTCTCATAATAGTAGGATATAAATTATATGAGAATTCATTTCATAAATTTACCAAAGCAAACAAAACTAGTCAGTTTGAAATTCAATTTCAGAAATTTGCTCAAATCAAATTTTCTTTTTCTTTTTTTTTTTTTTTTTGTTCGCAATAGATTGGATAAATATGAAAGAATGACTCAGACTTAATAATAAAAATGATGATTTAAATTATAGCAAATATTTTATCATCATTTTATTATTATTATTATTATTATTATTATTATTATTATTATTATTATTATTATTATTATCATTATTGTTGCTATTATTGTTACTATTGCTAATTACTATTACTTTCCTAATTAGATAATAATCAAAGTATATGCAGTATGAATAGTCTCCGACACAGTACTGGAACGATAATTTAATTCTGCCCATAGTTATCAGTATTTTATCACATTATATTTCGCATTCTTATGCTATTAGCTGATGTTGTAATCTCTAGAAATTCTATGTGTTAGCCGAAAAACATATGATGGCTGACACAAAAATATATCACTCGCAATCAATCCAGCGAATTATGAGCTGAGCTTCTTCTAATCATCAATTTTGATATCCGCTCATTTTATTAGTTGTTGTTATTGGGAGTATCAGCAACAGTATAAAGTAATATGAAAATTGCTAGATTCAAGTTAAATCATTTATCATTGACATTTGTGTTAGCAACTTTCATATAGCAACTTGACAAATATTTCTTGAACTAAATCCCTCGAAGATATTTGTTGTTCGTCTACTTCTAACCTGATGATGATATCTCTGTCCATAACTTTCTCATTACTCTTCTCTAAAAGGTTTAGCCTAGAGCTAATGGATGTTATTAATGGCCAAGCACAAATACATACATCATTTCACCTTCAACAAGCAAAGTCTGTAATAACTTTCATGTAATGCCATATCTTCTTGCGTTTTACCATCATTTTGACAGATAAGACCGCTTCTTGTTTAGATACCTGGAATGTTTGCTGGAAATTAATTTCAATGATAGCTGATTGATTAGAAATCAATACTAATTTAAAAATTTAAAAATTAAATAATTTTCGGTTTTTTTTAACTTTTAAAATTTTGGAATTTTGTTGCAAAATGTCTGTAGGAAATGATATTTTAACTAATGAGATGAAATGAATAAAATGAATGAATGAATGAATGAATGCATGATTAAAAGATTTTTTTTCCAAGTAACACAAGATAGAAAGAAGTATTTGAAATAATTTAAGCTTATTATATATGCATACTTTTTCACCGTCCCTTTTTTCGTCCTTCTTTTTTTCTTCTTTTCATGCTAAGCTTCCAAACGAAGCGATAAATAATTGCGTATAAAGTGAGAGTAATTCGAAGCATATGTATTCATGCAAAAATGGTTCGATAAAGTTAAAAAAAAAAAAGATGTGCAAATGATAATATCGATGATTCGAGAGCGACCGTAGCTCATTTATCAATGAAATATAACAATTTCAATCATTCGTTCCCATCTCGTTCTTATCATTTCTATATATATATATATATATATTTATGTATATACTTCAATCTCATTCCTTTTTTTCTATCATTTCCTCTTATTTTCATAAAATTCCCATAGGTTTTAAAAAAAAAAATTTATTTGTCATAATAAATGATGATTTATGTGCAAAATATTCCAGCAAGATTATGTCAAATTTCAGTTTTTTTTTTTTCTTTTTGTCTACCAGTAGAGAAAAAAGGAATATCTTGCAAAAAAGAAAAATTTTTATTTGAAATAAAGTAATTTAAAAAAGTGTAAACAAATTTCATTTTATCATGACAATTTCAAAAGAAATTTTAGTTTAATAATTAAAACCATTGTAATTGAATGAAATGATCGATCCTAATTAATCATATCTTATCCTATCGTAGCCAATCCTATTATTCATTTAGAGAAAATTGGCAAATTGAGCCACAAAATTGTTGAAATGTAAGTATAGTTAAACACAATAGATGATCGATTTTAGCAACTTCATGCAAATTTATCTTTAATTCAAAATTCATCATGGCAGAAATGAAATTCCTTTTTTTTTTTTTTTTGATTATTTCCTTTTCAGTGTCTTTCTGTGTCTTTTTAAAATTCTTTCCTTTTCTTTGATCGTCTTTCCCTTCAGTTAAGTTCGTTATTTTTCCATTTATCTGCTTTATAATCATCAATCGTATCTTTTCTGCTTTGCTACATATCGCTGAAACATTGGGAAGATGTTAAGATAATACAATATCAATATCTATAAATCATAAAAAAACTTAAATTTCATATATCACTGTAAACCGTAATCCGCTATCATCCTTCCTATGTTTTGCTACTATTAGTTTCAGTCATATTTAACTGCGTAGTACGGTAATTATGGTACGGTAGTTTTGATATTTACTGTACTATATATTTGCTTGCTATCAGCATTCATTTCTACTTTTCGGAAGTTCAGAAATTCCTAAAATAATATTAGTGAATATTCAACTAGATATAAGTATTTTTTATCTATTTTTTATTTAATCAGTTTATAAAATATAGTGAAAAAATAACCGGAATAGTTGCTACCGTAATTCGGTTGTTATCCTTCTCTCATTCCTTCATTCAATAATCCCTCGTACTATAATTTTAAATATTTTAAATTTGATATTTCGGGGAAACTAACTAATTTATGTAATTTCAATTGCCCATGTAAAATTTTATTACATTTTCTGATAACGAACAATAATTCGGAAGTTACGATTTTTTTTCTCCTTTTCTACCTTTCATGCGCCCAAATTATATCTATTTTGTTAGATAGCAATTGTTGCGTTCTAAATTTTTTTAAAACGAATAACTTTTTTTTAGCAATTTTTCATTGAACTCATAAAAATTTTTTCTTTTAAACCCTTCAACTATCGGACGCATTCCTTTCTTTGCCATCTCAGTCATTTCTCTATTTTTATTTATTTATTTATTTATTTTTTCTTTAGCTGAAGGTCATATAAAAACTATACATTCATTTTGTAAAGCTTAAGGAAGAATAGCTGTGAAAGTAATAATACATACTGTAATGCGAAAAATATGACAACATTGGTCATGAGGAAATTTAAATAATACCATGAGAATTAGTCATTATTTAAATCAATTACGGTAGCATTATTCTGATACCTTTTGGTGAAAACAATCAATGGTTGTCCTTAATGAACGAGCAAATTTTTTAATAGAATATGTTATCATAGATACTAGTGAAATTGCTTTATCTTCATTGGTCCCATTGAAAGAACTTGTACATGGCATCATTTGTTAAATTTAAAATTAAATCTTTTATGCAGCTCATTATCAACCATATTCAAGGAGAGCAAATGAGGTTAGTTAAATATTCATTATTAGCTATTTCTCTTATCTATCGAAAAAATCTTTTTTAAAGTTAATTACGATTTGTTGCTTCGCCGGTATGTGCAACGGTCAATTAAACCGTCGGACCGAATTATCCTCAATCCAACTGATATATTTTCACTGCATGGTCAATGATCAGAATTTTATTGGTAAAAGAAAAAAGCGAGTGAGTTCATTTTGAAGAGAAAAAATATTTTAAAAAACGATTTTGAACGACAAAAACGAGAACAAAAAAAAAAAAAAAAAAAAAGATCCAGAGGGTAGATTTAATGATGGAAAAGAAATGATTGCAATAATAATAAATTTTAAAGATTACTGAATATTTTAGCGGAATGGTTCTTTTTTTTTTAATTTCGATAATGATGTTTAGTGAATAAGTAATATTTGGAAATTATGGAAGTAAAAATCAACAAGAAAGAGCAAAGAGTTAAAAAATAAATGGAATAAATGGATATAAAAAGATGTATTATATTAATAGAAATATATTGGGATATATTATTTGACATTATGTAATTCACACCACGGCTTATTATACAAATTTTATCTTTTTATTTTTTATTTAATTGTTTTGTTTCATTTTATCTATTCTATATTTTATTTTTGTCTTTTCCGCAATTATTTTGTTCTTTTTTTGATCTCTTATTTTTTCTTAATATATCCATGTGCTAATGAAATTATGCTTTTTATATTGAATCTATGCCATTATCATTATCACTAGCTATCTCATCTCCTGTTATAAATATTCCTTCTTTTTATTATTATTAATGCAGCTATTTTTACTCTTAATGACAAATAATTTTGAGATAATTAATGATGATAATAATAGTTTGATAATACTATAATTAGTTTCAGATACTTATGGCATATTAGTTGATGATTATTATTTGTTTGGAATATTGATAGGTACGGTTATTAGTTCTAATATTAATTTATGCATCATTTTCATTCATTGCTTATTTGTTTATTGCATATGAAAATATAAATTTTGAATTATTACTTCTTTTATTTTTCATTTATTAGTCAACTTTTGCATGCTTATTTTCCTTCTTTTGAATTTATAAAATATCAATTAGCTTATTCGCTTACCTAAGCTTTGCTTAATTGCATATCATTTTTATTATTCGCTTACCTAAACTTTGCTTAATTGCATATCATTTTTACTTATTTTTAGTGATAATATAGATATGTATAATTGCTTATTTTATCATTTTCATTTATTTTCTTATCATTTTTTCCTTCTCCTTGTCAATGTAAATTTGCACATTTAACTTTCTGCTCAATATCTTATCATAATTAGATTATTCATTTGCCATTTCTTATTCTCTTTAGTTATTCACACACATATATATTAAGCTAACTAACAAGCATATCGCTTCATTTGTGAAGCATAGCATCTATTAGCGAATTTAATCCTTTGGAATATAAAACAAGAAGATTAAGTTTCAATCAAATTAGATTACTTTTTTCTTAATTCCAATGAAAGATTTAAAAAAAATTTGTATGGTTAAATTTCTGATTTGCAAAATTTAAAAATTTCCATGATATATTTGTTAAAGTTAAATGGAACACGTGGTAATTTCCCGCAAAAATTTCGATTACGACAATAAATACATTTTTTATTTTCTAAAATTTTGTCTTTGTGAAGATTTTTTCCCTTTCTTCTATTCATTGACTGGTCATTTCTTAATCACCAGGTGGCTTATATTACAGCCGTTTAATTTCCATGATGATTAATAGAACGATTTTTTTTGATGCTTCATTTATCCAACCCACGCACGCACACCCACACACGTACACCCACGCATATACATATACACTCTGACACATATATGCACATATTATTCTCTAACAATTTTGTCAACAAAAAGTAGAGAAGCACAATAAATTGAATTGAATTAAATGCTTTTCATATGAAATTTTTAATTCAAATTATTTGCATTTTTGAATGGATACAATCCCTAAAGATAGCAGCATTTTGATGTTATGCCGATCTAAAAATGCGCTTATTTTTTTTTTGTATGAGAACGTCCACTTCAAAACTATTATCGATTTCCATATTTTTACGATTTCCTACTTTTTAGTATCCTAATCCTAAACTGAAGCCATAATCCAAAAATTTTTTGATGATTGTCAAAAAGACTACTCAGGAATTAAGATTTGTATTTCAAAGATTTGAAAAATTCAGTGATAACAAATAGTTATTGACAATCAATATTCATGACTTTTTGGTTTAATTTCAAATTGGATAAAGATTAATTACTTATCAATTATCGAAAAATTTTAACACTTTAGTATTCAAGTTAAGCCTTATTCTTCCTTGCATTCTTATCTTCTTTTTGCTACACTTTAAGAATTTATTCATCAATGTTTGTTTCATACTGTTGACAAAAACAGTAACATAGAAATAATCGTCGATTAGAATTTTGTACTAGAAATGCATAAAAATTTAATTTGCGCATTTTTAATTTTTCTCTAAATATTCAAAAATGATGAAAAATATCGCTAAAGAAAGTAATAATTGAGGGGTTTGTCACTTTTACTTGCTACTAATTATAAATTACCAAAATTTTTCGCAAAAAAAAAAAAGAAAGAAAGGAATCAATTTAGCAATTGTCAATTGTCTTAGGCTTCTTTGAAATTTGCTTGCCTCTTTTGAAATGTTGTGCAAAAGCTGAATTTCATTACTTTTCATCGTTTTTTCAAGAAGCCGGCAAACAGTTGTCATCGTATTGTAAGCTGTCATTCGGCTGATGATGAATAGTTGATGGGAATTTTCTCAAACCTATTTCCAATTTAAATATCCATCATTTTAATTATTGTTGTGTGTAATCTTTGTATTGAATTTTTGAAATTCACCTTTGTTTCATTTATATGTCAAAATTATTTGGCTTTAACCACTTGTTACGAAAAAAGACTTATTTGTGGCTTCTTTGTTTAAATTACTGGTAATATTTCGTTTTTTCCTCAGTAAGTACTTAATTGGAAAAGTATATAAGTGTTAATTGGCACTAACTTAATTGCTAAGGAATGATATCGTATTATCTGTTTATCAGAATAAAGAAAAAAAGCTTCAAATTGAACAAGGACAAATGTGAAGGTATTTTCGGGAATTTTCATATGTTTGTATGAAGTAATGCGTGTATAACGTAATCTTAGTACAAATATACGCGTGTGGGACGTAAATTTGAGCGTAATAGAAGAAGAAAATAACATCAGTTATGTGAATTGGGATGAATTTTTTTTATTTAATAAAATTTAGTGATAGAAAAGTGACAAGATTAATCCAGATTTTTTCAAATAATATATCGCTTAGATGTTATGCACTGCAACGTGCAATCTCACGTAGAAATTTAAAATGAGGCCAACTTGCTGGAAAAATAACTTCTATGAAATATCGCGATGCAACACCTCTTCAGCGTGAAATTGTGCCTTCAGAAAACAGTCGTATTATATTTCATAACAATATTTAATCAATTAATCGAAATATCATTTTATCACTTGGATTTTCCCACTAACATCTTTTTGAATTATTTATTATTTCTGTTTTCCCCGTATATGATTGATATAGTTTCATAAATCATTTTGAATATTTTGACTTACGAATAGATTATTCGTCTAGGAGCCATAAAATACTTTCTTACTTCGAAATAGTAATTAATAAATGTTTCTATTGTAATTTAGCAGTCACCACTCTTTACTTCTTTTTTTTTTTTTGCAACCAAAGTTTAGAAGAATTTTTAATGGTCATTTAGAAATTTCTGTCTTTAAAAGCACAATAATTTTTCAAGGTCAAAAAAATTAGGCGCATGGAACTTAACCCGCAAAAATTTAATCTCATTTGGTAATTTTAATGATCAAATTAATTGGAAATTAATTACAAAAAAAAAGAATTGCGTTGACATTAACATCATATTAAGAAGAAGAAAACTAAATTTGCAATGTTGTTTCATAAAATAATCTTTAGGAACAATTCTAATTTTTACAAACTTCTATTAACATAAATGAGCTTTGCCGCTTATTTAATATCATATTTTTTATAATTTACTTGAATCTTCATAATTTATTCTTCATTTTCATTAATTTCAATTTGTATATTCGATAAATTTTCATTCGAATTTTAATTAAATTATTCTAAAATTTTTAACCTCCATATGGTTCAATATTCAGAAATTCTTAATGACTTATTAACTTTTATCTTTTAATTTGGACACTTCAAATGTCCCTCCCAAAATGATTCACATTCCATGTATAATATATCTTTTTCTCTCTGCAGTGTTGTATTCTCAATTACTAACAATATAGTTGACCGTAGTTCTGTAGCAATTTTGTCAATCTCTTGCCAAATTATATATCGTCATTCTCACCATTCTCTACTGTCTCCAATCGTTCATCGTCTCTTCTCACAAGCACAATCATTTTAACATTATATTTGTGGATACTTACAAATTTTTTTTTCAATCCTCAAAATAATAAAACGTCTTACAAATAATATTAGCACTTTTAGGGATAATTCTTGACGATTGCTCGATTTTTGGTCTTTCTTAGCGAACCACAGTTCCTTCAATTTCTTTGCATCTTGGTCAATTTTATTGGCCAAAATGCAACTTATGTTTGTTAATGTGCTTATTCAATCAAAATTTCATGGTATACTTGATAATCAATGTCAAAATTTATGCGATATGATAACTTTAAGCTTCTCAGAATCATAATAAGCTACCATAATTTGGCCTATTATGCTAATTTTTTCTTTTTTCATTCTAGGCTGTGGTCGCCTTATAATCAGCCAATCATTAATAAATATCGTAAAATGTCATATTAATAATGATTATTTTAGCGAATTAATTTTTTTCTCGATTTCTATGAATTCTTTCGTTTCTTTTTCTACAGTCAAATTTTTTAATGCTGAAATTGATAAATGCCTTTATGTTATATTTAAAAAATATTAGTTACTCATGCAAGTATAAAATTTCTTTTAAATAGCACTAAAAAAAATTCCTAAAAATTAATCCTTTTCGAAGTTAAAGTCAGCCATTTTAAAGGAATTAATTTATATTTAAATACGATTATCAACAATCATTTCACATATATAGCTTAACCGGCAACAGCAAATCATAGATCGAATGAATGATTTATTCCAATTTTTTTCATTTATGCTCATTTACGGCTGTTATCAAAATCTTTTATTTATAGGATAAGGAAAATAAAAAATTTACTCTAAATAAATTAGCAAACAGTTCGTAAAATTGCAAAAATTTTTGGAATTAATGAATATTTCTTTGACAAGTGAAGTGCTGTTTGTTCAATTTGTCAGCGTTTGACAAAATGAAAACATTCATTTGAAAAAACTGTCCTAAAAACAACAAAAATTTCAAAATGCACGAATAAAATCGAAAATCAACAAATTAACACGATTTCTTTTTTTTTTTTTTTAAGAATATAAAGAAAAAACAAGGAAAAGGAATTCTGAAAATGCAATCATAACTTTTCGTTTTTTTTTTCATATCTTCCTAAATATCTTTCATTTAATTTAATTTTTTGACAAGTTATTTACTAATGATTTTTTGCAGCCAATGTTATCATCTCTTCTCCTTCTCGGTCTATCATAACGATTTCATGGTATTTATACTACTAGATCATTCTATTCTGCCTATTCTGTGAGTAATCAAAAATTTCAAAATTTTGTTGTATAAAATTCCATTTTGTTTTAATATTATTAAAATTATAAGTTTGACTTTCAAAGTTTTCAGTCCCTTGAAAACTTTTTCCTCCATTTTGAAATTAAAATTGAAAATTTATGTATTTATGAACTACTGTCATCAGCAGTTGAACTTTATGCTAGTAAACTATATAATATCATAAATGATAATTAATTCATTATTCCAGACAATTTATAAATATAGTCGCAATGTTATTTAATTGATATTTTGTTGAAAATATGAACTAAATTACAATGTAATAGGTAAAGTATGTCAAAAATGACATGTTGTTGATTCAATCTTTAATTGATCAATCTTTGGGAGGGAATTTCGGATCATCAGAATAGTCCCGATCACTTGCTGTTATATGTTTCCTAGTAATAATGTTATTATTGGGCTTCAAATAGGACTAAATAAGCATTTCAGAGTTCAACTTCAATACTGTATCTGTAGAACTTATATTAATTCACAAGATAAGGCGGAAATATTGGATTCAAAAAACTGTCTCTATTATTGTATAAATTTTAAAGAAATTCTTTTTTTTTGATTTTAAGCATATTGCCTTAAATATTATTGAATTGAATTTTATAATTGGTCTAAAGTTGCACAGCAATATCAGTGATTGCAGGGAAGCATTTGCCAAAAATGTTTCATCTCGATCGAAATATGTTTGAATTTAGAAAAATTAATAAGTCTTATGATTTTCAAAAGTTATATTCTATATAGAAGATCTTAAAATTTCCTAAACTTATTAATATAAAAAAGTATAAAAAAATAAGTAACATCATTTGTCATCTATTTGTAAGCTGTTTGCATCACTCAAATCATGTAGTATTTTATGTCACATTTCACATGTCACCATGCTATAAGCCCATTTTTTAAAAATTCTCTAGCTTTTAATATAATTAATGAATATATATTCGAAAACAAATTAATGCATATTCAATATAAATGCTATACGATATTGCCAAATCCCTTATTCATTAATTCAATTCATTCATATTCATTTCTTATAGATATCTTCCTTTTTTTTTTTTTTTGTTCTTTTTAAAATCAAAATATCCCTTTTTGTGTATTTTAGATCGGCGGTATAGTTCTTTCTTTTTTTTTTTTTTTGTTTTTTCAAGGAAGATCTTTCGGTATGCATGCAGCTGCTTGCTAAAAACAGTCAATTTCGACATTTTCCCCGGTTGATGATAATGAAGAAATTTGCGATTTAATAGTCTCTATCGCATCATCCTTCCTTTCTTCTTCCTCTTCTGTAGCGATTAGCGAAATTTACACAAAAATGAGGCGAATATCCCAAAAGAGCGGATACATAAACAAAGCATTGAGAGGATGAAAGATATATGCAAAGAACGGATGACAAATAGCGACAACGATTGTCCAATTGTTATATCATCCAAAAAATTTGATTGTAATAATAATTTGCTATCGTAGCGCGGAAAATTGTTACGAATAAAGAATGAAAGGATATTTAGGAATCCAATTTATTGAAATTTTTTAGAAAATATTTGCATATATAAATTAATGGATAAATGGGTATGATACAAAGGATAAAGTTTACGATAATTTTGTCGGTTTTTCATCCCGGTAGAAGCGGCACATTCTCTCTGATCGTATAAGCATTATACAGCTGGTAACTTCATAAATTAACACATAAGCGCATATTTGATTGAACCTTTGAATCAGTGCTTTTTCGGCGCAAAATTATTGAAGTTTCGAAAAGGAATTTGGGAAAGAAAGAGAAAGACCGGAAAATGAAATAAGAGAAGATGGATATGAAACTAATTGGATAATACTTTCTTTTTAAATGATTGAAATTTAAAATGAAATATTGCAAAAAATTGTGAGGAAAATAAAGTGAATAGATTATTTCTTCATTTTCATAAATCTCTATCAAAAGAGAATAAGAATTTTGAGAAAATAAAATCTCTAGAATTGGGTTATAGTAAAGAAAATAATTATTACTCTTTATTTTATATATTTGTGATATGTTTTTTTTTCTTTTTTCCAAATACCAGCAATCGTATATTATGCAAACATGCAATGCTTTTTCATAACTTTTTATTATCCGTATTGACGCTTTCTTGTTCTTTTTTTTATCGGGAATATCCTTATTGTCGAGAAACATTTATTTAGAACTAATTAGTTTTACGAATCAAAGATAAGAAATTTATGAATTTAGGAATTCAACATAAAATTTAACAGTTGAAAATTTAAAAATTTCAAAAAGAAAGAGAAAAAAAAGAAAGTAATTCGAAATTTGATATATTTCTTTGGTGAAATAAACCACACACAGACACAAACTCATACATATCGATAAGCTAGAATTATGTTAAATCGGTTTTTGCGGTTATTGTGGGTTGAATGAATCGAGTTGGGATAAGGATGAATGGATGGATGGATGGATGGACGGGTAGGGAAGGAGCATATTGTCTCCGTCGTCGTCGTCGTCAAATCATCATTTAATTTATTTTTAAAATAGCGAAAGAACAGCGGGCGAGGCTCAAAAAGGCTGTCATTTTCGATGTCATCAACATTTTTGTCGTCGTTATAATGTGAAATTTGTCCTCTTTTTTTTTTTGCTTGACATATACCAGTCATCTTCCCCGATAGTACTCCCGCCTCGTCTCCTACCCTCTCGCCTTTTTTATTATCATTATTAACCATCCGATTGATCACCCTTTATCAAGGAAGGGATGGCAGTGGACAATTCCTCTTCGTTAATTTTTATTTCTTCTCCTAGCTGTCATCTTGATCATTATAAGTAACAGATAGAAAATACATCGATAAAAAACCGGACAGACAAAAAAGAAATCTATGAATGGAAAGATATGGTTAAAACAAAATTGTCATAAATTCAATTTCATTCCTTAAATTAACATACATTTCCAGCAGCTAATCATTGATTGTCACAACCCAAAAGGCTATGATGTAATTTTTAAGTTTATGTCATATTCTACGATTAAATTCCAAACTATAAGTTAGATTTATGATCGATACCTTGGTCTGAATTGAATTTTGTTGAAAAATTTAAATGTTTTAATTAAATTGCCATTTTGAAAAATTCGATCGTACCCATTTAATTTGATGTATAATTCATTTTTTTTTTTTCTATCCAAATTTTTTCTTTCGTCTCCAGTTACATATTTTATACTTTGATTTTATTTCTGATTTTAACTACGTCATTAAATTTCGATGAAACCATCATATAATCGTCAATTAAGGAATTACAAAACTATTCATGTTAAATATCACTAAATAACATTTTCATTTAACATTTAACACCGAAAAAAGTCACAAAAATTAAAAGTATAAATTAATTAAAGTTGGATTCGACAAAACGAATAATTGATTCATTTTGTCAAATTATTCAAGTATGGCTATTATTTGGCGGAGAAAAATTTTTCAAAAGAAAAAATTAATTTATTACGTAAGCTGAGCGAAAAAAGAAAATTAATTAGCTTAAATATTTCCAGGATTACATTACACAGTATATGTGCATATTTATCATATTGATGTAAGATAAATGAGACATTGCATTATTACGATTAGCAAAAAAAATTTAGTTGTCAATTGATTACGTAAGATGATTGGCGGCTTTTTTCTTTTAAGAGATTACCGACAAAAATGAGCTTATCAAGCTGACTCATATAGTCGGACGGCTTAATTAATTAATATTTAATCCTTACTGTATAACTAATATGGACATAATACACATGCAAACATTGTTGAGTTTGTATTGTAAGCAATGTATATCTGTGCAAGTGTGTGTGCATTATTTTTGTGCATTTGATGTATGTATTGCTATATCAGAAAAGATATCGAATAAATCTATTATTTACATTTAAAATAGGTTTATAAAATATATGATTTTAAGGCATATAAATATGCAAACAAAACAAATAAATAAATAGATATATTTTAAATATATAAAATATATTTTATACATATGTAAAATATATATACAGTAAAAATATACACAGATACAGTAGGGCATAAATACAGTAGGAATGTGCATAGATACAATAGACAAAATATTGTTGTTCGATACAGTATTGAGGAAAGAGTAGCTTAGATTTGTGTTATGATGATAATATATGCATAATTCAGTTGTGGTTAGCACAGATAATATATGATCAATCGCTTTTCTGAGCTTCCCATAATGAATAATCAGTTATTTGGAAGAAAGCAAGCAGAAAAGTCGAACAAAAATTTTTTTTTCTCGTTTATAATTGGCGCCTGTCTCGGGCATGCCGTTCATATACATATTGTATATATTTTTGCTTTTCCCTTTCCGATGAGATGAGAAAAAATGACAACAAAATATCATTACAATATCGTTATCATCATTATCATCATCATTATCATCATCGTCATCATCACTGTTTGTGTCTTTGTCTTGCTTTTTTCAGAAATTAGTATATTGCTATCATTATTACTATTATTATCATTTCATCACTATCATTATTATTATTATTATCGATAGTATTGTCATCATGATATCTTATATTTATTAACGTTTATAATTATAATATTATTATTTCTATATCATATTATCATCTTAACTATTTCCGCCGATAATTACTATAGTTAATCCATTCTCATGCAACTTATCGATTTTCGTTCAAAGTTTTTTTATCAAAAATAAAAATAGGTCATTCTTTGTTGTAAATTTTCAAAAATTAGCTAATTTATGATGCGAAATGCAGCAAATATGCGCAAATAATAGTTCATAATTTTAAATACCATATTGCCGATTAGATTTTTTCTCATTTTTCTCATCTTCATCTTTTTTTGGTAAAAAATTTTCGATATATCAAAAATGTTCGAAGTTTAGAGCGATCTTTTCAATCTGGAAAAAAATATTTGTTAACTTAAGTTAAAAAAGTTGAGTTTTTGGAATGACTTATTTAGAAGTTGACAGAACATTTGCTTGACTGATAATTATCTTTAAACTGTGCATATCTCCAATATTATTAAGTTCATATTTGTCTTTCATTTCAAATTGAAATTCTTAATAATAGATGCACGAGAATTAACTAAAATTGATGAAAAATTTGAGAAGAGTAATTGTTATCACTTGCAGGAAGACATTATTTGATTTATAGTGACTATTGATAAGATTATCTTTGATCGATTTTAAATTTCTGATGAAGAATTTGATGACGAGTGATAAAATGACTTTGCTAATTTCGCTATTTCCGGTTTCAAATCCTCTTCCGAGACTTCTAAAATTTGAATGAATTATTTTATTCAAATTCATCTTTTATTATTTCACCATATTTTTGTTAAATATATTATGGACTGAACAAAACTGCATAACAGTGTTCATTAAAGCTTGAAACAGTGCCTCAGTAATGGAATTTAATGAATTGAGTATTACAGTAACAGATGTCCGGTTAAAAATTGAATAAGCTCGAAATTAAATCCAAATTTTTCGACAGGAGAAGTCGATTGAATACAAATGGCACTTAATAAATATATTCACTTGTGGCTATTTTATTTAGGAAGACAAATTTTTTGAATGCTGACGAATAAACAAATTTATGTAATGTTAAATGGATCATATTACTTAATTTATCTATCTTCTCTATTTTTCTTTAATATAGATCTTCAGAACAAGTATTATCTCACAGATTTGGGCAGTTTAAATTCGTAAAAATTCATTAATCAATATCAAATTTCCATTTATATTACTTTCAATATAGCGCCCCTTCAAATGTTTAAGTAATCAATTCTTAAATGGATAATACATTTCGAATTGTCACTTTGATAAATAGACGGCAAAAATAGGATGTGCGGTAGTATATTATCAGTTTGCATGATAATGATAAGAGCATGACTGAATGCATGCATATTGTAAAAGTATAATATATGGACGATATGATATGAATGTATAAGCTAAGCTGTTTATAAGCATATCAAAGAAATATACAATATGAATAGGATGGAATGGAAGGATGCACAAAAGAATGAGTCCATTTGAGAAAGATATTTATTTATTTATTTTTCTTTTTCTTATTTGAGAAAAATTGTTGAAGAAGATGGTGATGAAGCAGGGTGTTCTGCTTCTGTAGAAATTGAAAATGATGGGTCCTTCTTAAAGTTTGAAATGATAGAAATGATTGCTTGCTTCTTTCTTATTGAAATCCATCAATTTATTCCATTTAAATATCATTCCAATACTAAAAAATAACCTTATAAAATATAAAGGAAAAGCAATTGTTTAGCTGATATTTTCAAACTAGAAATTTGTTATTTAATTATTAATTATTACTTCTCAATATATATTCTTTATTACAGCAATATACATATATAAAAACACGCAAATAGACCTTTTTAGAGGTTGAATTATATTAATCACAACATATTATCATTGTTATTATCGTTATTATTACATCGTAATGTGCAATCATTATTATCGTTTTATTACGATGTATAATCATTGCTTATTATACATTTAATAGATTAAAATATGTTAATTATAAGAGATTTCTTCTCAATATTGTATTGTAATTTCTATAAACTATTACTATTGCTGCGACAATTTTCGCATAATTTCGTTTTTAAAACATTTTTTTTTTTTTTTTTCAGCAAAGTGATTTTTTCGAAATGAAAGATATTAAAGCAATAGATACAAATTTTGGTATTAATATTTCATTCATTTCTTTTAAGAAGTATGTATTAAAGAAATAAATACAATGGACACCTCGCCTTATTTCCAGAAATTTTCAAAATGATGATTATTGTATTGTACCAAATCCATCACTTTTCTTCGGGAAAGATAATCTTTAATTGATGACAATTTTTCTTTTCTTTTGAGAATATGTTTCTAAGAAATCTGTAAATTTTTTTCAATTTTAATTATATAATTCCTTTCTTGGACGAAAAATTAACTTTTGAAAATTACAAAAATTTTTTGAAAATTTAATGATCGCTTGTTTTCGTTTTTACATTTTCGATCAATTGCATAAATACAATTTTGAATACAGATAACAAAATTGTTTTACCGTCACTTTCCTTTTCATCAATATTTTTCATCATTTAAGAAAAAGAGATAAAAAGAACTTCAATTTTTAATCCAAAAATTTGTTCATTAAATACAATATTAATCTGTTGATTTAAAGAATCATCTATTTACGATTAAATACCAACTGTATACCGAAGTCGTAATTTCTTCGCAAATTTTTTTCTGCTGTTTAGTTAATTTCATTTTTCAATTTCTATTCTTTCAAATTACTGCATAAAAATTTTTGTTCTATCCAATTTTTGCTGCGTTAGAATTAACTTTTTTTTACATTTAAAATAAGTTTTTATCTTCCGAAATGATTGATAATAAAAATTAAGGTCAAATCAGAAATTGATAAGAATAGTAAAACATCGTTAAATAATGATTTTTTATGTTGTAATATATGTATTAATTGTTTATTTGCTTTTATTTTTGTTTTTCGGATTAAATTCTATTTAACTTAAGTAAACAAAAAACGAAAAAAAGATTACTATCTCTTCCTATCAAATTTTTTGGCAACATTTACTAAACTTTTTGTTTATAAACACTCATAAAATTATCGAATTTTTTCCTATTTCTGAATCTGCCTTCAAATATTTTCATTCTAATCACTACTGTACCAATGGAAAGAGAAAAATAAGTGCCGTATTGGACGATAAAAACAGCAACATCCAGCACAACAAGAGTATTATATCAGCATTGTAAATTATTATTTCGGCAAATTTTATTGGTTCAGCAATTTTTTTCCATTCTCCTCATTTTAATTCTTTTTTTTCAAAAACAAGTTCTTTTTGAAATTGGATAAAAAGTGGAAAATTTTCTACATTAGAATGATAGGTTTTTATAGAATTATGGTTTGTAAAGAAAAGTTTAATAGGATATGAAATTTTCATAGCGACATAATTTACTATGTAATCTTTCGGTAGGATGACTTGATGATTTGATTATTTTTGGACTAGCTGGACCAGACCATGCGAAGCATAGTTGGTTCGACTAGGCTCCATAAATAAAAATGTAAATGTTCGTCTGTTCAAAATCTTTAATCTTCGAAGGTTCTTAAACACGCGCTTTGAAACACACATCTATTCGAATATAACATTGTATAAAAATTTCAAATCATTCGATGAAGAACTTGAAACATTATATGGAAATGAACAACGAACGTTATATATATATATTTATAATTATAAGCCAGAATGAATTGTTGAAGATGAAGTTTTCGTTTCTTTTAAAATGATATTTAAGGTCTTAATTTGAAATATCTTTTAGGTCTTCATTAACTACAAATTTGATAATAAATGAAAAATTTTGCATCAATCTTTTCTTTCAGAGTTTCGCTCCATTGAAATATAATTTAAAATTGAAAATGATCAATTAGGTATTTCAACATTGCATTTAAAATAGCATTATTATATAATTATAATATTATTATTGATAGTTAAAATTTACACATTACTCATGTTTGGTTTTCTCTTTGCAAATATAAAAATGGAGTGGGAAAGTTAGAAAATACGAGTTTTTTTCTTCAAAAATTTCAAAGTCGGGTCAAAAAAGAATCGATTAAAAATTTTGCTCTTCAATTTTCTCTTTCCTTTTTTTTTTTTTTTTTTTGAAATTCAGGCATTCATCCTGGCATATTTTCACTTGCTTGCACTTCGTAATAATCAAATATGTTTTTAAGTGTAAACACGAATTTTTGATCCTCCTGTAATCTTTTCGTTAACTTAAAGTTTTTCATGTTTTGGAGAAAACTATGAAATACTGCTATGTTTACTTTAAATTTAATTTTTAAAAATTTTCCTTTGTCATATGATTGAAGCATTATCGTTTTTTGAATGTATGCAATTATTTCATTTTTTAAAATATGGTAGTATCATCTGATCTATACAATAATCTTTACTGAATATCTGAACTTAAGCATTTTCTGTTCCATAAGAAATAAAAAATTCTTTAAACTTGTCAAGTTTTTAAATTTATAATATTTGAAATTATTTTTTAAAAGTATAGAATCGCTTTGCAATGAATCTTCCCATAGCTACAGTATCATTTTTGCTTCTTTTCAAAAATTTTTTGTTAAAAAAGAAAGAAAGAATGGACGATATGATAGAAATGTTAGTGAAACTAATAAAATGAAATGTGTATTTAACTATTTTTCAAAAATATCATAAACTTTAAATTTATAAGGGAAACTTTCCTTATTTTTTTTTAAAGAAAAAACTTAATATGATATTTCAATCATTTGATTCATTTTTGCGAAGCTTTTAGTTCTTTTTTTGCTAAAAGATTTCTACTTATTGTCTTCGAAAGATTTGGGCTTTCTTCTACGAGCGGATTATATTTAATAAATAAAAGAAACTGAATTTTGAAATTGTTCTTGTTTGGCTTACTTTTTTCCTGGATCATATACCATTAGCATTTTTTAGAAGATATGATTGGTCAACTTGAATTTTGGAATTCAGTAGATAATTAATTTTTGATAGCCTGAAACGAAGTGCAAATCCAAACACATTGCGGAAGTTATTTGGTTTACAAATTTTAAAATTGTAATTTTATAATTAGTATTGTCTTTCTCAAATGCAAATCTTGTCATTTTAAATGATCATCAAATAGTCTCCCAGTCCTTTTAAGTGAAAAAAATTTTCCATTTAATCAAACTAAAAAAATTCCAACAATTATCTTTATGTTTCATATTTTTGCTTGAATACAATCATCTCCTGCGATCTGTTTATATAAAGTTTCAAAGCATTTTTTGGCCTTATGCTTAAAAAAATAACTCTTATTAATATTTGCAACCAATAATTATTATATTATGCAAATAGATTGAATGCTAAAAATGAACAAAATCTGGTAAGAAATTCGGAGAAAATTGAAAATCCAAGTGGATTTATTTCCGTTAATGTATTTAATATTATCATTATATACATGTAAATCCATAAGTATACTCAACAATTAATAATTGCTAAATATTCCATGTAGGTCCTGTTTC
Organism: Onchocerca volvulus; assembly: GCA_000499405.2. Lineage (NCBI taxonomy): Eukaryota > Metazoa > Nematoda > Chromadorea > Rhabditida > Onchocercidae > Onchocerca > Onchocerca volvulus. The sequence goes on from HG738137.1 coordinate 708,247, forward strand.
ATTTCTGATAATAAAATGATATTTCAAACATTGCATGAATTGAAAAGCAAAAAAATTTCAAATTATTTCATCATTTGTCTTTTTCCGTATATCTAATAAAATATTTGTATGCTTTTATTTTCTTTTTTCTTTATTTCAGAATGTTAACTTCAATTTTTTTCTTTGTTTTTGCAAACTTTCTTTTTTTTTTTTTTTTTTTATTTCAATCCTTTGAAAATATATTTATCTCGCAAATGTATTCATTTGAAAAATAATATGAGCAATGATGAGAAGGAAAAAAAATTGCTTTAATCAAAGTGGAAGTTGCCTTTTTTTTTCCCTTTAACATTCAAAATTTGAAACTTTGAAGCGTAAAACAAATCCATTTTGATAAAAGAATACGGTGGTGGTGGAGTTTTCATGTTTATGCTTATGGATATGGATATCGATATTGAAATATTTAATTTTGATGGAAAATGAAAATAATGAGAGGGTATGAGGAGAGACAGAGAGAGAGAGAGAGAGAGAGAAAGGGAATGTGACAGATATCTCTCAAAGATGATGCACTTACTTACTTATGGATAAATGAAAGTTTTGGTTTGGTTTGGGAGGTATTATTGGGAGGGAAGAAGAACGGGTCCCCGGAGATATGCAATCAATTTGAAGCAATTTTAGTTGTCCATTATTCCAAACATATGTATATATATATATATAAATTACATATATTTGGGATTGAAATGAAATGGCAAAAGAGAGAGAGAGAGAGAGAGAGAGAGAGAGGGAGAGAGAGAGAGAGAGAGAAAAAAGAAAAGTGAAAAGCTTTCCCTTTCTTTACTGCTTTTAAATGATGATGATGGTAATGATAATGGAGATATTCTTGATTGGAACAAGCTTGCTAAAAGAAATCAAATTAAATTTCATTTTTCTTTTCTTCAAAATATCAATACTGAAATCACTTTTACTACATTATTGTTATTATTATTAACGTAATTTTTATTACTATTTATTATTATTATTATTATTATTATTTTTACTCTTATTTGTTATTGCTATTATAATTGTCATTCCTGGTATTGTTATTATTACAATGAACACCTTTATCATGATTACTATTTAACATTATCAGTAATAGTTAACATACGAAAAGCATTGATTAATGGCTTAAGAAAATTAATTGAATTAAAGTTTTCGAGCGGAAAAAAGTTAGTTTTAGTTATCAATTTTTTATGATTTTTTTTTTCTTTTTTCAAAATTTCAACCGCAAAAATTTATCGTCCAAAAAATAACGAAGATCTAATTTTTAAGCCATTCAATGAGACCAATCGGAAAAGAAAAAGAAAAAAAGAAACTTAAATTGATTTTTTGAAGTTATACTAATACATACAAATTAGATTTATATTGGGCCGAAGAAAAAAAGAGAAAATAAAGAAATTTAAGTTTCAATAATGGAAGAAAAAGAAGCAAAGAAAGGTAAATATTATTCATTTATGATAGACATTTTGAAACTGATGGTGAAAAAACTGAAAAATAGAAGTATAAGTGTTAAAGTCGGTTAGTTTGATGAAGCCTATGTTTCTTCATTACTTACCTTTCATTCCATTTTTTAATTCCAGTTATGTCTAAAATGATTTGAAGCCTTTCCGTTTAATTGATAAAAATAAATCTCGAAAATTTTTGATTTTTCCATCACATCAAACTATTCTTCTGTTTCAGCAATTCATCTCTATTTTTGTTATCTTTAATGGAACAAATTATTTCTTCACTATATTATCGAAATTTTTCCAGCAAATTGACCTGACATAATTTGTACCAATCACATAGAGCTTAATTTCCGAATGAGATTATTTAATGATATCCTGCCAGATTGTTCCATTTAACCGTTCGCGCAATTTATCATAATATCATCTAACAATTAACTATCATTTCATCAAATTCCTTTTTTTTCCAACTTATCTCAAATTTTTGCTTAAAAAAAAAAAAAAAAAACGCAACGATAAATCATGCTTTTTGATTTTTGCTTACATCATTATAGCACTTGAAAAAACATATTTAATCGCGCACATCTTCTAATGAAATCAAAATCAAAATCAAAATGTAAACAAGCAAATTATCAACTGAACAATTTTCTGTATATGTCGACATTTCTGCAATTAATGTGATTCATGCCATTGAAAGATATTAAATTGTTTTAGCATTTTTGAATGCTAGGAGACAAATTTGATTGTTTTTTGCGATATGTGATAATGACACAGAGCGAGTTGCCAATTGATTACTTTTTAAATAAAAACATAATTCATATATTTGCATCTGCAATTTTTTTCCCTCTTTTTTTAAATTTTAAATTTCGCATTTCTTTCATCTCATAGTTAAAATTTTAACTATATCAGCAATAAATTTGAATACCATATATATATATATATATATATATATATGTAAATTGAGCCATAATCATTATTAATTTATCAATCACAAAAATTTTGATTACCTTCTGCTTCTCGTAATTTTTATGGGAAATCTATTGATGAGCATTCATTATTAACCATTTCATTCAAATCATCTGCTCATTCAATCTCATCAATTTTACCTGACATTTCATTAAACATTTATCAGTGTGTACATATCAATCCATGTTCAGTTGAGGGAATGAGAAAAAATTAATATTACCTGACATGTGACATGTTAAGGTTTTTAATTGTATTTAAAACTCGAACAGTGAGACACGTATCAAAAATTTCAAGTTAAAATATCATTGTAATTAATAATGATAATTGCTTCTTAGTTGTATTAAATGACTTCCCTTTCCATTTAAACGTTCGAAAATAAAATTTCATAAACAAAGAAAAAAAACAAATCTCAGTTTAATCTTCTTCAAATTTGGAGAATACTGTGGAATGAATTATATTAATTAATGAATTATATTAAAATCTACCAAAATTTTTATTGGTAAATCATCGTTGCAATTTATCATAAAATATCGAATAATTTCATTTAACAATATCAAGTTCACATGACTTGCAATGTTCTCTATTGACTGTATGTTATTATTGATAATACATGAGTAATATTAATAGTAGGATATAGCGATTCATACGGTATTACTGAAAAATTGGAATTATGATTGGTCCAAATACTGTAGATTAATACCTAATTATCTTTGAATTGCAATAAAGTAATTAAACTATGATACTATTAATTTGGCTGACAAAAAATATAAATTAAGAGTAATGGATCGTTTTAATTTATTTTTGAAAAATATTTCAAATCTCCTGATATCTGAAATTTCAGATGAAGTAGTACAAAAATTCTTCTTTAAAATTTTCCATTTAAATTTGTTATCGGTTTTCCTCTTTTGTTTCACTCATTTAATTAATTGATTGTCTTGATCATTCTGATTTTCAAGTTTTGATTTTTGTTCCATAATTTTTCCATTTAATTTCTCGATTTTAATTCCATATAATTTAATAGAATAAAAAAATCCTTTGAATGATACAGAACTACATGGTCCATCCATCAATAGAATACGATGACTTAAATAAATAAAAGATTATCGAATAAAAATGTGCATTACTCCACATTAGTTTCTTTTCCAATATTTTTCTTTTCAACCTTTCCCTTCTCGTCCTTCTCTTCCTTTTCAAGTTATCCTGACCTCTCTCTAATAAACTTAGGTGGTTGACGTTATTCTCACTTTCATCAAAAAATTTTTACTTCAGTAATTTCTTTTTCCTTCTTCTTTGCCTGCTACAACTAATATTTTTTCGTAAAATTTTTTCATATAATCGAAAAACTTTTTTCTCATAAATATTTCATTTTTAGTCTCTTTTTCGCCAGAAATATTCAGTGGTTAAGCATTTAATAAGTTGTATTAGTAATAATATTAAAATAATTCAAATTCGGTTTTCTGTCCATAGGGATAGGAAATGGATCCAAATAGCCTGATATTACTGATATGAATATATTGAATTTTGTTTATTAAAATACAACATTATTAACATAGATTCATTTATCAAACAATAAATTCCGTATTATTAATATCTGAATTATGCCTGAAATTTGTAAATTATTAGAAATATTTTTAACCAATTTAGCTTCTTTTTTTTTTTTTTTTTTAAATCAAACAATGCCATGTTTAAACAATTATAACACTGAATAGGAAATGCGAAGATTTTTTCTTATTAAATATAATTTTAATTTAAATGAATGTTTTATAGATTTGACTTTCAGCATTAACAAATTTAATTTTTTTTTTTTTCAAAAATGTCAAACAAAAAGAAAAACGTTAAAAATGCGACAAAATTAAATTGACCTAAATTATTCTTTCAGCAAAACGTAGCGAATAAATTATATACGTTTTCTTCTAACAAACAGCAAAAAGATAGAATTCATTTCTTTCCCTTCCTTCCTCACCAACCACCTTCACCTCATCCTTTGACCATTCTAATCATTCATTTCAAAATTCATGAAGATTGAAGCGAAAACTTTTCTGACCTCTGAACCGATCGGTTTCTAAAAATTCTCTATACATATAGTGAGTGGTGTACACAATGATGACAGAAATACCGAACATTCATTGACATTAATTAATATATGCGAATAAATGTACAATATTAATATAAATAAGAGGACAGAATATAGGTCATATATTGATAAACAGTAATTTCTATTTATAACTAGCCTGCTAGGATAATTGCCGTGAATGGATACGGTAGAGTTTAAGTAGCGAAATACGAAGTTGCAGGAGTTTGGATGAAGCTATGAAAAATAATGAATACTAAAAGTTAGTAGAATTTAAATTACCTGCAGCTTAACAAACGGATATGTTGATCGCTTCCAGAAAATTGATCACATAATAATGAACCATTTTATCAGAAGAAAAAATTTTAAATTACATAACTAGAACAATTCTGATATCAATAATAACGATTCACTGTTAATTTTTATTGTATTTCTATTACTTTTAATGAAATAAAATAATCCATCACATTTTTCACTTCTTTTTTTCTTCAAACGCCATGAAAATCTGTCATAATATGCTATTAAAGAAAGAATTATTCTGAATTTAAGGATATTCTTTGAATGCGCTAAATTGTCCTGCGAATATATCGTTGACAATTTTTCCTGGTAATACTATCAATGCATATATTAGTAATCCAACATAGCTTGATAGAATATTCCGAAAAAATAAAATATACATAAATCGTGATTGATGTATAAATTTTGAGATTTTAAAATTGGAAAATTCAGGATTTAAATTCGAAAAATAAATGAGACTCATTATTATTTCATATTGATATATTGCCATCTCGCTTACGCAATTACTCATTTACCTGATGTTTGTTTTTGTCATCTCATATTTACCCATATACTTTACTGGTCATCCAGCAAATGTATTTATTCAATAGTAATTTTTTAAATTCGTGACAGCTTACTTTTAGTTAATATTTTTATTTGTTAAATTATTTAAATTTAATAAGCTTATGACAAATGCTTCACCGTTACTATCTTCAGCTTCCGATAAGAACCGGTTTCTATACCTATCTTACGGTTAGCTAATCGCAATTATAACTGCTTTCCACTGATTTGTAATCGAGTTAGAACAACATTTGTTAAGTGACAAAATTTTAATGATGTTTTTGTGTACTGATCGGAAATTAAGGAAAAGAAAATTTATTAAAGTTTTGTTTTCCACGGAATTCTTGCATTGAAATGCTTATAATGATATATTTGGAAGAGAAAAATTGCATATGAAATGATAAGGAAAGATTCTTGAAGTAATCATTTCTGTCTAAATATAAAAATACAAACAAAAAGTTTCCATCATATTTTAGCTTGCAATTAGATAGACTAAAATCGATGTGCGCGTTTCTTCCGTTCTTTCATTTTGGAGTAAATTAAAATTTAAACAATAAATTAACAAATAGCACGAAATTCATAGTAGCAAGTAAATAATTCACAAATGAACAATGAATAAATAGTAAATCGTAATAATGAATGGAAAAAGAATATAATAAATCAGACCATTTATATGCATACTGTTGCTGCTGGAATTCCATTTCTGAAATTGGATTTTATTACCCAGTCTAGTAAGTTAATCTCGGGTAAACTTGTTGAAGCGGGGCGAGGTCAAGCGAAAAGCAGAAAGGTCAAGGAAAGGAAGAGAAGAGGTATGTTAACTTTTCCCCTCCAGGCCATTCATATACTGACCACTACCATGCCTTCCAAATAATCCAAGTCAATGGATGGATGGATGGATGGATGATGATGACTACGATAAATTTTGTATGCCTCAAAATAACTGAAGCCGGAAGTCCTTTTGAATTCCTCATTTTCTTCATATCATATATGTGCCGCTACTTTATACGTGTTACGTGCACATCGATGCACTCAAGTGCATGCCTACGTGACATATATGTATGTATGCATTGGGTGCACGTGCATTTATGAAGCCAAAGAGAGTTGGCGCCTCATTGTTTATGGAAAGGCAATATTTTTAATGCAACTTGATGACAGTTTTATTGCTTCAGAAGCTGTAAAACCTACGTCGCATCACAGTGTGGCGCAATTTTTGCACCAACCAAGGCTGCACATGTATGTCTGTGTATGTGTATGTGTGTATGTGTGTGGGTGTGCTTAGATGAGCAATGTCAATCGCTCATTATTTGTCAAAATTTAGTGTTGTATTGGTTGTGGGATGGGTGTGGCGCCGAATATGAAAGCATAAAACTCCGCCTGTGCCATCGGTGGCGGCCAGTGATAGTGTCAGGAATAGTGACTCGTCCCGTTTCACTCATCGAACACGTCTCTCCGATATCCATCCATCCATCCATCCATCCAATCACTCTCATCATTATCATTATCATTATTATCAATTAATTATTAATTATCACTATTATCAGTTATTTATTATTAATATCATTGTCATTACGATTATTATCATTATCATCATTTACTATTATTATTATTATCATTTATTACTAGTAATAATTTATAGCATTTCTAATTATTATTTATTATTATTAATCATAATAATAATTAGTGTCATTAATAATAATAATTATTACTACTACTGATAATAATATTTATCATTATAATTAATTATTTTCATTTTTTATTACTTGTTATTATCAGTTATTATTATTTACTATTATTGTTTTATTTTTACCATTATTATCGTTATCATTATCAAAAGCATTATTGTCATAATTATTATCATTATTAATTACTATTATCCTTATTATTACTATTAATATCATTATCATATTACATTGATTATCATCTGAATTATTATTATTATTGCTGTAGTCATGATAACTATTGTTATCAACTTTATCATTGCTTTTCATCAAAATTATAGTCATCTAGTCATCATTATCGCAAATTATCAATTATTCAAAAATTTTTTCATCCTCTTCTAATCCTTCCCATCCTCCTCCTTTCATCTCTTCCCTCCTCTCGTAGCAGTATGTTTTCATGCTTTTTCATTTCCTCATTGAAAATTATGATTAAGCATTTGAAATTCCTCGTCAACAAAGATTTCAAGTGATCTCTTCAAGCTTTCTTCTATTCAGATATTTTCGAACTAACATTCAAACATGCATACATACACATATTGCAAAGCCTGGTAGATTATTACGGTATATTTGTGCCAATGAATTTTGAAAGCGAAATACTCAAGACTGAAGTTTTTTTTTTTTTTTTTTCATGGATGATGGACAATCAACCATTAATATTTATTTGATAGATGGAAATCATTCATCATCAGCAGTTGATGAGAAATCGCGATTCAAACTTGTCTAAAATCTTGATATTTCCAATCCTAAATTATAAATTTAAATGATGATGAGAATTTTTTTTCAATCTCTTCTCCATCATATTCTATTTTTTCCGTAGTATTCAACATCAGATAAGCATTATCTAAATATCATCCGGTTTTATAATTCATTTACAGTTAGCCTAGTCCTGATCCGGTAAATAGATCTGAAAGATCATAAATACTGTGTTATACTTGAACATTCGTGCGATAGATATATATGTAATAGCAATTTCGATGAACAATTTCCTAACTACTATATACGAATCCAGAATCTCTAGTTTTAGTACAACAGTATTTCATGTTTATCAGGATTACTGTTAATTTTTATCATTACCTTATCATAATTCAATACTGTACACAAAAATTAGTCTAGTCAAGCATAAAATGCCATTCAACGTTTTTGTCTCTAATTTATTCATATTGATAAAAATGGACGAATTTGTTGATATATATCTTTCGATTCTTTTTTCTGGCCTATATGTAAAGAATATATATATATATATATGTATATGTGTACGCATGGATCATGAATATGTGTAATAAAAAAAGAAAGAAAAACTTGTTTTTCCTTAATTTTCTTTTTCGTGTAATTTATGATATTTTGTTATCTTTGTCCTTTTTTTTTTCTTCCCATTCTTCTCTCTCATTCATGTCAAAAAATTTTTGAATACTTTTGAGGTACATATGAATGACTCTACAAAAAAAAGTGCCAATGACATTAGATGATGTGACAGTATTAAGACATTAGTAATATTACAAAAGACACACGTAACATTATTAAAGGAGATCATTGATCACGCATATGTACTTATTGCTAGTGAAAAATTAGTCTAAAATATATCTATCAGTTAGTGATTGAAGAGTGAAAATAAATTTATATCATGATATGGTTATTCCACAATTTTCTATTCTAAGAATTCCTTCATTTCTGTGACTTGCGAGATGTCAAGTGAATAAATAGGAAAATAAGGAATTTTATATAAATGTCATTAGAATAATCTATTTAATATTTCGAATTCTTAATTTTTAATTTAAATATAATATGAAAGTTAATTCTTGATGTTAATCTTTGTTCCTAATTTTAATTTTAATAGGAAGATAGATTCTTAATCAAAATGAAGTTTAAATGATAAAGTGGCATTCATTAAAGTAAAGCAATTAAATTAAACAGATGCTTCGATAAATTTTTGATCAAAAGAAGATCTTTCGAAATTTACTATACAATCTTCAAAAGGGAGCAAATTCATTTCAATTTTCAAATATTTGCTTGCTCAACTAACATTGTCCGTGGTAAGCAGCTTTAATTTACCTATCATAATGTACTCAGTCCCTCATATATCTATCTACCACCTATAAGACACATCACTTTCAGTAAACAATACCTTTGCATCAATTCAATACAAATTCATCCTCTCCATATTCCTCGGTTAAGCAAAAACTTCGCTAAATTTAATGTCATTCTAGTTAGCAACAACTTTTTTTTTTTTGTAACAAGGAAGTTTACCCAATACTTATCAAAAAGTGAAGAAAAAAAGGAAGGGAAAATGTATTTTTTTTCCATGAAAATATTTAAAGAGAAAAAATTGTTTATCATTTATATAAGTTTTTTTTTGTTATAGATTTAAATAAAAATTTTGAAAAAAAAAAATTCCGAAATTGACAAAATAAATTAATTTATCCTAAATTTTCTGTGTGTCTCTTACTGAATGTCATTAATTCTTATTTGTCATAGTCGGTACAATTTAAAAAAATTAAAAAAAAAGGAAGAAAAAATGAAGAAAAAAAAAAGAAAAAGAAAAAGAAAGAATTTTTGCAATACACTACGATTATATTCGTTTGTTGTATAACATTATAAGGATCGTAGTATAGAAATGTTAAACAAGAATACTTGAAATCTATATTATTCTTCATCAAAAACAGTAGTCGTCAACATCTGCTTATTTCTCTTTAATTCAATTGAATCAAAGTGGAAGAAGGAAGGAAGAAAAGAAATGAATATATTATTATTCTTCTTCGATCACTTCTATTTCTTCATCCTTTTTATCCGTTTTTCAAATATTATGCATCTATAGCCTCCAGAAATTTATCCATTATTTGGTTAAAAAATATTATAAGATAATAATAACTTTTTCACTTATTCAACAGCATTGTTATCCAATACGTATCACAAATTACAGATAGTAAAATCTTTTTTTCGCATCAAAATGTGATTTGCATGTTACATATGTGCACGTCAATCATATTTTGCAAAAAATGGATGATACTTGAGCGGAAGACTTATACTTTAACTCATTATTTGGTTCATTAGTTTTGAAATCATATTCTTAATTTGACTGATACGAACTCTTCTTGTTATGATAATTTCACTGTGAAATGTACTACCTATTTACGCCACGTATAGATAAATAGGTAACAAATTTTCTCGAGAAATTAGAACACGTAGATCAGGGAAATATGTAACATAAAATAAGATGTAGTATTTTACGTCTTACATAGACTATCGTTATTAATGATATAATTGATGAAGAAGTGATATCATCTCTTATATTATTTGTGCCACTTGCAGTTTAGAATCCTAAATGTGGATGTTATAAGACTTCTTAATCAATCAAAATTAACGGATGATCTATTGATGGTAATGGAATTTAGCATATTACACCAATTTTCTTCCGAATATAATCCTATAAGGAATGTTTACCAGTGTCAGATCGCAAAAACCGTTTCGTTTAATCAATCCGGTTAATCAAAATCTTGACATAATCGTAACCATATATCGTCTTCAAAAAGAGTTGTAATACTTGTATCATCCAAAATTTTTTTTATTTGAATAATTGTGTTACATTTTTACACTGTTTACAATTTTTTCGAATAGAAAGCTAATTTTTTTTCTTTACCTACTTAGTTTAATTTTATTTTGCCTATCATTTATTTATTATTTCTTTTGCATTTTCTTTTTCCTTCTAACTTACAGTAAGATACGAAACATTATCCGTAATCTATTGCACGCTATATTTCCTTAAATATATATTAAGTTTGTTGACTGATAAAATCAAAAGAATTATAGCCTACTTAAAAAAGAAAAAAAAAACCTTTTCAAGAAATCCATTTTATTGACATTGATTCTTCATTTTATTTATAAGATTAAAACATTAAAACATTTAGTGTTCTAACAGATTAATTTCTATGCCTATAATTTTATTATTCTAAAACGATATAAATTAATATTTTTGCTGTAAAATTCCTCTTGCAAAAAATTCTTTAATTATTTTATTGGAATATGAAATACGTAATTGTTTGTTTAATTTAACATAAATTTTAATTAGAAAAAAGAATAAACTGGTTAATATGATTAATAAAATAGTTCATAGAATTAAAATTGAAAATATATTTTTCTTGCATCATTTCGTTCATAACCACTATGAATTACATTGAAAAAATGCCTTAGGTAGTTGAATAATCTATTCATCTGATTCATCATATTTAATTTAAGTCATTTTTCATCATATTTAATTTAAGTCATTTTCAATGTTATCTATTTCTATTTTTCATGTTTACTCATTCGCCATGAAGTTCATTCGTTTTATTTTTTCAAAGTAAAAGGAAAATGGCAGTGTTGAAAATGATTAAAATTGCTTATCTATGGATCAAATAAACTGATGCTTAATAAATATTGAAATATTTTAAGGTAATGTTATAATCACTCGTCTCTATTCTTATTTATTCACAGAATGATTAAATTTTTTATTCTGCTAATAATCATTTACCAGAATTCTATTTACAAAATATTCAATTTCAACAAAATCTTCATCATGATGCTTAATCATTGCATTTTAATTATGATTGATCCATAGGCTATTTTGAACTAGGATCAGCAATTTTTGCACTTAGGATTGCAATCCTCTTTGCTGTCAGTTTTTCACAAAGTAGTAGTTTTTCCGAGATATCACGGTAGAGTAGTGATGAGAACTTTGATCATCAGATCAATTATCACAATACTATCAAATCTATCATTGACATTCAAGCAATAACAGTCTATTTTTTTTTTTATATCAGAACCAATAATCATTCATTTCTCTAAACATAGTTCAAAATCATTTTTTTTTTTTTTTTGTATGATTTTTTCTTCCTCTCCGTATACGCATAAATATGTTTGTGATATTAGATATATTGTAAAGATAATCAGGAAAGAAAACCATGTAATCTCTCATTTTATCAAAATTAAAAAAAAAAAAGGGCAATATTCAATAAAAAACGAAATATTCATTTTTAAGCTTCATTTATTTGTTTATCGTTCTTTTTTTTTTTTTTTCATTTTATCCAGAAATTTTATCTTAAATGATTTATTACAAATATATTTATTCAAATTATTTCGTTATTTGTTTATAGTTTATTAACAAAGAAAAAAAAAAGGAAAAGAAGAAAATTCCTATGCCACATTTATGAATTATTTTAATGTGGATATGTATTCATAAAATATTTAATGGATTAGATAATCGCTTGTTTATTTTCCTAACAAATGTTTCAAAGGAAGCGTCCGAATGTTTCGGTTTTTTGATCGATGAGTGAGTAGTGAATTGAATAGACAGGCAAAATATTTGATTTAACAAACGAAAAAGAAAGAACAAATAAAGAAATAACTTTAATAAGCTTGTCGCTTACGTATTGACTTACATGAGTCATTAGCTTATTTGTTTACCTATTTTGTTCGTTGTTTATTTTCTATCAATCTTTTATGAATGAAAGATACCGAAATATTCCAATTCTGTGTTTAAAATTCATTCAGGAAACCACAGAAACATCTTTTACTGTTGAAATAACGAAAATTTTTGCAAAATTTTCAAATGATGGAAATTTATGGCTATTGAATATTCTTGACGCATTATTATATTTTCGATGAAGAATTAATATTCCATATTGATGATGGCTGCTATCCATTCCCAAAATATCATTTAGGAAAAGGTGGGGAAAGGATAGAAGTTGCCCTTTTTTCCTCGAGAAAAGAAGCGAAAAGTTGAAGGAATTTTTCAATTGAAACATTAAAGATGAGACAAAAAAAAAAAGAATTGACTTCATGTATTCTTTATTCAAATTATGATTTGTCATCGATGTGGTTCAATGTCTCTTCTCTCTCATTTCCATATAAACCTAATTATTTTACTGGTGAATGATGATGAAATGTTTGATGTCATTTATTAGAATGGAATTTAAAGGAAACGAAAGGAACTTTTTTCTTTTTTTTTTTCGAATGATTCAAAGTGGAAGCGAGTTGATGATGAAGTTGTTATTAATTGATGAGATTGGTACCTTAGTAGATATCACTCGATCATGCAACATAGCTCATTTATCAAGTGTTGCTGAAGGTAATGATGTTAGGAATTCGAAGATTTAGCTCTTTCTCCAATTCCATTTCTCCAGAGTGTTTCGCCTTCACTTCACGACCTCCGAACCGAGGAATAGGAAAAAGGGAAGGAGATAAATAGAAAGAGGAGGAGAAAGTAGTTCGGAAGAAATGATAAATGTCATCACCTGTCGATCCCGTTCATCATAGTTTGAAAATGTTTATAAAATGTTGCTTCATCCCGTGTTTTTAGTTTCCACACTAATACAAACAAACCTCTTTCCCTTTCGTATATTCTACCTTTACTTTATTAAAGGTAATAATATCCGAAGTAACTGCTGGTATATTTGCATCGAAAAGCGAAATAATTTTCGTTAAGTTCATTTCAATTAAAATTTGAATTTTCATCAAATTACACCAAAATTTCCAATCATTTCAGGCAGTGTGAAATAACGAAACAAAAGAATTTTGTAAATCAAATCATACTGAACTAAATCAAACAATTTATTTTGTTCATGTATAATTTTGGAAGCTGGATTGGACAAATATTAAATAGGAATCAAATAATATCAATTACTGATTGGATCGGTGAGAAAGGAAAGTGGATAAACTGATTGCATTATCAGAATCTGATGAACAGTTTGGGGTTCTGTATCCCGGGAACATCATCATCACCATCATCGATAACAATAGCCACACCAATAATATCATGTCATCCACATCATCTGGTTCCGTGTCATCCCGACGGAAACAAGCAAAACCACAACGTCTTTCACACGAATCTGACCTCTGCCCCGATTCAACCGTCACTAATGGTAAGTATTTTCATATTCTAATGATGACTAACGATGAGTTAGTTATGTGGTATTCAATATTAACAAAAGATTTATGCGACAATTCTTTTTCTTTTTTTTAATTAAAAATTTCCGGTTTTCCTGGAAAATAGTTTGTCATTTAAAAGAAAAGTTCCTCACAATTCCGAATGTATTTTCCTTGCTGATTTTTATGAATTCCGCCGAAATATCATCGATGATGATATGTCGATATATATTAAGTTCATAAAAGAAGCATGAAATTACAAGCTGTCAAAAATTGTCTCATTTAATTAATCAGTTGATTAGCTAATTCATATCATTATCAGTTATGACATAACAGTTTTCCCCTAATTTTTAATGAAGTTTTTTGAAATGTTTATGTGATGTGACCAACTATTATCTTTTTCTTACTATAAAACCATTCGCAAGTTAAATTTTAATAAAAATAAGGAGGACAGTTGGCACGAATTCCAGAATTTATTACTAATAACGGCAGTATCATAATTATTACTCGACTTTTAGTTTACTCATTTTATCTTTTTATAATTATCATATTTTTAAAAGAATTAAATTTTTACTACTTTTAAATTTCCCTTTAGATCGAACTCTGTTTTATTCCATTTAATTCAAATTTAACAAATTAGTCTTTCAAGAATACTATTATATGAAAAAGTTGCGAATTATAAATATATCGTAAACAAATCAAAATATTTTAATATGATATGTATGCATGGGCAATTAGCATATATTAGAGTTGCATGTAATGATGCCAACAATAAATAATAACCAGTTTTCATCAATAATTCATCGTTGTAACATAGATGAATAAATAGATAATTTTATTTATTTATTTATTCATATTTATATAAATAAATGTGCTCAAGATATCCGGAATAGAAATGAATATGAAGGAATGAATTGAATAATACATATGCACATTATCTATTTATATCATACAACAGCTCTGTCGACCGATAAACGGATAGACAAATAACGAGTTTTTATCAGGAAGCAATCAGTGCAATTTATGTTTGGAGCAGAGTACTTGTCATAAATTATTTTGTTTCCAAATAATTTAACGACCTATGATTTTTCACGGAAATTTTTTTTGTCTTTATCGCACCATTTCATATTTTTTATTGCTTATTCTTTTTCTTTCTTTCTTTTTTTTTTTTTTTTTTATTATCGAAAATGATGTTGCGAATTTACAAGTTTTCAAGTTACTTCTGTTTCATTTTTATCGATTTTTCCATTCCTTTTTATTCAATTTATTCCTAATGTTCTACAATTTTCATTTCACATTGCAATTAAAGAGTGAATTTTGATAATTTTTCTTTTCCCTTCTTTCCCTGGTATTTATCATTCCTTTTTTGATTTATTTATACTCAATTTTTATCTTTTGAATTATTGCATAATACAATTTTTTAAAAAATTTAGAATTTGATGAAACGATATTATTGGCACCTGTATGCCCATGAGCATCAATTTTTATCAACTATCGATCGAATGACTCTAAGAATTAGGAAGAAATTTTTCAAATTTTTTTGTATCACTTTCATAATTTAAAATTGATGAATTAAACGAAACCAGATTATATTTTGCCAGAGTGAACTATTCAATCATATTTAAATCATTTTAAAATCTTTCGTAAATAAAAAGAGAGAGAGAGGGAGAGAAATAATGGGAAAGAGAGACAGGGGAATCAAATTTTGATATTTGTCTCGAAAATGGAAATTTCTCGACCATTTTGTAATCAAATTTTTGTTTTTCCATCTATCAATCATTCATTAGAGAAGAAAAAAATCCGCGTTACTTATTCGGTGAGTAAAGAAAAATGATGAGCCGTGAAATTTATTCTCGAAAAAGTGACAAGGTCGTGAAATATGCGGAAAGTTAGAGAAAAGAAAAGAAAAAGGAAACCAAAAAAGGCAGTTTACTTTTCTGAACGGCAAAAAAGCAAAATTTCAGGATAGAAATGTTTTTATTGCTATTAATTAATTTTAATTATACGTGACCAAAAAGTTTCGATGTTTTGAAAAAAAAAAAAAAAAGGGGGAAAAGTTATAAAAATAACTTTCTATTATTACGCCAAAATTGTGAGCACAAAAATTGCTGACGATTAAACATCATAACTTGAAAAAAGAAAATGATATTATTTGACAATCGGTGAATATTGAATCTACTTTGCGTACACAATATTTCGAGATAGATAGCCTATATCATTCATCATTTTCTCATTTTCCATTCATTTCAAAAATTTGCTAATCTCATCGCTTATTTGCCTCATTTCCAAGACTAATATGGCAATTTTCTTTTATTAATAAAACTCCCAGAAGATTGGTACTTCATATTGCCTATCTTTCGTTTTCAAATGTACGGTAGCAGGAAAAGATGAGTAGTTAGAATAGATGGGATGAACATATTGCATTTAGCGCTATTTTATATAACTAAAAAAGTTTTAAGAGAAAAATGATTAAATAAATGTATAAACAAACGAATGAGTTTTTTTTTGTGTGCATTTATAAGTTCTCTTTTAATGCTTTGTAAGAAGAAGAATTTGCAAATCAAAAATTTAAATGAAGAAATAAAAAAACTTTTTTCCGAATCCGTACAGACAGGAAGGAAAACTTCCTTTTCTTCTTCTGGCCAATTTTCAATGTCCCCTCGTAATTGTGCTAGGCTATGAAAAAAAAATGATGTTCAATATAGTTTCCGGTTGAGACAGAAAGCATAGACATGGTTGAGAATGCAAATGTTACCTTCTGTAGTTTTCTGATTGGAAATTGGAAAATTCCCGAGAAAGCTGATTTGACCTTTCTCATTTCTTATCCTCTTTAAATTATCTTATCGATTATCTTATCGACTTGTTAGGAGAAAAAATCTCGAAAAACATCAAATCAAATTGAATTGAATTCAAATTAAATTAAGCAACATGCATTGCTTTCTTATTTATTTACTTATTTTCTTTCCGGATGACAGATTCTTCCATTTTGTGAAAGACTAATTTTCCATGCTTTTGAGCAGAATGAAGTAGCAGTTGAACCTGTTAAAACGAAATATTTCAAAGATGAACATAAAAATTAAAAAAAAAAAATGCGACTAAAGGGGAAGGGAAATTAATCGAAGAAAAATATGGGATGAGAGATCGAAGTTCATCAGAATTTTTTCGGACGGGAGAATTCGTAATAAGGGGATTGAACTGGGTTCGCAGAAATTAATTTACCATTTATAATTTGCAGACAAAAATCATTTTGCAAAACATGACTTTTTCTTATCGAATCAATTAAATTAAGAAAATTTTTTTTCTCTGACTGAGGAAATTCACGAACAATAGAATTATTCCTCAAATTTAAGCAATTTTTGGGATTTTCTTTTTTATTGTTTTTGTTAAATTATTTTTTTCAAGAAGAAATAAGGTTCTAATGATAAAGTAGCATAGTTGAATGATAAATGCATTTGAAATAAAATTGTGCAACAGTTTGTTGTTAAAACAAGTGTACATTGTACAGACACGTTACACATAGTGATATGATTTTTTTTTTTAAAGATACTTTAATTTAAATCATTAAACATATAATTTTCATCTGTAATTTATCCTTTTCTTAGCCATAGCATAAGATTATAATTACAAGTTTGCAGTTTGATATCTTTATTAGAGATTATATTTGACTACGCATTCTCCTTCAAACGAATAATAAAGCGCAAATCATAGTAATATCATTACACATTATCACTTATCATTTACTAGTAATTTACTAACGAATAAGATCTCTAAATCGTCGTAATTATTTCATTTTTACGACAAAATCTTCGAAAGAAAAAAAAAAATTCAAAGATAAAAACAATATTAATTACCGTATACTTCATACGGTAAGAAAATAGAGCATAGTTGTGAAATAGACAGATATGTACATACATATATCTCTCTTTGTATATGGGAATGAATGTACTATTCATTCATCATAATCGTTCTCATATAAAATGCACAGACACATACACTGGCACATACACACATACATACATACACACACATACATACATACATATACACATACACACATACATGTATATATATAAATAAAAATTGACAAACATGTGCTGATTTGATTGACAATATTAAACTCTTCTGGTAGGATGAACTTCGATATGATTGGATTTTGCATGTGACAGTAAGCATTTAGTATAGCAATATATCGTAATAATGTCATGTGATACAATGTTATACAGTATCTTGATACAGTATCACTCATACCAGACTGCATATAACGAGATTCTACCGAAAATGGCTCACGACTAATTCATTGTCTAGATTGAATCAATTTTCTTTGATTAGCTGTATACTTAACATACAGTAATTTCGATATTATATTTACTAATCGATGTATTAAAATCACTAAATCAATAATATTAATGTCTTATCTCTAAAACATTACTACATCATTTACAATGATCCGAACTTTTCACCGGATTTTTCTCTCGTAAAAAACCGGATATGTCTGGATTTCTTGAAAATTTGTTGAAAAAATTTTCTCGCCTCTCTGTCTCTTTTTTTTTTCTGAGAACCTAAAACAAGAAGAGAAAAATAAAAAGCAAGACATTTGTTTAATATTGTCAGCTGTCCCAATCATTCCTCCAATAATTTTATATTTTATTTTTCTTTTTTCCTTGCTTTCATGAAAACTTTTTCATCTGAAAAACGACAGAGTAGTAAGATCAAAGAGAACTTTTGATGAATTCAATTTCGATTACTCGATTGCTTTATTTAGATGGATAAAGAAGTAAGAAATTGGCACAAAGTAATCGGGTGAATTAACGATGGATTAGTGTTTTTCGGATATTCTGATAAGGAGAAGTTGAATTAAAATTTTTGGTTTGAAATTTCAACTTAATTTGTTTTTCCTAACACTTCTTAATCATTACTATCATTGAACATTTTATCTCTTCATTTTAATCCAAATTTTAATGGATCGAAAAAAAAGAATGAAAAATATATAAGTATAGAAATATTCTAAATCCGGAGAAAAAAAAAAAGAAAAATTTTGCTGCTATTCATTCATTTCCTCCCTTAAAAGATTTGAAAACGAAGGAAGATTAGTCGGTGTAATCAAAAGATAATGATGAAAAACTGAAATAGGACGAAGAAACTTTTCAAATTAACTTTCCAGGATGGATTTTCAAAAAAAATTATCTTATTTAGCAATCTTTTAAGAAAGACGCTTTCTGCATAGATCCGATCCATTTCTTCTCCCTGTTTATCATTTTAATGATCTACTCATTTCAAACTATCCGATTCCTTAATTTCATCTATTAGCTGATTGTCTCTCTAATATAGCATTTTATCTTGTCTGTGGGAAAATGTGAAACTTTTCGGATAGTATCGGCAATCGTTTGAAGTTTTGCTTTAACTTACTTTATTTATTTTTTAGCTGTTTTTATTTTTGTCCTAATTAATAACTTATTTCAATATAGTTTAATGAATAATATTTTTCCTTCGAAACTTGATCTTTTAACGATTCAATGTTATTTTTATCTAATTCAAATTCATTCAGCAGTTATATATGAATAAGAATAATGTTTTCATCTATTTATATCAATAATGAACTCTTTCAATCTATAATATTAAGATGATTAACAGCACAAACTTTATTCTTCTTTGATAGCATAACAGTAGTTGATTGCTTTTCTTCTGTGATCCTTTTCTGACAATGTTGAAAATTGAATATCATAGATTTCTTTGATAGCAAAAGCGTTTTAAATCACTCGTATTTCTTAATACTATATATACATATTTTTATTTTGAACGAGTTTAGGAAAGATTTTTAGTTTTAGTGATATAAATTTTCATCATCCTATTTGTGATAGTCATTAAAAATTTCCGTCATTTAAAATGGAATCCATCATTGCTACCAGAACATTCAACTTTTTTTATCGTAATTTTATCATTATCAGTATTATCATTGATCAAATATCATCGCTGGCATTATCATTTATCATCATGATTTCATATAATCAGCATCAGAATTATTGTTCGTTTTCATTATCCTCACCGAAGGTTCTTATTAAATCAGTTGATAGCAACAATATCAACATTATTATATTCATCACTGCCACCATAATAGCATGATTCCAACCATGATAATATTAATCATCTTTTGGCAGATGTATCATATTATCAAGTTTATGATGAAAATCAGTGCAGTTATCAATCGCTTTTGTCATATTGATAATATCAAACATTTCCCTTTTCAAAAAATAGATTGGAAGAAATTTCTGTTTCTTTTGGTTTAAATCTACTGAATATTTTGTAAAATTTTTGAAATGTATTAAAGATGACAATAAGAAAAAAATGCGGCCATTCAACAAAATAGATTTTCTTGTAAGGTTCATCGATCAATCATCTTTCATCATACAATCATTATTACAATTATTGCATCGAAAGCCAGTTTACAATCATCGAGAATAAAATAATCGATCTATCGGCAATAACTGAATTTTTTTACGATCAGATTTAGAATATATGTAGAATGATGAAGATCGAAAATGCTATAATCAACTATAAATAAACAACGAGAGCAGAATTGATCATGATAATTCATGGAAATGAATATCATATGAAGCAGAAAGAAAAGACAAAAACTGAGATTGTGGATTAAGTTTACATGAGCGTTACTCAAATCACATAAGGCAGTGCTATCGATCGTTAAATTTTACTTAAGAAATTAAATTAATCAGGCCGAAATTTCATCTCATTGATACAAACAAAAAATGAGAAAAATAGAAAGAAATGGAAAAGTAAATTCATCCGGTTGAAGTTAAACCTTAAAAATTATTCCTTCTTTATTCATCTCTTTGGGCAAAAAAAAAGTACGAAAAAATATTTGCAATGTATATTTTAGGATATTATTAAAGAAGAAAAAATCAGCATTTTTGTATCGCTTCTTAAAATAGCTGGAATCAGTAAGATGTCACAGGTGAAGAAACTTTTACAGATGACAATAATTTTGTTGTTTTTTAACTCTAATTTCTCCTTCTTGTATATTAACATAGTTGATATTAATTACCTTATTGATGTTAGAATCATTGTTTACGCTTTGCCAATTTTTATCATTTTTTTTTCTCAAGAAAAAAAAAGTTCATTTAACAAATTTTTTGGACCGTAAATTTGTTGCTTTCAATTTTCTCTTTAATTCATTTATATAGTGAGAAAGAAAAATGTTTTCAGGAAACCTTTCTGAATTACTTAGTCGTTTTTCCACTTTTTTTTGCCAAACTTCAGATGAAATTCATCTTGAGAAAATTCAAATGTAAATTTTATGTTTTAACATTCCGAACATTTAGAACATTTCAACAATTCAACCAACTTTTGGGTGCTACTACTTTACTTTCTATCATTAATTCAAGATTTTTGGATTAAGCTAATCAATATAATGCTATGTTAGATCTTTTCTTATCAAAATGCATTGAAAGTGATTTGTTGGTGATTGGGGACAAAAACAAAAAGGTGTCGCAAAATGCAAAATAAAAGAAAAAAAGAAAAAAGCCAAATTCTGCCACAAAATAAATTGTCATTAATGTGATCATTATTGTGAAGTCAATTTTTTCTTTAAATTTTGATGATAAACCATTTCAAGGATATTGAGGAGAGAAAAAAATGAAGAAAGAAATGAGCCATTTTTATTCGTTATCAAGAAATGTCATAAACGAAAGCCTTTTTTTTCCGTCCTTAATTTAAAAAATGAAAATTTATTTAATTAACATGCAAATATTACTGTAGCAATTGCTTTTATAATAATTCAAAGATCTGTTTTAGATGCTGATCAGATATCATTTATGTCGTTCTGATTTCAAAGAAATTACATTTTTGAATTTATCACTGATTTTTTTTTCCAAAAATTTTACCATCTTTCATTTAGCTTTGAAAATTTGTTGAAATAATAGAAGCTTTCATTTTATTCATGGACTATTTAAAGCGATCATTGTATCGCTTTTTTTTTCCCGAATTTTTGCAATTTTTTGGTCAATTACATGTATTCACAAAGTTGATTGCTGAAGTTAAGAAAAAAAAGACGAATTCCATAGATGACATTTTGTGTTGAGATTAGTTTAGGGTGCATTTTACTTTTCAATGGTTCATTTCGCAAACAACACATTATTTTAATACATGAATTATTACTCCGTCATCAAATGTTTCAAGGTCAAATATGCCAAACGAAACGATTTTTACAACAATTTTTAATAGTCTTTTTGATGGGTTAACGTACAAAAATTTCAGCATTTTCAATCAAATAATTTCAGTTATTATAAAAATTATTTGAAATCAAAAAGATTATGCTAATAATTTTTTCTAAAATCAAAAAAGATTATTATTTTTTTTTTTTTATAATGATTATCAATTTTAGAAAATTAAAAAAAAGCCAAGTAACAATTTTAAACTTAAAATTAATAAATTAAAATTATCAAGAATTAGCAATCAAAATATCAAAAATCCTTATATTTACATTTTAATTGAACGAAATGAATCATAAATATATCAATCATTGGAATCACTGTTCTCATAACATTTACATCGATGATTAGTTTCGTATTCACATAATATATGTTTAAATTCCGTTTAAAAATGATCGAATTTTTTTTCTTCCCTTTTCAATTATTAAAGAAATTCTCAAATTATATAGGAAAAGCAACTGATTTAAAAGGAAAATTATGCAAATTGATTGAAACATTTTTGCAACAAATCATTTTGCAATATACGGAGAGGTTGCAAGAATTCAGCAAGTTTAAAGCATTTTTATGTTAAAATTTTCGTCTATGGAAAAGAATGCGCGAGAGACGTCAATTATTACTGACTTTTAGTCTTTTGATATGATAGAAGGAGAAGAGTTTTGTTCTTAATTCATCATTTCACATTAGCTTTAGATTTCCAGTTTTAGGGAACATTCATAAATAGAGGCCATATCATCTATCATAAAATAATGGCAAATTAATGGAAGCAAAAAGAATGAGAAGAAATTTTTTAAAAATTTCATTCAAATTTAATTAATTGATCAATAAATTTTAAGTAATAATAGTACAATAAAGAAGTTAAGATTTAATGCTATGAATTTAAGGAAATTAAGTGAAACAGTATAATTTGAAATTATGAAATTTTTTTCCGGAAAAAAGGAATGAGATAAACTGAATATAGAGATAATGATAACGATGATCGGTCTATATTTATGTCGGTAAAAATATTAAGTTAATCATTGGACATAAATTGCTTTTATTATCACTGATTTCTTCCTTAATGATAAGGTCTCATATCATTGAAATGTTGTAAGGCACAATATATAGAAATGAGTATATGATCAGATAATAATTCAAATTAATCTCAATCATGTAAAAGCAATTTAATTTTAAAAAATGGATTTAACATGTCACACGTAATGATTCATATCTCACATAAATAATCTATTATGTTAATTAATAGTTTTTTGAATTTTCAAAATCAAATTTTCCGCTATCTATTGAAGTAATCAGCAATTCATCGTGTAGTACAAAA
This sequence comes from Onchocerca volvulus, assembly GCA_000499405.2. NCBI lineage: Eukaryota > Metazoa > Nematoda > Chromadorea > Rhabditida > Onchocercidae > Onchocerca > Onchocerca volvulus. The sequence continues at coordinate 731,730 of HG738137.1, forward strand.
TTTTTGTACAATTTTTTTGCGTCGCTTTTTTTTCTTCTTTCTTCAGGAGAGAAGAGAAGGTGGAATGTGGAGAAAGTTAAAAGATTGTTATCATTCTAATGATCCAACATAACGACACCTGAGCTATACATTATTACCTGATGTATAAACCATTCAACCAATGCCAATAAGTAATCAATCAAGATGAAAATACTTTTATGCAAGTCCTGACATATTAGAAAGATTGAGGTAGTCGGCATTGGGAGACATTAGTTATCAAATTTTAAAATTTTGAAATTCAAAATTTCTTTTGCTAGGGAAATGAAAGAGAAAGTAAAATCTGAAAGCTGAATAATAATCGATGATAAAAATGGAATATGGTCATTTTAATTCATTTAGAATGATTATACCAAAATAGATGAAATAATTAAAACAGTTAAGATAGCATGAAATGAAATTGAAACTTTTCAGGGCAAAACAACCAAATCTTGATCACTGTTTGAAAATTAAAACCAAGTAACAATTACGCAAGCAATAATTTAAAACTAAAAAAAAATCGAAATACATTAAAACAATAAGTCAAAGATTAAGTTGCGAATAAGTTACAAACAAGAAGTGACGAAAAAGAGAATAGCAACCGAAAAACTTAACAACTGAAATATGAAACAAACTTAAGGTAATCCCCTTAAGGTAAATTAATATCATATGACTAATTGCTTGATAGTTGGATAATGAATTCAGATGGGACATCTTTATAATTTGTAATTATGCACTAATTTAATTGTGCTACATCTGTTTACATTTTTATTTTAATTATAATTTGTATGTCAGCTTTGAATGATGACATAAATGACCAATCATGAAACCCGAACCATTACTATTATTAGTTCTTGATGTGGACATTACTTTAGGATAATAAGGACAAGAGAGACAGAGAGAAAGAGAAAGAAAGAAAGAAAGATATAAAAGTTAAGTGCTCATTTGGACATTGGCTATTTAAAAGCAACAGAGAATTTGAAGAGGGAATAGTTTATTGTCTAAATATTAAAAATTAAAATCGATTTCAGTTTTCTGTAGAAAGGGAAAATCTGATTCAGAGCATCAGTTAGTATTATTATTTGCAATATTTACAACATTTATTATTGCAATCCATATCACTTACATTTATCATTATTATTATTATTATAGCAATAAGAATCAACATCAACCAATCATTATCTTCCTGTTATTATAATTATCATTCATATTTACATCAGTAGCATTATCAATATAATTTATTATCATTACAGCATCTTTAATCATCAATATCATTGATAGAATTATTAACATTGTCGATTGCTGTCACTGTCAATATTATTCTCTTCATAATCAATATTATTGTCAACAACATGTCTTATTACTTTCTTGGCCACCATTAATTTAGGATTAATTTGCAGAAGGATCGAACTCTCGTAGAGTACTGAAAATGAGGGATAATTTGATTACTCGGAATGTGTGTAAAGTAATTGATGAGTGTAATCAGTTATTGTCTATAGAGATGTGCATTAAAGCTAATGCATCTTCTTTAGCTTATTTACGAAATATCGATTTTATGATTATCAATATCAAATTTTGCAAATTTAAATTAAATTCGAGAAAAGTAGAACAGTTTTAGGAATGAATTTGTTTATCTTTACACTACTAATTAATTATATTCGATTAAAATCCAATTTAGCAAATCCTAAATTTCATATTCATGTACAAATATTTATAAATTTATATCTTTTCATTGATTATTACTAATAAGAATAATACAATAATACTGATAATGGCAATAACAGTAATGTTAATCGTCATAATGAAAATAAATAGTAACATAATAATAACAGCAATAATAATAACAACATCCATTAAAAATAATGATAATATTAACAACAGTAATAATAATGATAATTTTTAGCAATAACAACAATAATGTCTTTGAATGCATGATGACGTAGCAAAATTTGATCGTAAATTATTCATTTCTCTCCATATTTCTCTCTTTAACTAAATTCAATTTTACTTTTAATTCTTTCCAACTTCTTTTATTCTTTCGTTTCAGAACTAAAATGTCAACTTAATGCAATCAACTAGTCAAGATAAATTGAGCAAAAGCTTAGAACAAACTTCAAATTTCATTATTATTGACCAATATAGATTTACTATAGTCGAGAGAAATAGATGCAAACTATTAAAATTCAAAGGATATTACTTTTTCCATAGACCAAGACTTTTGTGATCAGTTCGACAGATAATAATTTTATGAATTTTTGGATGAATTTCAAGATATCGATCAATTTCATTAGTCTAAAAGAAGAAAGAAAAGAATGAGATGAATTTTGTAGGAATCGAAATGTTTGATTAAAAATATAAACTGTATTGGAATTTGGTCAAAAATTATTCTTTATAAATCAATAATGTTCAGAAAAATCATACCAAAAGTTAATTTGTCTGATTGTTAGATGTATTTTATGAAATTTTTGTAAGCTTGGAAAAGACTTATTACGGAACACCGTATCTGTTAATTCTAGAAATGTATGTAATATTCATCAGATAACAAATAAAACGGACAATTCAGTGAATATTAAAGCAAAATTTTTAAATCTGTTGAAATATTTTTGCATCAAAATTATTTTCTTGAACGTCTTGCATTCCATGAAAAATTATCAAAATGATTAACGAAAAGAAAAATTTTCAAATTTATCATCGGAAAATCAGGTTGTTATTAATGTGTAACTTCGATAATAAGTTATGGATAGACAAGAACAACTTGTATTTTAAATTTTCTTTACAGATTTCTTTATTTTTTATTATTAATCTAGAAAAGGAAGTACTTTTTTTTTTGCCAAACATTAAAATAAGCATCGTATGATTACATCAATTAAAGAAGTTAACCGCTATATTCTTATTATTAATGTATTTTTATTGAAGTAAATATTCGGTTATTATTATTATTACTAAAATATCTTTACTGTAATTGGATTATTCATAGTATCGTTATTTTCATAGCAATTATTTGCCCATACAATAGACAAATGTATTAATTGCACCGTATTCCTTTCATAAATTCATATTGCACAATCTTTTGAAGATAATGCATATATTACGGTGTGTTATTGGAAAAGCCATATGAGCAGATATGATGAGTAGCGCCTGAATACGATAATAATTTTGAGGGATAGCAATTCGTCGTCCAACCATTCATAATTTGACGAGCTGATTCAGTTGATGATTGGTTCTGGAATATTTCATCGTGTGTATTCCAATCAAATGTCCTTCTCTTCTTTCATAATGGTAATAATAATAATAATAAATAATAATAATGATCATGATTATGATGATTAATAATTACAGCATGCATAGAGAATATTGATTATAATATAATTGAGAAATAATAGAATAAAGGAATAAGATGGTTGGAAGAGCTTTAACAAATGGAAATTGTGCAATTCGATAAGAACAAATCGAGTTACAAATGCATGTTCTCATCTTGTTTCTCCAATAAGCAATTAAAATCATGTACCGTAGACGAATTTTATATTACATTTATAATGTACATCAGCTAGTTTCAGAACTTTTATCATACAATTGATTGAAATAATAAATCATGCAATGTGAAAAAGTGAAAGAAATTTCCGAATGCAATCATTGTTTATTTTTACTACAGTAAATAGCAAACATAAAATGTGAATTTCATCAATTTAATTAATCAATTACTTTTGATTCATTTTATTTATTTATGTAATTAATGCACAGATTCATTCATAATAAACAAAATTTTCAAGTTTTTAATAATTTCATGGCTGAAATATTGTTTTAAGTTTTAAATTAAAAGATAAAATTTTTATTTTCAAATATATAATAAAGTCATTTCGAATAAGTTTGCTATAAATTATATTATTCCCAAAAACAATTTATTTCATGCATTTCTCTTTCCTTTTTTCATTTCATCTTATTTTATTTCATGAAATTTACAGATTGATGAACGAACGAGTTAGTAATTGAGAGAGAGAGAGGGAGGGAGAGAGAGGGAAAATGGATATTGAAGTAGAGCTAATGAGATGAAATTTTGGTTCATTATAAGAGTATGAAGATCCAATAAATGAATTTTGCTTGACATGTGTATTCGTGGACAAGGAGAGGGAGAGAGAGAGAGAGAGAGAAAGAAAGAGAAATATAAAATGATGAAGAATGCTTATGAGAATGAATTTGAAACGAATGACCAAGCATGCTTCTTTAAATGGATCTTCTAGACAAATTCAATTTATATGATGATGATGATGATTATGATGATGATGATGATGATGATGTTGATGTTGATGATGATGGTAATGATAATGATGATGATATTGTTGATGATGATGATGATGACCACTTCTTCTCACTTCAAGTATATGTGTATGTTGACATGTCTCTCTGTGCATATACGTATGTGTTTGTTTGTACCTAAGTTCGTCGGTTGTTTGTTTTACATTTTTTATTGTTCAGTGGTAAATTGATTATTCGCTTACTTTTGTTTGAAATATTAAACATTTTCGAAGTTATTTTATTTCCATTCCACATACATACATACATACATAGATACATACATATACACATACACACATACACACACATACTCACCTACACACATTCACTCATATACTGATAATATCAATAATCATGCATGAAAGAAACTTATGTAAAATTAAATTTTATTTTGTTTTGTTGCTTATTGTTTAGCTAAAAAAATATCTTGGAATATTATATATTTTAATTCATTTATTTCTATCTTTCATTATTCACTAATCTCTTCATCTTTTCCTCTCTCCATCATTATCAATACTGTTATTATTATTATTATCATTATTATTATTGATATTATCATTTTCATCATCTTCCCTTTTCACGAGCTTACTATCCTCCATTATCATCAACATTATTTCCCATTTTTCTTGAAAAACTAACCATAATATCATCAAAGTTTATTTCATTTCTCAATTCTTATTGAGAAAAGAAAATTTGATGATGAAATGGAAACTTTTTAAATGCTATGAAAAAAAAAGAAGAAAAAATTTTGCTCTCTGCTTGATTAGAAAAAAAAAAAGAAAAAAGATTGTTCATAAATATGCTATGAATGCGAAAAAAGACATAGAAGAGATTAGAGAGAGAGAGAGAGAGAAAAAAAAAAGAAAATCATATTGGATGAAATAAATTTGATTAAATAAGAGATGAAAATGAATGGAATAAAAAGAACGGAAAGATTAGAGGGATAAATTAAACAGATGAAAATGAATGATTGAAGCAAAACGATCAACAATCATTTTCAAGGAAAGTTAGCAAAAATGAGTTCTTTCCGGGGAAGCATTTGAAAAATGCCATCATTTGATTGGATATTCTTTCAAAGTCAAAATTTCACCACATCCAATCCAATCAAGGGAAGAGATTTGAGGACGAGTGAAATGAACGTTTATTAGAAGTAATTGAACAGGAAATTTGGCTAATAGAAGCAATAGCAATACGAAAAGGAAAATGACTAGGCCTTTTTCTCGATGAAAGAAACATAAAAGAGACTAGAAGGAAGGGATGATTTATTCGTTATGTAAATGAACGAAATATTCGTTATGTAAATGAACGAAATAGAATTGAAGGAATTTAAATTTGAAATGAAAAAAAAACACAATTCCTTCAGCTAATTATTATTTCACTACGATAATTTGCATCATTTTATCATCCATTCTTGAAAAGCGGTTCCATTAGAAAGTTTTTTATGCTGAAATTATTTTAGGATAAACAAAACTTATCATTGCCTACAAATTATATGATAGTATGTTTACAAAATGTGTATTTTATCAAGAATTGGTCAAAAATTATTGAATAATTATTAATAGTCTCTCTCACAGTTCACTTCATTTCATTATCACTTCATCATATCATTTCATTATCATTAGTAACTGCTATATCAGCTAAATGATCACCAAATCATTGAAGTGGTTTATTTCATTATCATCATACAAAAGTGATAACTTGTAGGTTTTATAGCAATATAAATAAATAAATGCATAATCAAAGATTTAATTATGAAAATTTTCCTTATTACTCATTTAGTTAATGAAAAAGAAAGAAAGTGATAGAATATGTTCAATTAAGTTGAAAAAAATTTTAAATATTTGCCGAAAAAATTCGTTTACACCAAATTATTATTCTTTAGGGAAAAGTTATAAACACTTATATTAACATCTGATAGCTGATTCAGTTTCCTACAACATTTTCAAACCTTTTTTTCAAATAAATAATAAATTTGAATCATAAAATTGTTTGTTTTGAGAATAATTCATTTTACGTTTACATTAATCTTTTCTGAATAATCTTAAATTTGTCCTCTTCTTCTTGTCATATTTTTCCGGAAAAAAAAAATCAAATGACAGCGAACAATTAATACAATTAATGGATGGATGAGTCAACATTCCAGTTATTCAAATTGTCATCTTGAAAATATGCCCATATTCGGTATGTTGCTTTGCCAGAGAGGAGGATGACAAATAATAACAATTCATAGATGATCGATTGATTCAATGAGGCAAATCGAATTGTTGAAATGATCAAATAATCAAATACGAAACATGCATTTGCATATATGAAGGAAGGTGACAAATGTGCATATAACCATTCCAATCACTCCTTCCCTTAGATCATTTATAGATCAATCAAACATAATCGTTAAAAGCATTTTTGAAATCTCATCAAACAGGACGAGAAAAGGATGATGAGGGATATTTCAAAATATTTTAAACCATCTGCATCCATTTTGATAATTTATCCATTTAATTATACCATATTATTCCAACCAAACAATCGTGCATTTGCCTTATCTTCTTTTCTTTTCCAAGGGAAAAACTTTTAATTTATATTATTTTTCTTTAAAATTTTTCGATTTAATGAATGATATCCGATTTTTTTTTATTGAATTTTTGTTTTAAATTTATCGAAATTTTATCAAGATTTATTGGATTTTCTCGCTTCAATTAAATATGCAATTTATTCTTTCCAATTATATTCCATGAAAAATTAAACTTAATTTGATTGTGTGAATTTTTTATTAATAATAAAATATATTAGTTGGAAACATCCTGGATCAGTTGTTGAAGGTCAAGTATATTTAAATTTTAACGTTTAATCAGTGAGTAATCATTTTTTTTTTTTGAATTGTTTAGTCTAATTTGTTCTGATAATCAATGATAAAGATTAGGCTTATTACGCGTAGTTAATACAACAATTAATGTACTGGATGAATGTTTTAGCTTGGGGATTTTTTTGCATTTTTTTTAGCTTCAATTTTAGAAAAGCTATTATATTTGAAATAATTGAAAAAGCATCTCTAATTTTTCTTCATTTTTTCAAATTTTCTTCAATTTCATTTAATTTACAATAAAATTGTTGAAGAGAAGGCTTTCAATTTGGTTCAAGCTTCTTATTTTCTTTTTTTTTTCGTTTTCATGCAAAAGAAAAAAGAAAAACAAAAATTTTGCAACACAATAATGCAAAAGTTTTTCATTTTCTTCGTGGAAAAAAAAAAAAAAAAAAGGAGGCAAATAAGAAAAAAAAAACAATCAACAAAATTTACTTCAATATTAACATATGGTCGAAAAAAAAGTTAGAAGAAAGGAGAGGTAGAAGAGAGTGAAATGATTGCTTAAAGTCGAAGAGAGTTCAGAATTTTTGAGAAATGAAGTATGATGATTTTGCACTCATTACTTATGAAATTTTAACTTTAGTGAAATTTTTGAAAATTCATTTTCCTTCAACTTCGAAAATTTTAAACAATACGCCATTCCTTTCTAGCTATTATGCTTTTGATGAACTATAGTGGAAGAAGATAAGAATGATCAATGTTAGTTATATCATCCATTCATTTTCTCCTCTCTTCCCAGGACGTTGTTATTTATCTGTTTCAACATATAGATATTTCGGTGTTGAAAAAAAGATTTTATTTTGTTTTTCATTTCTTTGGAAAAGCCTTGAAACAAACATCGCTATTTATCATTTTTAACTTTGGATGGCCGCCTTTCTTTTTTTTTTTTCTTTTGTGCTTGGACCATTTTAAAAATTTTAAAAAAGGAAAAAAGAGAAAGAGAGGGAGAGAGCATTCTTGAATCGGTAAGACAGTTTTTCAGTTTTACGATTCAATTCAAAGAGAGGGATTTTCATCAAAATTGATATTATAATTGATTTATTAAAAGCCATATCAGAAATCTATGTTATTAGAAACATAGAGTTACGGAAAGTTTCATATATTTATCAAGTTGCTTTAATATATTTTCAAAACTGTGTATGTAACTCTTCTTTCAATAAGGTTGAAGTATTTATAATTGGCAACCTTTCAGATTTTTTTTTTTTTTTTTTAAGAACTTCAAAAATAAGCAACACAATCTAATTTTGTGAACACGTAAAGACAAAAATTCGCAAACATCAAATGATGTTAAGAGAGAGAGAGGGAGAGAGAGAGAGAGAAAGGGAGAGAGAGAAAAAAGAAAGAAAACCGTTCCATTTTGGCTTATTTTTTAATACATTGAGAAATGTAACAATTTCAGAAGTCATCCTTGCAAAAGCGAAAGCATTTGCTAAAATTTAAATCTGTACCTCATTAATCAAGCAAATTCATGGCGAAGTTATTTTTAAACTCAAAAACTTCCTTTAGGTATGAATTCATTGTTTCACTTTTTCACATTTGAAAAATCGCTTGCGACACACTCTTCTCAATATTTTCAAATTTCAAAAATATAATTCAAATTTCGATTAAAAGGTCAAACATTAAGAATTTTTTTTTTTTGTTCGCGATCTAACACTATTCTAATTTTCTTGATGCATCAAATCAGTTCAATTTTATATAGACATAAATTGAAGTCATTATTTGATTGCATTTCATCATTTCACTTTGCGTTCATTTGTTGGAAAGCAAAATCTGAAATTTATGAAAAAGCATAAAAGTTTCCAGAATTGAAAAAGCCGACTTAGAAAGAAAGTAAATGATTTCAAAAAAAAATAATTTCATAAATTTTTGTTCATTTTATGAGGCCGAAAAGCTTTTTACGATCGCCCGCGTTTTTTTCTCGCATGGAAAAAAGTGATACGGTGGATAAGCCATCAGTTTTTTTAAATTAGCATCATTAAAATGTTCGTGTTTTTCTCTTCTTAAAAAAACTGTGTGTATATGTGTGTTTGTACCTATCTATTGGTCTGTATGGTTGTGTGTAATGATCAATTTCAATTTTTTGTTTATTTGTTACGAAAAAAAAGTTTTTTAACGACATTGTCCTAATGGAGAAAAGAAAAGGCAAAAAAGCAAAGAAAAAACTTACTTTTTTTTAAAAATTTTTTAAAAAATTATACAAAATTCTGTACGAAAAAAAAAAAGAACTGGTCGAACTGAACTTATTGCACGGAATAATTTATGAACTTTTCTTTTTCTTTTTTTTTTTTTCGGGAAAAAACTTTTTTTTTCTCAAACTGAAAAAATGAAATTTGAAAAATGATCATTCTTTCCAGTTAGGCAAAAATGAATCAAAAAAATTGAATCTCGTAAAAAAAAGAATATCATTCGATAAATAGATAAATTATTTTTTATCATAAGTCTGCAAAATGTTTTGATTATCTGAAAATTTTGATTGATTAGATGAGATTGATTACTTTTCTGGAGTTATTTTTATCATTCTTTGCTGGAATATTCTGCAAAAATTAAAATTTTCATCAAAGTATTTCTTTTGCAGGTTGGAAATTTCAAGATTGTTATCATCATCATAGTTATCAATTAATATCACATTTTGTGCCATAATGAGAAAAAAGGACAGAAGGAAGGGTTAGAGATAGGTTTCACTTCACAACATTAAATCTGTCACCATTTAAAGCTTTTTGACATTTGCAACAAATATTGTCAAACTGCTTCATTATTTCAAGAAAAAAAAATTTAAAAAAGAAATGCAAAATTGCTCGCTATGGAATTGATTTATTGAAAGGACTGATTGTTTCTGAAACATTTGATTTTGCGCTGATAATGTTATCATTTCCATTTGGAAAAATTTAATTTAATATCAAAATTTTGACTAGAATTTGATTGTTTTTAAGTCATTGGTTAAGTTCAAAAATATTCTCTACTTTTGAAATAAAAATGGAATAGAGACTGGCAGTTTAAGTTTTAATCGAATATTTAATTTATCGTCGTGGAATATGTTGAAGAAAGATATATATATCTTTTGCTAAATGATTCACTGCGAAACTGATGGCCTTTTAACATGAACTGCTTTTTAGTAATAATTATTTGAATAAAATGGGAAAATGTTCAGCTAATTTGAATTTCAACTTAATTTATGCTAATTGGAATTGATTTCTTGACAAGCAGCCAGTTTTATATTTATTTTATATAATATTTATACAATTTGTAATTGAAACAAACTGGTGGAAAACTTGAAAGAAATGAAGGAAAAAAAAAAAGGTATCATCGGATTATTGTTGCCAATTTCATTTCCATTTTTTTCCTTTACTTTCATTTTATGAGCAAATTTATTGCTTTTTACTATGTATATTTGAAATGGAACGGTATGTTTATATGAGCGATTACCGTAATTTTTTAACAAATCTTTGGTAATTTTGCTAACAGTAATTTCAAGAATTATATATAACTAGGTAATATGTTTAGCTTAACAATGCAAAAAATTATAATTGATATTATCAAGAGAAAATGAAGAAGAAATGAATAGTATCATTCTGAAATAAATTCCTTACTTAATGTTACTGTAATATGAATTTAAAATTTTTACATCTTTCATTTAACCTGCAATCTGGAAGATATGTTAAGGAAAATTTGATTTTATAAAAAAAGTATACAAATTTGTAAGTGATGTGCTACAATTTTATGCATTGTGTCAAATTGCATGAATGTGTTACAGTTATTATCATAGAATTGATTGAATTGAAAATAATATATTGAAAGAATTATTTTTCCGGAACGATATAATTTGACAGTTAATAAGAGGAATCAGGAAAGATTCATTTGTTAAATGCCATAATGAGATAATTTGACTATTTCTAGAATTATTCGAATTAATATCTTAGCAACGATCAAGGCTATTTGTTAAGGTAGAAAGCATTTATTGTATTGTTAAGTATTTGTTCTAACTTTTTTTTTTAATGATAAATTTCACTAATCTATTAATGATTCGAATTTAACCAAAATTTTTTTCCATTTTAAATTTGGCAAATTATATAAATGCTTGGGAATATTTTCTTTGATCGGAAAAATAATTATTAAATTTTCGATAAAAAATATAAAATCTGTCTATACGTGTGTGTGTGTGTGTGTGTCTGAATACTTCGGAATAGTCTACTGAAATGAAGGCAGATGGACAGTTATCACAAAGCAGGTTATATATGATTGTTGATATTTTTTCTTTAATGATAAGAAATTTATCATTTGATAATGAGTTTGTTTGCATGCATGAATGTGTGTGTAAGTGTTTTACTCATTTCTCGATTCTTTTCGTAATAAATTATTTGATTCATATGTACGTGAAAATACGACAAAATGATCAAAAAATAATTTTTCGAAAGTTTTGTTTTCTCATCAACAAACTTTTTCTCTTCCAATAATATCACATATACGTGCATATGCATGTGCATGCATAAACAGTTTACGTTCAGTATTTTACAAATAACCAGTTTGAAATTAGTTTTGAAATGATTGATGCTAAATGCTTTTTTTTTTTTCATCACTTCAGCAAAAAGTTAGAAACAAAACAAAAAAAAAAAAAAAAATTTTCCGAATTTCATCTCAAATTCATTATCAATTATTCCAATTTAAATAATAATAACGAAATTTATTATGAAGGGTTAATCATCCAAGAGCAACAAATAAAAGTGGTTCAGTGATACTATATGTGCTATTCAAATATCAATGATACTAACAATTACCGTATTCTAGGAATATTGACTATTGCCCTGTTTTAAAATTTCATATATATTTTTTCGGACAATAATCTGTTTGTTCTATTTTATGCCTATTTGTTATTTACATTACGAAAATATGAAAGAAAAGAAAAATGAAAAGAAGAAAGAAAGAAAAGAGAAAAGAAGAAAAAAGAGGAAAAATGAAAAAAAAAAATAATTATTGTAAGCAATATTTGTCCATTGACTCGATCTATCGAGCTTTTACTGATCAGATTTTATGGTCATTGAAATTTTAAGTGTCAGCTGAAATTTGAAGAATAATTAATGCGGCAACCTCCATAATCAGTTACTTCCCTGAAATTTAATCACTTCTTAACATTATAACGTAAAATAAGAGAAAAACCATTGGTATAATTTTAAAAAAAAAATGTCAAAGGTCATAAAAATTATGATATTATTCTAATCTCTTTTGCACTTATATATCAATAAACAATTGAAACTGCCAAGTGTAATTCAATAAAAAAATTGCAAAAACAAAGTAACGAATTAATTGTGATTAATTAATTTAATTATGTAATTATGTTAATAATGTAGAGTTATAAATTACTATTTTTATAGCTAGCTTAATAATATGTTAATCATCATATCTTCAGGACATTGTGATCAAGCATTGGATTGTCATTTATGTGGTGTTTGCTCAGCAAAATTTTACAATGTTGAACGATTCATTGAACACAAGAAAAATTGTTCGATTTCAAACAAACAGGTTTGATATTAAATAGCTTTTGGTAATAAAAATTTTGAAATTGTTAATTTTTGATTTCTCATCAATCAATTTTCATCATTTCGATTCGTTTCTGGTTTACATTTCAATAATTCTTACTTCCGTTAGTTTTTTTCTTTTTTTTTTTTCCAATATTTTAATATTTTGAAGAAAATTTGTATTTTTATTCCAATATAAATAAATTTTCATTTTTGAGCTCAACTATATTGGGTATGAGTTTAATTTGGTAATTTGTGTACTTAATTTTGTATCAAATTTCATTTAATTCAATTCAAATGCGGATTAAAATAATATTTACTTTTCTTTCTGATAATTTTAATAAAAATTACAGAGTTCGATAATAACACCAAATCCGGATTCGGAATCAGTGCCGATCGATTTGTCGAAAAAACATGCTTCAGATGATCTCGATAGAAAAAGTATTCTAGAAGACAAATCAAATTTGTTGTTTGATCCTTTGCAAACAATACAATCTCATCAACACGTACTATTTTTCATTTTTTAAACATTGAAATTCTGAATTGCTTTCTGAAATGTTAAAATGATTTCGAGATTATTACAAATGTTTAATTAATGGGTGATTTAAAATTGTTGGGTTAAACAGCTGTTACGATGATCTATCATTGAAAAACTAATATTTAAAAAATGCATTACGATAATTCTTCAAGTTTGACCTCTTTTTTTTTTTTGGCTTTAACAAAGCTTTGAGAATATGGAATTCGATGAACATATTTTACAATATTATCATTTGTGGATGGAATTTAAAAATGTCCCATACAACTGTCAATCGTTTCATTATTCTTTGTTTTAGTTCCAATTTCGAGTTTAAAATTATTCATCTCTGTTTACCACCCACTGCGTAACGTTCCATTTCCGTCGCTAACAATGCCGCAAGAAATGGTTGCGGCATTTCCTTTTTGCCTTTTCGTAAAATTATTACCAATATATATATATAATTCTTCTATTGAAGTGCCTCCTTTCTTCTTTTTTTTCTAATTTAAATGAATGTAAAAAAGGCAGCTGTTGGTTGTTTGGAAAGATGAAAAACGAAGAAAATGCACTTTTTCATTTTTAATACAAAGGGACTAAATGGATGACGATGATGATGATGATAATAATATAGATGATTCAAATATTTAATTTTACAAAATGAAATAATCAACGAAGTCATTTTGATATTTCTGTTGAATAATATCATATGAATAATTTGTAAACAATGCTATTTGTTTACAACAAAACAATTTATAATTCATAAATGAATTCAAGCATTTATAATTATTAGACATTATTATTTATGCAAAAAAGGAAAAATATTCATTAAATTATTAAAAATCAATTAGCTAATTCAGAAGCAATAACTAAGATTTAGACTCTTCAGTAAGCTATTAATAGTAATTGTTTGACAAGCCAATAAAACAAACAATATTTTTAATTTTAACGAAAAATTAATAACTTAAACTACCAAAATTTTACGTTGGAAAATATTAATGATTTGCAAAAAAATTTTCAAATTACTTAAAATTTTAAATTTCTACATTTGCAAATTGTTCTTTTCTACTTAGTGAAAAAATTTGCAGCAATTATTGGAACTTTATGCGCAATTGGCAGCAAGTCATAGTAGGCATACCGATTCGGAACAAAGTAGCGATGATGGCGGTAATACTTCCTCATATGTCCAATCACCGCCATCTAGTAACGGCATCGCGGAAAAAATTCACCCTTGCGTTGCGGAACGATGTCCACAGGTGATTCAGTAATTACTAAAATCTTTAATTAATTGCTAACTCTCTTCAGTGATTATCACTAGTTTTCATTTTAACTTAATCAGTTCGTATTTTTTGAAAATGAGTTTTTTTCAATAATCTTAAGTTTTATTACACTAATAAAAATAATTCCGCTAATCTATTTTCTTATCAATCCTTTTCTTTTTTAATAGTATTTCTGGAGTGCATAAGGAATTTTTTTATTTACAAAGATAAATGAAAATTATCAGTTAAAAATTTTGATGATTAAAATTTTAATGATCTTTGTTTCAGAACTATTCAAAACAAATAATATATACACTCTTCTCCTTTTTTTTTTTTTTTTTTTAAAAATTGCTTGAAAAAAAACTAGAATTTGATTATGGTACTATTAAAATCCTTCCGATAGCAAGAATTTTGAAATAGATTAGTAATTGAAGAGATAAAATTTATAATCGAATCAATTAATCTTATTTTTATTATTGGTAATCGGTTAAGAATGAAATGAATTTTTAAAATGATATCCAAACATGATAGCTGTATCATTCTAATAAAAACCGGTAATTAATGATCTTAATTCGGATTAATTAATAGAAAGTTCTTTTGATATACGAATGAGAATCGGCAATGATGTACTATTATACTGTCAAAACTACGATGTTATTCATATTAAATAAATAAATCATCAGGGAAGTTTTAAACTTGCATTAAAAAAAAAAATAAATTTGAAAAAAAAAAAGAAAAAAAACCACTCACTTACTTATCTGAATGGATTTTATACTTGAATATTGTAATTTAAACTGAATTTTTACAACTGAATAATTTTTCATTAAATAAATTTTTAATCAATAATGTAAAACATTTATATCATTTTTCACATTTGAAAATTTTTATTCATTTATTTATTTTGAATGAATAATTTTGCGACAAAGTTCCAAATTCATACATCACTAATAAATGACTATATTTTGAAATTTTTCGACAAAGTGTGCAAATTTCTCTTTTCTCTTCATTGCTGCTTCACAATTTTACATATATTTAAAAAAGTTAATGCTTATTCGGGAAATAGAAATAGATTTGAGGAATGAAAATTATTTCATTTCATTTTGTTTATTAACCATTACAACTTTTTAAAGTATATTACAAAATTAAATTCACTTTTTTTTTTTTTTTTTTTTGGCCGATTTGGCTGAAAAAAGGAACAAATTGTTCTTGAAACTTGGAGCAATGGGAATTAAACGGGAAGAGTAGAAGAAGACGAAGAATAATTAACTATTACTTGAGTAAAAAAAATAAATTTGTTCTTGTAGACGAGACAATTTTTCTTCGTTAATAACATTAATAGATTTGTTAATTAATACTTGACAACATTCACTTCATTAAGTTAAGCAATGTCTTGAATCTTTTATCATTCCATAATTTGATATAAATGGATCTGTCTCTTTTTTTTGAATTAACGATTCATTTCATTTTTCTTCTTATTAATTTTGAAATTTTTTCTCGTTAAATGCACACCATTTTATTTGTAGAATTTTTTAATTTAATTTGTTTTCTTAACAGATTTGATTAAGAATTAATTTAAACTTAAAATAAAAATAGCATTTAAATGTTTCTTTTATTAATGATGGAAGAAAACAAATGTTAGCAAGAAAATAAATTTATGCACAGTTAAAAGTGATCACTGTTCATAAATATATATATATATATATATATATTTAGCAAGTTTGCAAAATGACATTTAAAGACAAAAGTGAATTTTTTCGAAAAAAGGAGAAAAGTGCAAAATTTTTATCCATCAAATTGCTGTTTTTCTTATTTTTTTTTAGCCATTAATGATGCTTGATAGATAATAATAATAATAATAATAATAATAATAATAGTAATAAGTAATAAGAGCTTGAGAGATGATGAATATATGCGAATATAATGATATGTTTATTAGGTAACTTCGATCGACTAAGAGTGCTAATTTTAATAATTATAGCGATTCGATTTATGATGCGAATAATTATCAACATCATCAACATTGTTCCATTACTATGTTTCGATAGAAACGACTAATTTCTTAGTTACTGAATGAGCGAGTGATAAATATATAGTCATTGGTATTTGAATAATATAAGTTGTTGAGAAACAATGCAAATTTTTTAAATTAGAATTTCTAATCGAAGTATTAGCTTTCTTTTTCTTTTTTTTTTCGATAAATTCCTGGATTCATTTAAAATAATGAGAAAAAGTGGCAAAATTCCACAAATTTTGTTTTAAAACCTTCGAAATATTCCGATTTATAGTGAAGCATTAATGTATATTATTTATTTAGCTTTTCTTAATTTCAATCTATTATTTTTATTTCTCTCAGTTATTATATTATCTTTAGTTAATACTGTAAATAAATAAATATATTAAATAAATATATATTTATTTATTTAGCATTTTTCATCCCGTGGTGCTCTGTTGTGGCATATCCTTCGGCGACATCCCGGTGAAAAACTATTGCAGTGCAAACAATGTGAGGAACGCTTTGCTGATCCTGAACAGGTAAATATTATTAGGTTAATTACCTGACATTATTATCACTAACATTATCATCTATTATTATTTTACTTTTTTCAATATTTTAAAAATATTTCCCATACCTAAATTGGAAAAATTGTTTATATATGTAAATGTGTGTTTGTGTAT
Organism: Onchocerca volvulus; assembly: GCA_000499405.2. NCBI lineage: Eukaryota > Metazoa > Nematoda > Chromadorea > Rhabditida > Onchocercidae > Onchocerca > Onchocerca volvulus. Next base: position 748,857 of record HG738137.1, read on the forward strand.
ATATCGTCCATTTGGAGCAAAAGGTCGTTACTACAATCTTATTCATTGTTGTTATTACGTTTATAATTATAGCCATCGGCGCTATTATTATTATTATTATTACTATTATTATTATTGCCGTTAATGCTGCTATTATTATTATTATTATTATTATCATTGCTATTATTATTATTATTATCTTTTGTTATTATTATTATTATTATTTTTATTTTTATTTTTATTATTATTATTACTGTTATTAATATTATCATTATTTCGTTTTTTTACCATCGTGACTATTACTATACTTGCACATAAATTATTATGATTATTAGTTTTCTATTATATATGTATGTGTTTTGTATGCACATGTATATATTAAAATTCAATATCATATTCTGTCGATTCTTACTGAAAATTACTTTTATCTCAAAAATGAAGACAAAATGCAAACTTCAGAATAAGATTATTGAAATTTCTTGGAATTATATAGTAAAGTTTTGGACTAGCTTTTAAGATCTAATATCGTAACATTTTTAAATTTCATTTTGGGGATGTATTTTCTTTCCTTGCGAATAACTCGGCAAATCAGCATTATTCTGAGAACTAAACTTTTCTATCTTGTTCTATTTTTCCTTGGTTTCAACTTATCATCTTGTTGCAAAGATAAGTTACATAAATTTAATGGATTTCCTTGAAGAATGAAGTTAGCTAAATGATTGGAACATATGTGATGTCCATTGATTTCGACGAGACAAATTAATTGCTCAATGAATTATGATCATATCTATAATATTCTTTAAAATAACAAAGTTCTTTTTTCGATTAACTATTTAAATATTATCATCCGTTCTGTAATATTTTTCGGGTATTCTCAATTTCCTCTTCACTTTGGTCAGCCATGTTGTCAGTCACTATTACTTTTAACTTTTCCGGTTTATTCATGAAATTTACAAAAACTTGATCATTAAATTCTTGACTTCAAAACTGTTGCAGACTTCATTTTCTCATCATTTAATTGACACTAATGTAGATTTTGCATTTATTCTTCATCCATACTGCTTTCATCTATATCTCTTCCATAGGTTTTTATAGATTTCAAGTTTTGGCAATTTTTGTGACAATTTATATGCTTTATTTGCTTAAAACTGTCGGTAGAAGAAAAAAACCAAATTTTTCTTTTTGTATTAAATTTAAAAATGAATTTTGAATCCTTTTTTTCTGCTAGCAGAAACTGTTCATTATAAATTGATAAAGACATATTGAATGTATCATTGTTTCCCTTTAGTTGACCTATTTCAAATTGTACTGAATGTTTTTTTTTTTTCGATTTTTTTTCTTAGAAAACATTCATTTATATATATTATCGTTTCAAACCTCATCTTCTCCTCCTTTTTCTTCTTCACCGTCCAATATTCATCTCCAATTATCCTTCTTCTGTTTGATCTTCGCAAAAAATGACACTTCGTGAAAATTAAATAATAATGAAAATAAATTAACATTTTATTAATCTTCGAATGAATTTTAAATATTGGCTACTATCATTCTAATTTAAACGAAACATTTTTATGAAAAATTTATTTGAAGCAAATTTTACAATAATTCGAGCTATTAGCAGTGAAATTCAAGTATCGAGATAAGATTACGAGTAATCAGAGATGATACAGGATGATGACTTTTTTCGCTTTTTTTCCGCTTTCCTTGAAATATGTCATCTTTCATCCACATTTGATATCAAAAAAGGACTTGAAAAATACTGATAAATATTTTGCAGATACACGAGCATCGTTGTGATTTGCTGCAACGTAGCGCTTCTACCGGTGCGTTGGAACGTGGCACATCACCGGACGCAGATCGCAGTTCAGTACCAGCTCGGGTGCAAACTTCCTTTACATTGGTAGCAAAAAGTCCGGATACTATTACAGGTGGTCTTAACTATGGTGGCACTTTAAATGCAACTACTTTGATGTCACTTCCGCCACCTCCAGCTCCTGCACCTCTTTCACGAATGTTATTTTCGCAATTTTTTGGCGCACCAACCGCAACTGCAGCGGTTGCTGCAACATCTGCCGTTACTGCGCCATCAACATCTAGTGCAGTAAAAGATGCTGTACTGGATCTTTCCAATCCGGTATCAAACAAGCAACAACCGCAGCAACAGCAATTCCTACCAATCCCCACTATTCCACAACAGTGTAAGTTCGGAACAATTTAAATTTGAATTTTTGATGAAATTTTTAATGAAATTGATACAATCTATAATATTTTAAATATGATAAATGAATATATCTAAATTGATTCCTTCGGTGGACCGTAACATTTGGTTTTGGGTTTCATTCTTTGTTACTTGTCATTACTTCTCTTAGAAGTATTAATTTAATAATGATTATCAGTTTTGCAGTTATCAGGCCACCTTTCAATTTTGGTCAATTTGCGGCGGCTGCAGCAGCGACAATGCGTCCCGGTCCGCATCCGGATTTATTCCTGAACGGTCCTTCATCGACACCACTACTAAACAATGACGATGATTGGGAAGCATTGATGGAAGTGAGTACAACGGATGAATCGGAAAAGATACGGGCATTAGTCGGTGATAAAGCTTTACCAACGACCGATCCTAATCAGTGCTTGCTTTGTAGACGGGTACTTTCATGCAAAAGTGCCCTGCAAATGCATTACAGGACACATACCGGTTCGTCAAACATTTTAATTCAAAATTCAAAACTGCTAAATAATTTAATTCATAATTCGAAAAAATTTCAAGTTGAAATTGAATCATTAATTAAAATCGAAATTTCTAATTGATTTAAATAATACAAGTCAACTGCATGGTTTAATTAATAATTAGCTTTATTACTTGCAAGAAACATTTGAAAATTTTAGTCAGTCTTATATTATTCATCCAACCTAATACATCGTTTAGTTCAAAAGTTGATTTTAGTTTAATAATAAATTTAACATTTCATATTAAAATATATATATTTTGACCTTTCTCAATATTTGAATTTTTTTCTTTTTTTTCTCCAGGTGAACGACCTTTTAAATGTAAAATATGCCAACGAGCATTTACAACAAAGGGTAACCTGAAAACTCATATGGGTGTCCATCGAGCCAAGCATTCTTTTCGTGGCCTCGCTGGTACCACAACAAATGTCCACCATCAGTGTCCCATCTGTCAGAAACGATTCTTCACCGCTCATCTGCTTCAGCAACATGTCGCCCAACATACGGCGAACCAATCAAACAGGTCAAATGTCATATCATAGATTATCATAAACTTATCATAGATTGTCATATTTATATTAGTACATTAAAATAATATCCATCCAAGAAAACTTCTACTTCACATCGAAGTCTAACTTTTTTGATTGGATTCTTCATTTTTATAACCTTTTTTGTCTTTTTTTTTTTCAAAATTAGTTAAAATAAGATACAATTTTAAGAAGGATAACATATATAATACTCTCTCTGTGTAGAAATATTGTACAAAAAAAAAATATTTTTTCACTTCAATTAATGTTTGATTAGAAATATTTTTAATTTGCTTACCAAATGTTTCGAATCAAAATTTGTAAAAAAAATCTCAATCTATTTGACCTTAAGAATCGGTGTGATATTTTTAATTTCTAATCAAGCATTTAATAGAGAGGTAATATAAAAATTAAAAATAAAAAGTAAAGAAAAAGAAAGAAGATAGGAAAAGGAAAATAAAAATCAATTTTTTTTTCCTTTTTTTTTCTAGTTAAAGGGAATTAACAGCTAAAAGTTATCAGGAAATAAGTTCCTTCTTTATGGCATTATCAAGAAACTGATACAATATCTAAAATTTTTACTGAATAATACAATTTCAGGAATGGTATTTTACCACCGTTCGAAGTTCCAGTAGTTTCTGTGCAGGGATTTGATCGACGTCCTGAACAACATCATCATTCATCTTCATCAATACCAACATCAAATGGGTAATTTCTAGTTATTCCTTTCAATTTGTCCAGGAAATTTTTCCGGAATTAGAATATCATTTATTTCGGAAACAGTAACACTTCCAATTTTGAAAAAAGCGAAAAATGAAGATCTAAAATTTTTGTGTTCAAAATTATAGCTCAAAAATGATAAATGACAATATTTAAGAAATAATGGTACCATAGGTATCACAATGCTTAATTTCGATTGATTCTTTCTTCTTCAGTGCTTCTTCCATGCTTCAAGTAAATGCTGGAAATTTGATATTACCTATGAAAAATGAACTTGTGTCAACACCATTCATGCCACCGTTTCCGTTCTTTCCGCTTGGTTTACCGCGTGGTCTTTCAAGTCCGATCGCCGCTTCCAGCGCCCCTCAAACATCACTTGGATCAATTCCATTCACAATTAACCAACAAATTAATTCAAAGCAAGAAGGTAAAATTTTTTTTCTAAGAAATTATACTAAAAGAGTTTTGAGATTAAACCCATTTACTGATTTCATAGTACGAAATTAAGTTATTTTGGAAATTTCATATTACTGAAAATATTTGTAATCCAGAGCATCATCAATTGCAACAATCGATAAAATCTGAATTATTACAACAATCATCATCAATAACCACACGTCCCGAATCGTTACCGACTGCTCCGTTACGTCTGGAAACGTCACCGACGATATTTAGTCCATCCGGAAAATCAAACCATGCTGCAAAAGATGATGATGAAGTGGCTTCAACAAGTAGCTCACATAACGGTTTATCCCTACCGTTGGTATCAACAGCATTATCAGAAAATGCAAATGATTCGGTGGCAAATTGCACCGCTTGCTACCAATTCTTTCCGAATCAGATTACACTGGAATTACATATGAGGTAAGTTAGAAGAGTTTTGTAAAAAGAAAAGTTCTTCTAAAATAACTAAAATAATTTATAGTTTACGTTATTATCCGTTGTTGAGTTCCTCTACGAACATTGAATTCTTTATATTTTTAAAAAGTTTGAAGTCAAAATCTAAAAAAAAAATGCAAATTTATTTCCAGCAAAAATAAATTTTTTCTTTTTATTGTAAAAATTTACCTCTCTTTGTTGAAATTTTTCCCCCAAGAACTGTTCGGAGGTTTCAATGAAATTCTGAATGTTAATCAATCATAGATGATGCAGTTGAATTTTACTGATAATTTTCTCGAATAAGCAAGAATGGCTGAGAATTTTATGCAAAGATAAAAAATCTTATATGCACAAATACAAGCTGGCAAAAATACTATAAAAGTTGCTTCTACAGAAATCAGAACAATTATTAAAATAAATATGAAAAGAACTATTAAAGAATGGAGAAAAAAGAAGTCGTCATTTTAGAAATCATGGAGATAGTTCATTAAAATGCTTCATTTGTGGTACTACATATACAACAAAGGGTAATCTGAAACGACATATGTCATCAAAACATCAAATCCATTATCCTTATTCGTCGGATGGTAAATCTAATGATAGTGATGATGATAATGATGATGAAGATGATAATAATGATGAGGAAGAGGATGAAGAGGATCGTGCTTCATTTAATCATGTTGAAAATGAACAGTACGTTATCAGTCTTTATTTATAACTAAACAAAATTTTACTGTATTAATTTGATCCTAGTTGAGATATGTTTAAATTTTTCGAATTTAACGTCGAAAAACTGAAGAAAATTGAATTTCCACTCATTCTTTAATAGATTTCTTAAATATTTATGGAAATTTCTTCAGAATGGATACCGGTGAAAGTCAACATGGTATATCGGAATCTACCGATGATGGCAATTCACCAGAACATCAACATCATCAACAGCAGCAGCAGCAGCAGCAAGAAGAAGAACAACAACAACAACAGCAAGAAGAACAACTACAATCAAATGCTGGAAATTCAGATGGGAAGTTATCACCGTTATCATCTTTATCAGTTACAATTCCGCCACCTCTTAGTACTACACCGAATCCCTTAGATGCCATGCAGAAAATGTGGGCCGAAACCGAGCCACCGCCTCCACGCCAAGCGCCAATTTTATCGAAACACCAGTGTGGCGTATGTTTCAAACATTTCAGTAGCAGCTCCGCGTTGCAAATTCATATGCGAACACATACCGGTCCGTTACTATTTTAAAATTTCATAAATAAAAATTAAAAAATTTCGCATCGTTTTAGGACTGATAATTATTCCGATTTTTCAATTTTTTGCTTGAATAAAATTTTTAAGTATTTTAAACAAATATTTAATAGCATATTATCAAATGCAGGTTATTTCGTCTGAATTTAATTCCAGGTGATAAACCTTTCAAATGTGATGTGTGCAATAGGGCGTTCACGACACGCGGTAATTTAAAGGTACACATGGGTACTCATATGTGGCAACAGAGTCCATCCAGGCGAGGTCGTCGAATTTTTGAATTTGGTGCCGATAATATCTTGCGATCAGAATTTTTACCAGCATTCGGTTTAGGTACCGAGGGAGCACTTCGTGTCGGACCATTCGATCCAAAAATTAATCCAGTCCATCCTGGTAGATTTGGATTAGACTTACCGCCATCGCAATCTCTTGCTGTACCTCCTGCACCGCCAGCACCACCATCACCGTTTTCAGTTTTGCCCTTTCCATTACCGTTGTTACCACAAGTAACTAATGCCGGTGGTTGTTTGTCAAATCAAATGGATACCGTAATGTGGATGTGGAAAACGGTTTGTTCGGTGTGCCAAAAGATTTGTGCTTCTCCGCAAGAACTTGAAAAACACTTGAAACAACATTTAAATGGTACCATATGTACCGATAATACTAATACGGCGAGAATTACTCCATTGCTACAGAAAACCGAGTGATAATAATTGTGATTAATGTGATTATACAGGTCTTTTTTTGTCCAAAATTCAGTGCAAAAATTAATTGATAAATATATAGACTTTACTAATAATTTTTCCGTCTGAAAAGTTGTTAAATTTTAAAACTTAAATTTATCGGTAGTTTTTTCTACATTATAAATAGCTTGCTTCTTTCACTCCTTTTTTTTTGTACCAATTACTTTTGCAAATGAACTATATGTCCCGTGAAATTTGACCAGAATGAAAACAAAAATTACCCGTTGTAAATTTAGCATTTTTTTTGTTGAGCATAGTTAAATCCTAACTCATTCTTGCCAGGTGATCTGAAAGTATAAATTGGTTTATTACATATCAAATATCGAATAATTCGATTAACAATAAGTTAAACATTTTCTAATTAATAATGAATTACAAAGAATATTATACAAAAATTATATCTATGATGAAAACTAAAATAATTTAAAAAATGGTAACAGATTTTTAAAAAATGACAATGAACAAAAAATTTGTCAACTTTTGGATCAGCGGAAAAAATCATTATGTTTTTTCTTTTGCAATATTTCTCAGCCCAATGCCATCGATATCCGATATTTTCCAAAGTTTTATTGATCATTCAGTTATAATTAATTATACTTTGTCGATTCTACTGATATGACGATGTGTTTTCATGTTAAAATAATTGGTTCTTCTTTTTTTAGAGTATTGCAATTTTTTATAAATTTGTAAAATGGCGATCTTTTTGTTAACTACAAATGGCGACAATTACATAAGATGAATTATTATCCTTTAACCCCTGATCCTTGACCTTTTGTTGCAGAATATATTACAAGGAATTTATATTCATTTTCCTAATGAAAGCTTTACGGCTCATATAAATGGACGATAGATTTCGATCCTTTAACATATTCTCACTTATTTTGAGAAAATCTTAAGTTTTTAGCTTCCGTTGAAGAAAGTTTAGTTGACAAATTAGTAATTGTTGACAAATTCGTCCGTTTGCCAAAACTGATCAATAATTGCTATTTTTTACAATTAAAGCTTGGAGAAATGATACTTTGTTTAAGGCAAAATAATACTATCACATATAAAAGCAGAAGAAATTCAGAAAAAAACTAACATTGTAAATTAATCTCATTTCAATTATCAATTTTGTGATGAATTTCTTTGTCATTTTATTCAAAAAGCTGTTGTTGTCAATTTTGCATTATCATTCTATTATTGCTTTGTTTTTGTGTTGTTCCATTATATTTGCCATCGGAATGTTTTGCTTTTGGATGCTTATATCTATTACTCGAACTCCTTTTTTTTTTCTGCTCTTCCGGAATGATCAGGAGAAAATCCGTAAAGAAATGAAAAATGCTGAGGAAGGAATACTATTGGTGGGAAATTTCAATAACGGAAGAAATAAGGACGGATAATGATTACGTAGAAGCAAACCTGGAAGAATTTTGTAATACAGTAGCTAGCAATATATTGGAATTGGATTGTTAATTAATGAGATAATTGTAATTTTTGCATGAAACAATTCAGTTATTAATATTCAAAACTAACCTCAGAAACCCGAAAATCTCTTTTTTTTTTCTTTTTTGTTCATTTTCAATTTATTTATTTATGAAAATAATTGAAGCCAAGAAAATTCGGGAGAAGAATTAGAAAATTTTTTCAAAAATAACGCAAAATATAATTCTTCTTTAAGTAAATGGTAAATTCAATTGAAATTTCATGACAAATTGTTGCTTAATCTAAAAAAATTTTTGCATTTGAATTACGTTGACCTTTTACCGTGATATTCCTCAAAGCGCCACTGGTATTTTATTACCTTATATTAAGTAATTTATTACTATTGTATTAAGTACATCATTGCGTTAATTATCATTGCTATTGCCAAATTATAATTATTGAATTTGAGCTTTCTTTCATTCCTTTTTTTTTTTTTAATCCATGTATCCTGAAAAATGAAGCTTTCCCAACAGGAATATGGTAAATTATCTCTGGCTTTCTTAATCCATACCGCATTCTTCATTTTCATTAATGAATTAACTATTATTGCGGTGAATAATTGGTACGGTCATAAACATATGTTGTTGTATTTTTTCCTTTTTTTTTGAGAAAATTTAAAATTGCTACTTAAAATTATTCAATTCTTATTAAACAATGCGTGGGTCTGTTTTTTATATATGTGTCTGTGTGTGTGTTTCTGTGAATTTATTTCTCGCACTAATTAATATTATTTTCTTAATCGAAATTTTCTATCTTCAATTTCTTTTTTTTTTTTTTTTTGTTATGAATGAAATGAAAATGCTTAATTTTATAAAAAAGAAATGGCTTTGTTTCGTGCAAGTAAATACAGTAAAGAAATGATTTCAGAAAGTAAAAAATATCAGTTAGAATATGTCAAATATTCATCAGAAATGGAAATAGTAAGTTTAAGTAATCAATAACAATTCTATTTTTTAATTTTGCTTCTTCCGCATCATCCTATGGAAAATTTAGCTGTAGAATTCAGACGGAAAAAGTGATGAATATAAAAAGTAAATTTTATTGCGAAAGTAATTTTCAATTACAGTTTTCTGTTTCCGGGATAATCAAAAAATCTTAATAATTTAATTATCCATTTAGTATATTATCGTAATCAATATGGAACCTTACTAATTCCCGTGTTTTATTGATGGATGATGGAATATCAGTTATGCTTAATTTTTTATTGAAATTCTATTACCTAACTTCATCTTATTTTTAATCCTAATATTTAAAAAAAAATAAAATTTAGGACAAAAAGTCGCTTCTCAGCTACGATTATATCGATCTGATTGCAATTTTATTGTTAAAATTTTAAGTTTTATGAAAATGAATCATAAAAAAAAAAAAAAAAAATGAATGGAATCATCCAGAACTGAAGCAGTCAATGGAATGATAACTAATAACTATTTGAACATTTTGAATCGCTGTCGAAAAAATTATACATCGTCGATCAGATGTAAAATGATGTTATCCGCTAAAGATTTCTTGATTTGTTGCTTTACATATTTCTTGATGATGTTATTGATGCAACCATTGAGAAATGCTGCGTGAACAATCAAGTATTTGCATCAATAAATGGCATTTTCATTTTTCAAAAATATTTCTTTTCGATTAAATCATTTTGTTTGCAATAATTTTGTTTTCACTTCCGCAATTTATCACTTTGTTTTGTTTGAAATTTAAATTCCCCCGAAACTTTCAGTCCTAGCACATATCATACACAATTAGAGAAGGAAGGAAATGAAATGACAATTTTACTACATCAAATTATGTAATTGCTTGCATCATGTAATTTGCATCTTTGAATATAGATATTTGATACAAATAACATTTGTTTTTTCACTTCGAAAACTTTCAAAGTTTTCGAAGTGAATATTTTGTCGAATAACTGAATTTGATATTTGTCAAAAGAGCAATGCCTAACAATGCCTAATATGCAATCATTTTAAAGCCAATCAAAGGTTTCTTTCATGGAATTTCATAAAATCGGCGAATTTTAAAAATTAAAATTCTTGATAGAACCAAGCAAGTTGGTTATAGTATTCCTGCTTTCGATATATCTAATAAAGTAAATAAAAAATTTTGAATTTCAAAATTTCCCTATGCAGAAAATATCATAACATAGCGATGTTATAGTGTAAATTATGATAGCATTATTATCAGAAAGTGCTTGTATATTTCAATTAATCATCCTGAAAACAGTTGTTGATCCAGAAAATTGAAATAAAGATGAGTGAGCATTCAGAGAACAGCAAATAGCAAAGATCGATTAATGGATACATAGAAGAACTGTGGATTGATTATAATGAAATTACGACATTTCTTCAATTTCGCTTTAGAAGAATAATTGTGATGTAATTAAACAATTATACTTAATCGAATATCAAATGATATGTTTTGAATTCTTTTTAAACTAATTTTTTTTTTTTTTTTGCAATCTCGTAAGTAATCATAAATAAAATGATAAGTGAATTAAATAACTGGGAGAAATATAAATAATTTTGAAATGATAAAAAGATGAATATATGCAAATACATTTAATTTATAACTAGAAAAGTCGTTATGGCTATTAATTTTATTATTATCATTATTATTTAAAGTTATTGCCATTATTATTATTATTATTATTATTATTATTATTATTATTATTATTATTATTATTATTATTATTATTATTATTATTATTATTATTATTATTATTATTATTATTGAAAAAGAGGTCTAGAAAAGACGTTTACTTTATTCATTGTATTTATTCAAGGGAAATTTTCTGATGATATTTTTTCAAGAAAAATTTTCCAAATAACGACATTTTTTCTGAATAACTAAGGTAGAAGACGTGAATTCTCATAAATTATTCGTTTCGAACTAAAATGTTTATAAGATGGAAACTGATTGATGCAAATTTCATCTGATATTTTATCAATTATCAAGGAATGTTTGCGTTTTAGAAAAACTTCAGATGTTTTACAGCAATACAATCTTCACGGATACTATTTAAGATAAAAGATTGTTCGGAGTTTTGAAATAATCTTATCACAACTATGAAATAAGAGAAATAACTGTGCGGATAACTAAAAAAGATCTGAAATTGTTAGCATATAAAATTAAATTTTGTGCATTATTTTCCACCGATTTTACTGCTTTTATTGATAAAATGTTTTGCAGTTGGATTAATCAATAATTATTGATTGATAAATGATTCCTAATGATTGCTATTATTTTATAATCAAGATGAAATGAAATTTAAAAAAAGAAAAATAAAGTTTCACATATCTCAGTACAAGAGAGAAATATTTATTTCATTGAATGTTGTATATCTCACTGATGATAATTTATCGAACTTCTATAATCAATAATTAAAATGGCCATATGATATCCATTAATTAGCAGATTCGTAGATAAAATCTACTAATTTTAGTTAAACTATTAACTAAATAAGATTCATTTTTTTTTTTTTCCCTGCAAACCACCTGATGCTACAATCTTCTCATTGTATTCAAAATGGAAAATATTAGATAATGTGATAACACAGTTCTATTCATGGATTATTGGAAAAAACTCATAAGCTACGCTTTTTTTTTTTTTTTTTGTATTTTTTGTGAAATTTGTTGCAAAAAAAAAAAAAAAAAAAAAAAAAAAAAAAATCGGACAAAAAAGTCTTTTTATTGTTAAAAAATTTAAAGTCATCTGTATTTTAATTCTTTGAATATAATAGTTGATTGATTTGTTTGTCATATAATTGTAATGAAAATCTATGAAACTAGTTTTTCGTATTAATACTAAAATTCATAAGAAAATGCCATCTTAGATTTTTTTTTTTTTTTTTATCTTGTAGGAGGAATTCGACAATAATATTTCCTCTTTCGATTCCTTTTTTTTTCTCATATATTTTTATTTTATTTCAATAGCACAATATTCAGAATTTTCATTAGCTATTATCCATTATTATGTTTTATTTTAAAAATTTTCAAATTTTTGAATAATCTAATTAGCATGAAATGAGAATGAAAGGTTTATTTTTGGGAATAAATAAACTGAAAATGATATCTGCTTTTTGTTCAATCCTTTTGCTATATTTTTTATCATTCAATATAAAAAATACGATTTCCATAGAATAATAAACATTGTTTCTACTGAATCATTGTTTATCATTCGTCAATTTTTTTTTCTCGCCATATCCGCGTGATTCCATCATTATTTTTTGATCGGTTTTTTTTCTTGCTTTTGAAAAAAACCAGCTTGATTTATTTTATATCGGATTTTTTCGAAAACATTCGAAATTTTCTGTTAAACAAAAATAACAGATTTTATATAAACAATGAATTTTTTATCGGGAGTTCACATTGGTAAATTTTTAATTTACTGCATATCAGATGTGTCAAATCAATTTTCTTCGAAAAAGTTCCAAATTTTGACAGTGAATATGCTTATCATTTGCTTATCTCTCATTGTCCGGCTTTTGAGAACTTTTTAAAGATTTGAATCTTGTTCTCACCAAGTTATACTAATTAACTTTTCATTTTAAGCCTAGCAAAAAAAAAAAAAAAAAAAAAAAAGGGTTTAGTTGAAAGTGTACATTTAAAAAAAAAAAGTTGAAATTAGGCATTTTTCCTGAGAATCAAGATCAAATTGTCAATTCACTTTATCTTACTTACTTGAAATTATCTCAGACACGATTTTTTAGTGTTTAAATATTAATATATTTTCGTACTAAAAAAAAAAATGTTAGGCTTAAAAAGTATTTTCAAAGAATTGTATTTGAATCTGATTTAATTATTTTAGCAGTTTTTAGCTGATTTAATTTTTTTTAGTAGTAGTAGATTTGGCGTATTGCTGTTCATTTATATTTTTATTGGATTATATTGTCTTTCCGGATTTCCGGAAAAAATGCATCCATCCATCTGATGTCACATTAACATTGTAGTGATTTGTTTAAATTGTTTTTATTCAAACTTAAAAAATAAGCATAAAAGAAATCTCAGAATGCTTTCAAAAATTAAATTTCAAACAAGCATCATGTACTGATTGATTTTAAAAATTTTCATATTTAATTAATTGTCTTATGAAGTTTTTTCAAGGAATCATCATTTCGTGATATGACGATTACTTTTAATTTTACTGTGATGGCTACTGTCAAATGATTTAGTACGATAATTTAATGATAGAAAAAATAAACGAAAGGAAACGATTGCTAGCACATTTTAAGAAATGCTTAATCGATCATTGAAAGAAAAAAAAAAAAAAAAAAAAAAGGAAGAAAAAGTTTTGGAATGAAATCAAAATGAAAAAAACTGCAACAACAATTTCTCAACAATTTTACGATAATAGTATATATACATTGCAATGAAAAGCAGATTGTTCATTTTTTTCTTTTTTTTTTCTTCTACCTGCGGTGGTGACATAATTGTGTGACATTTCTCGTACATTTATGGAAGGAGTATGACTGATGGATAGCTTGATCATTCGAAAATTTTTCGTAGTCTTTGTTCATCAAGTATTTCTGATCTTTGGAATTTCGATCTTTTTTTTTTGAGAGATCAATTTTGAAAATGAGAAAGTAATTTATCTTATCGTATTATTACATTTTAATATTTACAATTAGGTTTATTTTATTGTTGCGATTAGAATTCGTTTTTTTTTTTTTTTTTTTCTGCAAATTATTTCCAAAATCTTTGTAATGATTGAAAAATTATGCCGTTTGTTTGTATATTGATTTCTGTTTAGGTAGGAAAATGCAAACAAACAAACATGACAATTGTTAAGTATATTTTGATATAAAATTGTTTATTCTGTTTATAAGAATAGAAAGGAATTTTTCAGAAAAATTAAAAAGATTCAATTTAAAATTCACTTTCGGAAAATGAAGAATGTAATAATACTTTAATATCAGGAAAATTTCAATTAAATAAAATATTATACAATGAAAAAATTGTGAAATGTAATTTAGTAATATAGTTTAAATAGTGTTCTAAATAATTAATAATACAATAATCAGAGCATAATAATTGAATAATACAATAATCAGTACCCTTAAAATGGATAAAGCATGAAAATTTCCTTTTTTTTTTATCATATTTGAATCATTTTATCAATATTACTGTTAACTCGTAGAATATTGGATATAAAATGTACTATTAAATTAATTATTATGCATTTCATAGATAATGTTAATTTCTGGTCTTAATTTTTAGTACTGATAGTGTGGAATGTGTATCATATTTTATTTTTGTAATTACTCATATTTATAAACATTACTTTTTTGTTGTTATTCTATAGTTTAGGATATGAAATATTGATTGATTTTATTTATCTTAAGTTTTCCGCCATGCATTCAACTGCCAACATGAATAGTATTATAATAAAGGAAAACTTTTAATTGAAATTTTCAGAAAATTTGATTGTTAAGTGAAAAAACGTAAGCATATCAGAATAAAAAAGGAGAAAATTCAATTTTTGAAAATTCAATTGTATTTTTCGGGTTATGAAAAGATGGAATGATGGACATGCAATTTAACAAATTTTTTGTTGATTTTTTTGAGTGCAATTAGGAAAATCTTCGTTTTATCTGGGTGAAAAGATAACATTTTTATTAGAATGTCAAAACCGATATTCTTATTATTTTAAATGTATTTTCAAGAAATTACTGTAAAAAGGTGCAATTATTGCTCCATTTTTGCTTAGATTCACCTATAATCCAATGATTTACATTTCCATTCTTTCAGTGTAATTTTTATTTCATTGCTGAAAATTTGTCTGTCTGTAACTAATTTTCAATTTAGTAAACTTAAAATATTCAGGTACTACTAACGATCCAGAAGAATTTTGTATAGAATAAACAGTTAAATTAAATTATATTTATCATCAGACGATCCATAAATTCATTTTTCAATTATTTTCGATATTTTTTCACTAGCTAAAAATGTTAAAATATAATTCCAATTTGCAGGAAAAAAGTCAAATCCTTCCAATCTTATCAGCAATGATTAGTCTTCATAACTAACATGCCATATGATATTACCTAAATGCATTAATATATATTAATTAAGATTTATACCATTTATTGTGTGCTAATCTGAACAACTAGCAAATGATAATAATTCCGTGATAATGATTTCTGATAACCGATTAGAACCTACTACCTGCATTTTCGCAAATTTATTATTCTCTCATAATTCTCGTCCCCAAATCAACCTTTTATCACAATGATGATAAATAATAATCTGTCCAGCATGACAATTCCTGTAGCAACCGGTAAACAATTTCGTTAATTGAGTCATGCTTAGTTTATAATTCAGTAAAAATCATTGATCCATCAGTGATAACAAATATCAAATTTTTGTACTTTATCAGCTGAATTTTAGACATGTTTGTTTTGCTGTTATCAGTATTGTTTCCCAGTGTTTGCACTATACTACAAGTGCAGGTATCATACATATATTAATCAACTTCATCTATTTTGAATTATTCTTTTTCACCAAATACAAGTTAATATACGTACGTGTAACATATGATCAACCTTTGTGTAGATAAATATACATTAATAATACAAAAAATAGGTATTGATAGAAATGTCGCAAGAAATTTATACCTCACTGATAAACTAAATTATTTTATTTTCTAAGAAATTCTTTTCCAAGAAATAATTCAAATCAGAAATGCAAAACTACATTAATCACTACATATAATTTAATCTATTCAATCAACGAAGATAGGAAAACAAATGATAGGATTCATCTAAATGAATTGATTAATTAAAAATGAATTATTAAAATTTCGCAGCGAAATGAACGACGATTTTACGATCAGCTGGATGGTTTATGGACATTTGTAAGAGAGGAAAAGAATTCACCTTCCGTAGGTATAAAACGTGATTGGCATTTATATGATTTGTCGAAATTCGAGGTATTGCTATGAACTTTAGCAATTTAATGAAATTTCCTGCTTTTTTGATTGGACCGTTGTTCTTTACCTAAAAAAATGACAGTAGAAGTATTCAGAAATCGTCATTCCAATCAAAAAAAAAAAATCTATTATTCATCTTAAATAATTTTAATAAATCCAACTTTAGGGAAGTTTCAGAATGCGACTGTAATGCCGGTTCCGGCAGCTTATAATGATCTAACAGCAGATCGGGAAGTACGCGAACACGTCGGTTGGGTTTGGTATCAGCGCAAATTTTTCGTCAGCGTACGTGATAAATATTATCGGCATTTTGTTCGTTTCTCAAGTGTGCAATATTACGCCGTCGTCGTAAGTAAATTAAATTGCGTCAATAATTTTCATCATTTGCGACTGTTAGTGTCGCATCGCTTAGCTTTATTTCGATCTTTCACAAGTTACTGTGTTAGTTTTCAAAAAAAAAGTATATTTCATGAATGGTTTCAGATTATGAAATTCTCGACATTCAAAAAAGAAATAATTTCCATAAATGATCGAAGATTCTACACAAATCATATTTGCATATCTGCTTTATTTTAAAATCAAGAAATTAAATCGACTCTAAAATTCAGTTCATAAACGACAAAATTGTTGGCATTCATGTCGGTGGTCATCTACCGTTCGAAATCGATATCACGAATCATGTTTTATTCGATGATGAAAACCGTCTTACCGTAGCAGTGAACAACACGTTGACCTCAGAAACAATACCACCCGGTGAATTTCGATATGTACAAAAACAGCGTGACGGACGTAAACAATATTCCGATGGGTTCGTCATTTTAGAAAAAAATGTTTCAAGAAAATGCTAAGCTAAGATTATCCATCAGCGAATAATTCTAATTTTATTCCAATGAAAATTTCAGAAAATTCTGAAAAAAAAAATTGCCATGAAACTTTCGAAAATTTTTCATATTATTGATAATTAAAATGAAATGATTTCTGCAGTTATAGCAGAATTCAAAGTGCATAAATTTTCGAAATAAATTAATAGGTAGAAAATAAATATTCATAATGTAAGTTCTTATATGAAAGTTTATTAAATTTAATAAAATTAAACTCAGAATGAAGTAATGTCAGGAAAATCTCTTTTGCTCTTTTGGCTTTTAATTCCATTCATCAGAAACATGAAATTCACTAAAAAAAAAGTTTAAACAAAGTAAATTTGGATTTCATAAAGTTATCATTTTCAGATTTTTCAAGCAAACATGGAATTTCGATTTCTTTAATTATGCTGGAATACTGAGACCCGTTTATATTACGCGGAAGCCATTTACATATATCGAAGATATTAGTATTAAAGCCGGAGCAAACGGTAAAAACGATAGTTTCAGCAAGGAAATTTGCTAAAAACTTTTCCAGAAGAATAGGATTTATTTGAAGTTTATTTGAAAAAAAAAAAAAAAAAGATTATAGAATAATTCAAAAAGAAAAAAACTTTGAGAAAAGGCATAGTTGGGTGAATAAGTTTATTTATAAGTTTATTCAGCTAACACTCATTTTTTCAGTAGAATTTCAAAGTCAGTCAGTCATTTTTCTAACTATTCACAGGATCTTTTGCCTACAAAGTATATACAGTATCGGGCACTCAATTAGCAACAATCAAGGTTACAGTAATGGATAAAGATGGTACAGTAATATTTAAAAGTGATCAATATCATTATATTGGTTGTATCGAAAATATTAAGCCTTGGTGGCCTCGTGATATGGGAGCTCCTGTATTGTACAATTTCATGGTAAATTTTCAAAAATCTATTGACTTAAAAATCATGATTTTTTTATTCAATCATCATCATAAGGATTGCTTTTAGTAGTAAAAGTATATTTCTTGAAAATAAGACATTGATGGCGAAGTGATTGATGCGAAATCTATTACGAACTTTTCCATCACTTGAGAAAAAAAAAGCGGAACGGAAATTTTGAAGTGTATTTTGCGGAAATGCATAAATTTTTAGAGTTCCATATATTCAACATTAAATCGTTTAAATATTTTTTAATTTAATATCGCAATTTTTAAATAAATTAATGAAATTACTGCAGTTTCTCAAACTTCGCATAATGATTTCGCTACAGAAATAAATGTAATTCTACAATATAAAAAAAAAAAAAAAAAAACAAACACATTTGTGTGGATTACGAAGCAAAGTGAATTTTCAGGTGCAGTTATCGATTTCTGATGTTTTAATCGATGTATATCGTTTATGGTTTGGTTTTCGTACCATAAGTCTTTCAAAAAATCAAACTTTCATAAACGGAAAACCATTTTATTGTCATGGTTTTGGTATGCATGAAGATTTTGAAGTGTGTTTTCTTTTGAAATAATAATTCAAGTACAGGTAAACTGGAAACAAACTTCAAAATTGCCTCAGTATATTATAGAAAGTCATGAACTAAAAAAAAAAAAACCAAGAGGTTATCTATATATAAATATTCTAGGCGATAAATTTAGGCTATTTCTGGATTTCCAGGCTTAATTAAACCTCATTTTGATTTAGGAATTAAGAAAAAAAAAAAGTTTCTGAAAATTTTAGTTATTGGCTTTCGCCAATAACTAAAATTTAAAAAAACTAAACTATTAAATTATTACCTAATAAAACAAATATTTTCTGAAATATTACATCCACGTTCATTAGTAGAAACCAATTAATTCACGGTTAAAATTGATAGTAATACTTAACAACAATTACAATGAGAAGAATGAATGCGAAAATTATCTCAATTCAAGTATAAAATTTCAAAATTTAAATTGTAAGGTTTACGAAGCAATAATTATCTCATCAATTAAGGGAATTCAATGCAAAGTAACAATAATGATTGTCGTTATTTCATGTTTATTTTGAATGAAAATGTTAAATTAACCGTTCCATTGCAGCTCCATGGTCGTGGATACAATCCGGTGGTTTTAACTAAAGATTTGAATATGCTCGAATGGATGAATGGTAATTGTTATCGTACCTCACACTATCCTTACAGTGAAGAAATGGCTTACGAAGCTGATCGTCGTGGTATTGCTGTAATTACCGAAACACCTGCTGTTGGATTAAGGAAAAAGAATTTTATTTAATATTAAAAAAATGATTTGAAGTAATTTTGTGTGAAAATTTATGCCAAATCAAATATACAATTACATCAAATATACAATTACATTGCAATAGCAATTATAGTACGATCGTTTAATTGCAGGAATGATTAGTTTTCTATTTCTGCAAATCAATTTCTTCTTACACAAAACAAAGTTTTTTTTTCAAACCAAATCTTTCATATAACACGTTTTTGGAATTTTTTTTCAAGTAGCGTGAAATTATAATGCATTTGTTGCATTCCATAATATAAATCATGCATTTTTTTTCCCTAACTTTGGCAATGAATTATTGCATTCCAATACAAGTACAAGTCAATTAATCTTTGGTTACAAGCAGATAAGACTGATTTATTTGAATAAGGAATATTCACAACTTCCTAAAGATAGAAAAAAACTCGATGGATTTTGTGATTTTATATTATGTGTCTGTTGTTCTACTAGTTGTTCGAATTACTGGTGGACTTTCTGTAAACTGTAAAATATCTAAGTTTATGTCAAATGTTTCATTGAAAATTTACTATAGATGAATGATTGTTTAATTATTTCAGCTATTTTACAAAGCAAAATCAATTATTGCATGTAGAAATAATACGTGAATTGATTGAACGTGATCGAAATCATCCGTCAACAATTATGTGGTCATTAGCTAATGAGCCAGTATCTAGTGATCCAGCAGCTCGATTATATTTCAGGTTTAATTCCATCCATATTGAATTTCCCAACTTTTGATTTAGTCATTGATATCAGTCATAGGATTATCAATGATTGATAAGCATCAGTGAAGAGATAAGAGATATGATAATTCAAAAAGCATCTATAACTGCAATACAATTTTTGCTTCCTAATGAAATTTAAAAAAGTAAATAAGATAGAGAAATTGACAAAAATTTATAGTTATTGTAGCTATAATATCGAATTGATAATTGTTAGATAAAGAATGTTGTGATATTGAGATATTCATGAATTTCACATTATTCATTACATTAATCTTTCGGTAGAATGTAATTTTTTTTTTTTTTTGCTTTAAGTGTTGAGTAATAAATTACATTGCAAGATAATTATTACCAATGAAAAAATAAAAATTGAAATTTCACAAAGTATTTATGTCAGTTTTAGTGAACTTATCAATTGGACACGTGCACTTGATCCAAGTCGACCTGTTACCGCTGTACTGGCACAAAGTTTCGATGTTGATCAAGTTGTAAGACTTTGTCTTCAATTTCAATTCTTTTTTGATGACACTGCAACGACACTGTAACAATTTATTTGCATTTTTTTTTCTGAGTATGTTGGAACTAAATTACAAAAACTGTTTTGTTGTTTGATGTATTTAAGCCTATTTTGGTTCTAATTAAAAATTTTTATTGCTTTTTGATTTCAACTAGTGATTTTCAGGCTGATCTACTCGATTTAATTTGCATTAATCGATATTTTGGCTGGTACATTGATCATGGTTATTTAGAAACTGTTAATCATAGCTGGATATTTGAAATGAACAACTGGAAATTAAGATATAACAAACCAATTATTGTGTCAGAATATGGTGCAGAAGCACTACCAGGTTTTAATCAGGTACGCAAGAAAAAATTCATATAACTTCGTCAAGATTGTTCAGTAGAAAATCGAAACACAAAAAGTGACAGTTATAATTTTTTGGTTTCAAGATTTTTGAGGAACTCAAGCAGATAACAGCGAAAAAGCTATGGTTTCAACTATTGTCCCAGATTTCCATCAAGTTTTTTTTTAAGGAGCCAAGTCGTGCCTTTAGTGAGCAATATCAGCGAGAATTGTTGGAACAAACACATCATGCATTCGATATATTGCAAAAGAATCATATAATTACTGGTGAAATGATTTGGAATTTAGCCGATTTTATGACAGCTGATGGTCTGATTATTTCATTAATTCTTCAATAAGAAAAAAAAATTTCTAAATGGAGAAATAAATATGATGAATTGCCATGAAAAAATGTTGATTTTAGAAATTGTAATAATGATCTACATTAAGTGAGGAATTAAACCAAATTTTCGCAAAAAGTATAACATTGATCCAAATGAATTAAAGGAATTTAGTTCAAAAAATCAATATATTGAATAAAATGGTTTAGAAAAAGCAATGGCCAGAATTCAGATAAAAATCAAATTAATCAAATAACTCAAATTATCTTATTCTGATTAATCGAATTATAACAGAAATAAGTCTAACAATCTATCATTATAGGTGTGACACGCGCAGTAGGCAATCACAAAGGAGTGTTAACACGCACTCGACAACCTAAAATGGCAGCGTATATCTTGAAAAAACGTTATAAAAATTTGGAAAAAGAAATGGAGTACTTGAAATAAAATTTTGGAACATTCTGCATTAGCGAGAAACAAAAATAATATGCGATTTAGACAGACAAATTATATAATAATTGCGAATATCGTAAATTAAACAGCAATGTATCTTTCATGTTTGCTATTATTTACGATTTATCCGTTGAAAGTACGACATCTCATCCAATATTCGCAATGTGTTTTATATTGTGATGGTTTCTTATTGGCCGAAATTATATGTCGAAAAAACCATAATAGCCGTAATTTTAGGCTAAAACATTCAACTATCTCAAACTTGGCTAATTAAAACAGCTGCTTCATTCTATTACTATTGCACAGAATATCATAATTTATTATTTCAACTATCAAATGAATGTTTCACGACCTTAAGTTGCTTATATATTTTTTTAAATTACATGAGAAACTGAATTACACTTTAATTGGATTAAGGTATGGTATTATGAGATATATGTTAAGTATTTCCAGTAAAGCAACGAAAAATATTGCTGACATTAAGCAATTCTATACTAAGCAAAATACAAAGGATTAAAGCCTATTTGTAAAAGACGTTTGGGATATTTTTTTCAGAGAACCAAGCAATTTTGATGTTCTAAAAGAAGATCAAGAAGCTATGAATTTATTTCTCGAAAGTTTTGAAGGAATGGAATTTTCTCTAAAAACGTTTAAATCTTTATTGATAGATCTAAATTTGCTTCATGAAAATTTTTAAAACTGTGTAGAAGAAAATATACAATTGATCGATAGTGTTGCTAACTACAAAACCCAAATTAGTTGTCCATAATTAACAAAATTATAATTATATTAAATGGAATGATTTGATGATATATATATATATATATTGTTATCAACAAATTTTAGATTAAAAATTATATATATATTGTTATCAACAAATTTTAGATTAAAAATTATCTATGTGAATGATAAGAGGTTTTTTTATGGTCCGAGTTGTCTTATTATTTACATTATTTTCGTTCAGCATTTTTTACAGGAATTATTCATAAGATAGATAAAAAAAGTCAAGAAATTCTCCGTGATAGGCACAATGGTCAATTTTCACTCATATTGATAATTGTTTTGCCTCTTCCCTTTCTTTTCAGTACTTTCTCATAAGCGATTGGAAGTTCATCATATTTGAAAACTTGATCAATCACTGGCTTCATCTGAAATTTCAAAAATAAATTTTAAGGAAAACAACATTGAAAATCCAAATGAATTGCAAACAGTGATAAGTCTTCTTTTTATCCAACAGTTGTTCAAGTTTTAACCTTGCCGTCTTTCAGAAATTCGGAAATCTGTTGCATACATTCCGGATGTGGAGCAAAAAACGCGTATGAATACCATTGCCCACGTTGAATGATTGGCTAAAATGGGATTTGAAATAAAATCAAATAATTCTAAACAGTAAAAAAAAGTGAATTTGAAGGAAATAGGAATACATGCTAATGAAATAGGAATATATGCTTTGAATGCTTTTTTAAACCACATGTTCAGGAAAATTGAATTAAATAAAGTTACATTAATCTAATGAAATTACATTCATCTGCAATAAAAACAGCACATGGTAAATGGCAAAGAATGAAAGCTATCATGAAATTCATAGATTTCATAAGTTAATTTAGAAGTAAATTCAACTGAAATCCAAAGCATAATTGATATGTATTTTTATTATTAACAAGCATGGCTTTCTTGATACAAAGATCTATTCGGCTTGCAAATAGTTTTTTAATATAAAAGATATGCACACTTTTGATTGACAAAAAATTTTAGTAATTATATGCACATATAGAAACCATTATTTTAGTAAAAAAGAAAAATTTAAATAATTTTAAAATGAATTATGAAAAAAAGTACCAGTGTAGCTTTCATGAAATATTTTACAGCAGTTGAAGCAATTCCAAGTGGAATCCCATATCTAAAAAAAAGAAAATTCGATTGCAGAGAAAAAAGAATGGAAAAGAATCAAAATCAGAGGATGATATCACATGTAATCCATAAAGATTAGAACGAAAAACGAAAAGATTTTGCTACCATTCTTAAAATTATTTTAGAAAGTCTATTTGTAAAGTTATACTTAGTGTGTAATCACATCACCAGTCATATCACCTGTATCGAATTATCCGAAATATTTGAAAAGAAAAGGAAACAAGAAATAGAGAAATGAGTAAATAAACTAGAATCCCTATAATGACATTGGAAAAATAAATGAACTAAAATTCAAATCATAAAATTACCAATTAATGAAAATAAAATGATTTTAATTCTAGTTAAAGTTACTTTGGTAGAATAAATGATAAAAAATTAAAACTAAAGCAGTTTTCTTTTACTTAAAATAATTCTCGAATGAATTTCATTTATTAATTAATATTAAATGAACTAAAATTTAATTTCCAAACCTGTCAGTATCAGTAAGAAGTGGACTCAAAAGAGAAACATGTATACTATTGCGCCATAATCCCATTACTCTATCACTCCACTCAGTCAATTCCGATTGAGCGCAATCCAACACTACATCAAACGGTCCTTCACTGATTAACTTTTCTAGAGCATCTGTACTCTTGTAATTTACCGGTATCGCTCCAAGTTCTTGCATCATATTGAAACTGAATCAGTAGCAGTAAATAAAAAATCGAGTAGAAAAATGCAAGCCTCGAACAGAGTTCAAAAATTATTGGAACTACCATAGTTTTTCCTTGTGTATTAATAATACCGCCTCCTTGAAATTCTCAAAATTTTAAGAAAGATTTGTTTGCTGAAATATTTGCAATTATTTCGATGAAATTCATCAAATTACTACGAAATTTTACTCTGTT
Organism: Onchocerca volvulus; assembly: GCA_000499405.2. Taxonomy (NCBI): domain Eukaryota; kingdom Metazoa; phylum Nematoda; class Chromadorea; order Rhabditida; family Onchocercidae; genus Onchocerca; species Onchocerca volvulus. The sequence goes on from HG738137.1 coordinate 773,343, forward strand.
CTGATATATTTTTGAAAAAAAAAACAAACAAACAAGTATTAGCAAAGACAAGGCAATATAAATAATTGATAGCTTAATCATTCGGAAGATTAAATAAAATGAAAGTTGAATAATACCGTATCGGCATATACATTGCATTAAATGACCTTTGTGAATGTTTCTACTTGCTAATTACTTTTTTTATTCATTTATTTAATGTGTATTTACTCTGTTTTTCAGTACTTAAAAATTATAAAAGCGGATCCCAATCTAAAAAGACTAACTCACCAATCATCTGAGCATGTTACTACAACTTTATCAATGTTCCATGTTTTGAGCATTTGTATTGCTGTTGTTCCAATACCACCAGCACCACCGTGTATCAATACCCGTTGTGATGCAGCATTATGTGGATTAATTCGAGCTATCTAAAACTCATAAAAAAAATAAGCTATTCCAAATTCAGAAAATCTCAAATTTCTTTCTAGTACCTGAGACAATGCATTTTCAGATGATAATGGATGGAATAGTAAGTATGCTTTTGTTTACAAGATTTTCAACCTTCTAATCCAATGTATCGCTGAAGCAGATATTAAAGTCAAAATTTATAGAGACTGAAAAAAAATTTCTAATTTAAAATCTTTTCATCTTTTTGAAAAATTTTCTAGCTAATACAATACAACGCTAAATATGGAAGCATCAAGCTACCGGAATATCAATCACATATGCAATGAACTTTTATCTTTCATTACCGAAACTAATGCTGACCAAGCGGTACAAGCTGCATATGGAAATGCGGCACCATCAATATACGATATATTAGTCGGTTTTGAGACACAATTTGATTCGTTTGCTAATACAAATTCTGCATGTGTTCCTGAACTAAATGGATCGACTACAGCAATTACCTAAAATAAAATAAACATGATGAAATCAGTAGCATTAAGAGACAGCGATACAATTAATTAGAAGAATATTCGAAATTCATGTTCAATAAATCCAAATTATCATGAAATTAATGGTGAAATGCAAAAATAAAGAAAGAAATTTCAAGCACTTTTTTAGACTTGGAAGTTAAAGAAATTAGAAAAGATAACACAAATTCGAAATCTACGATATTTCTCTTGTTATTCTTCGTTAGAATAATTTTAAAGTTTCTGAAAAAATCAAATTCTTTTTCTACCTCATCACCTTTTTTGAATTTTTTAACATTTCCACCAGTCTGTTCAACAATACCACTACAGTCTCGTCCACCAATAAATGGCAATAATATTGTGGAATCCAATGAACAATTTCGAAGATTTTTTACCGCTGAACACAACTGTCGTCCATATCCTTTTCGCATTAGAGTATCAATTAGATTTACGCTAGCTGCCTACAATAAATTATATAATGAAAGAGAAGTGGAAAGTATTTTTAAGAAAAATTTTGCTGTAGAATTTTAACTTTCGAAGAAAAAAAAAAAGAATTTATTTAAATTTAAACAAACCTTAACTTTAAGAAGAAGCTGATCAGGTTTCTCAATAGTGGGAATTGACATCTCAACTTTCTCCAAATCACCATCGAATTGTTTTGTTACCCATGTTGACATTCTTCTTCTCCAGGAATTTATAACTTGAAGGGAATTCTTACTGGCAACGTTAGATCCTAATAACCGCTGCATGTCGCGCACGATCATACTAAACATGGAAGAAATTTTTTTTCTTTTTAAATTTATTTATTCTCCTGATCTCAACCATATTCAATCCAATTGCCATTGAAATAATAATTGGATTACTAAATCTCCGTTTTTCCAACTGGATGAAAAAATAATTCAAATCGATCCAGTCATCATAATCAAGCGATAAGCACAAGAGCTATTAACTTTAAATTATTGCAGTGAAATGATAATTAAGTTATAGCGAGCAGACTATATTAATGAAATGACAATTAAGAAGCAACATATAAAAAAATAGAAAGAACTAATTCAAATTTCAAAGTTTTACAAACCAAAGTGATGCACGTTAATTTTTTTATTCAGGAAAACAAAATGCACAAAAAAATAAAGAAATAACTAATTAATTAAATCAACTTTAATTCCTCTTGCTTGTGACTCAGCCAATAAAAAAAATTTTATTCCGTTTCCTTTCATTATTATTCAAAGAAAGCTTTGCACTGACAGATATTACTTTTGAAAAACATAAAAAATAATTGATTTTTAAATAAAAATGCAACTAATTCTCAACAAATACTATCAAGTATTGCGCAATATTTTAAGATGAAAGCTTGAAAACTCGAAAAGAAAAAACAAACTGTAATTACCTGTTTATTTCCTTTACAATTCAAACAAATAAGACAGAAAAATTTATTTAAAAAATTTTTAAATGATATTTCTTGGCTTTTAATACAATGTAAAGAAACCTAATACTTAATTTAGTTATGAACTACTTAATTATCAATCTTCCAGCATTCATCCCTAAAATTTCACCAGAGAATATTACATCGCAATGTAACTGACGATACATAATGTCCAAAACATGTTCGAATTCATCTACAGAAGTTTTCAAAAAACCAAAGATAATTTGCCGTATATTAGTGAGATAAACTTCAGCAATGATTAGCTTATCCAATAGAGACTAGCGTCACAAACTTTCTTCGAATTAAAACCTAATACTTAATTTAATTATGAACTATTTAATTATCAATCTTCCAGCGACAATGGAACAACGATAAAAATAATACGAATTATGTACGATAATAATTACAAATATTCACTAAAATCAATTTTTTCGGTTTGAAAAATTTTTCGGAATTCATTATTCAGCAAAGCGTCCAATGATATATTATCGCGAATGCTTATCCATTTTCTCTGAACCAAATCAAATCTAAAAATCAAAAAATTCAGCAATTTAAAAAATTACTTGTAGTCATATGAGGTATCTTGAAATAGAATGTCAAGCAATAGAATAGCAGGAAGTTTCATTTTATTTGATGACAATTTCATTTGTGTTTTCAGTTCAATTAGTATAACTGATCCATATACCAGACATAATTTTTTTGAAGAGGCTTGCAAGTAAAAGCAAAACATCCTATAACTCGCCAAGCCCGAATCTTTTAATTTTAACAAACTAATCCGATTCCAGATTATCCTTGACTCTTCTAAAAGTTGGAGTTGACCACCTGGATTTAGCAACTTAGCTTTGCATAAACTATAAATGATTAGCTTCAATGTTTCCTTAATTCTTGGGTCATAAAAATGTAATCTATGCGCTTCTCATTTACTAAGTCAAAAATCCTATTTTAGAATTATACCGTTTTGGACCAGATAGTGGTGAAGAGAGCCAAATTTGTCGATTTGGTGTTTGCTTGTTGATAACATAAGTACCCGCTTTTTCGCTAATTTTGGCCGTAACAACACCCATGGATGAATTTATATCATATTCTCCATCACAATTAAATCTATCCGGAAAGGTATCCAGATAATCGGCCAATTTATTCAACGTTTCGTTCGCCAGCTTTTCATATTCATCTTCCGATAAAACAGTTTCAACACTTGAATATCTATCTAAAAAAAACAAATGAAAATTCAGATATTGAGATAAACAATGCAAATGATGTTTCAGCAAAATAATTAATCTAAAATAACACCAACATAGTGATACAGAAAGACATGTGCTGATTTACAAAAAAGTCAATAAATTCCAAAACAAAAAAAGATACCCTACTTTTTAAAAAAGGCTCTATATTTCGCAGCGTTGTGAATAATCGCCGTCCTAACATTTCATTTGCATTTGAACGTGATCATAAACACTGAAGATTAAAATATAAGTTAAAATCAAATTTTTAATTTGAAAAGCTCATTGCATGTCAGAGAAAAACGGGGAAACTTCTCCTGAAAAATTAAGCATTTTTTATTCGGAAGGTTTTACTTTTCCGATAATAAATTGGAATAATGAAAAAAAAAAAAAAGGAAAAAGGAAAAGAAAAATATAATCGTATCTGATAGGCAGAGTAGCAATAAATTATCAAGGGATTCGAGAAATTTTATTTTGTTCAATAAAACATTTTTTTAACAAATGAATATAAATTATCGGGATAAGAAACAACGAATTAAGGCTCAAAAATAGTTGTTTCCTATTTCCAGTTAAGATTTGAAAATTAAATTCTATCACTAAAAAATCGTATCCAATATTTCAAACTGGTAAATTGCATCCCACACACACAAAAAAAAAACAAAACAAAACATTTTGACATTTGATTAAATAACATTTTTTGAAAACATTACACAATACACAATTTTATCTATCCAATAGTTACTCAGACGTAATCCCAATAAAGTAAATGACGAAGAACGTTAAATGAACCGATTTAATAGAAATAAATTTCATGCATTCAACTGTTATAAGCATTTTTATTTACTGACATTGTACTGAGTGGTGTACATTTTACAACAATGTCTTCTACAAGAATTGTGCGTTAAATTGTAGCGTTAGATTGAAATTTTACTTAAAAAACAAAATCAAATTAAATTTTCACAATTTTTTAATAAGATAAACGAAAAAAATAACAAATTATAGATTTATCATTTCTTCCATTTTCCTTTCTGTCTCATTCCTTCTTCTTTATCTTTCCACTCATCTTTCTATTCCAGTATTATTTAATCTTTGAATTTAATTGTAGACAACAACGAAAACAGCACAAGCAATTAGAATGCATAATGAAGCTACCGAACGACTAAAAGAATTGCGCCAAATTGTTCAAAGTGAAGTGGCTGCTTCGGGTCAAGGTACCGATGAAATTATGCAGTTACAGGTTGGAAGAGAAAACCTCGATTTTATAATCTGCTTGAAATTTTCAATAAACGATCTTTTGCAAAAAAAGAAAAAAGCCAATTAGCGACATCTAAATTTAAATAACAAAGTTAAGCAAAAGGCAGAACTATGCGATTCGATCTAATAGTTAGTTGGACAGATTTAATGATAGTAACAAATCAGACATAAATGGGAATACGTGGATGTATCCAGAAAAAACAGCCATATGCCAACCATTAAAACCATTCCTTTGAGCTTATTTCTTAAGCTATATTGGTTGTTTATTAATTCAAATTTGAAGTAAGGGAGTTAATTATTGTTCCAAATAACTTATGCAGTAGTATTTCAGGATGGTGGCAAATTACATTTTGTGAACACAAAAAATACAAGGGCATACTATTTGAATCACGAAGAATCATGGCTATATCTAGAACGTGAAAATGATGGTACATCGGGAACGTTATATATTGTACGACGACTTCCGGATGGACGAATTGTCATAAAAAGTATGCAAGATTAAATGTAAAATCGCAAACACTGTTGATAATAATAAAAATCAAATCGATTTCCTGTTTGAAATATACTAAATCTGAATTGAAATCACTCGAAAATTTTCGCTTAAATGTTAAATTTTAACGAAAATTACACCCTGTGTGGGTTGCTAAAATGTTGGCTAGAAGGTATAACTGTATCTGATGATAATAATTGTTTTATAAAGTTCACTTAAATCGGATATGTATCTGATGGCACTTGTTGAAGGTAAGAAAAAGTGCTGCGTTGTAAAAACCTGACCAACTGAAATAAGAGTTATAAAGTGGCAATGTAAATCCATCCATGTGCATCATGATTTGTTTTGATAATAAGGATTGAATGGAGATCTGTCTTTTCCGGTCCAATGACCAGGGCTTTCCACTGGTCGTTCCCAATCGATGAAATGATCATCTTTAAATTTGAATAGCCTTGGAAATTTCGCTCGTTCTTCCGCTGTATATTCGTCGGATCGTTTCGCGACTCGTTGCACTTGTTCCATCTTAAGCAGCAATTGTTGGAAAAAAATTCAAAATTAGAAATTATCAAAAGTAATGAATAAGAAATGTTCTCGATGCCTTTGACATTTGCAATTACGAAACTTTCTTCGATTAGCTATTATCATTCATATCTTGCGGACTATTCTAACAACATTACTTGAAGTTGATACAAGACCGACGCATTGAACAGCATCATTAAACAAGAATAAACTACAGAAATGAAAAAAAAAAAAAAAAAACAAAAAAACAAAAATATAAAACTTAGCCAACTTCAAAGTCTACTATTATAAGAATTGCACACAAACTGCAAATGTTGAAAATATAACCACCTGATTTCCAATATTTTTCTGAACAAAGGTTGGCATTTGATCATCTGCAAACAGATGTAATCTTTCGATTAATCGTTTACGTAATTGATTACGACCAAGACCTGTGTATATCGTCATATGCATTATTCGACATGGATCAAAATCTTGAATTTGCCAAGCTGGATATTCGACTTTCGATTTTGGAAATTCCTGAAAGTATTCAATGAAATTCATTGTAAGATAGCAATAAAAAAAAAACAATTGAAATCTGCAAAAAAAACAATTGAATTTTAACAGCAAAAAAAAATCTTTCAAATTTTTGTCTTAAATATACATTCGTCAAACATATAAAAAATATCGATTTATTAGGAATGATATATTACAATATGCTATTGCATGGACTTGTAAATATTTCTGTTTATATCTGTGATGGTGTTCGGCAAAACAAAAATCTTTAATATCAGTCATTCTAAAAGAATGTAAAGATGAATCGACGAAAGTGAGAGAGAGACATTACAATAAGAACTTGAGCTAAATTCCAAATATAAGCTTGAACTAAGCAAAATATAAATATATAAACGACCATACAGTTAGTAACATTCACAATACCAAGCTAAAGATGGAACAAACCTTATCAAAGAAAAATCTTTGATTTTTCCAATTGAAACCATGCATTGCAACATTTTTACAATTTATCACCACGACATGATCACCACAATCGGTGAATGGATGATAAATTGGTTTGTGTTTGCCAGCTAAATAATTTGCAACTTTCTTACCAAGTACCCAAACATCCTGAAATAATAAACTAGCTGCTGAAATTGATAATATAGAAATTTTTTCACATATAAATTAAGAATCACTTAAAAAACAAAATCATAACAAATTAGGTGTTTAAAAGAAAACTGGCAAAACAAATAATACACAAATAATGCATAATTAACATAATGGACATCTTGATTGCCTCAAGGCGTCCGTTATTTATGTTCACTGATTTAATGCTAAAAAACATGAAAGTCAGTTAAATGTTTCGGCAAGAGCTTAAAAAATGACTGAATATATAAATAAATGAAAAAGCTAACTATTCATTTATTCGGATAATCACAAATTCATTTAAATATATATGAGAAATGCTACAATAACAATTAGCCAATTAGTCAAACATTTCATTCATCTGATACGCTGCTATGAAAAATTGATTTATTAAAATAAGGAATGAGACTAAACTTATAAAAAGAATGTTTTATTAAAGAAAAAAAAAAAAGGAAATTTAGTGCAAATTGTTTTGAACGAAGAGAGACATCTAAAATGACACTTTTTTGCTAAAAGACATTAAAATTAGAAAGTTTTGTGGCAAAAGTCAGCTCTGTTTAAATAAAGATCTATGAGATTTATATAATGCCATCAACTTTTTAATTCCTTAATTGAGACAACAAAATGAAGAACCTGGCCCGTAGCATCCACAAGATGCCATTGGCGAGCAAATAATAACCATTGCTGCACTCGACGCATTCGACCGACACTCATTCCGATAATTCATAAAACTGTTTTGAAGAAACAAACACAATCGTACATCCTTCTGAAAAACCTCATAACGAAATTAATGCAGATAGAATTAGCACGTAGCAATCGATAATTTGGCAAAATCTTATGAACAATCAAATTAAAATATTAAATTTGGAACCTTTTGCCAAATATTCTGAAAAAAAGCGAAATTTTAATCTGTCATTTATTCTTTTAAATTTCTAAATTAATGTGAATGAATTATAAAGCAAGTGCATCAGCAAACAATGTAATTATTGATATGACCTGCAAAATTGAAACGTGAAACAAAATATCGGTGGAATGAAAAAATTGAAGTATGATTTAAATATAGAGATTGATCAAATCACATCCAAAGACAAGCATGAATCACTTAGAATATCAGAAATACAAAAATGGCCTATTAAAATGCATTTTCATGATGTAATACTTATATCCATCCTATTTTTAGAGAAATACATTATTCCGACAGAAAAAAAAAAAAGAATCAACCGAAATTACTAAGATATTAATACATTCAAACAATGAAGTGAACTCATTAAAATGAATCTGTAAATTAAACTTATAAACTAATCTATGATCTAATATGCTGAGACAAATTTTCTACATCTTATACAACTTTCGTTATTTCAGGAAGAAATATATTATATGCAAAAAATTGCAAATACAGAAAATCAATCATATTAGCGATTTCAAAAGATCATAAACATCAATCATGTATTTAATTTATAATAATGTATACTTAGTGTTCGAGTAATGACAAATTTATAAGGAATTATCATTGCCTGAACAATAAGTGAACATTATTATAAATCAAATATTTGATTGCTGACGTCTTTATAAAGAAATATACTGAATTTTTTAACATTTAAAGACTTATAAATTATCTTTGGCTAGGTTTTTTTTATTGATAGTCGTAATTTTTAATTTAATGAACAATACAATTACTGAAGCCAGAATGAATAACTAAAGCATATAATTCGGAAAAGCAACACACAAATAAAGAATATCACCACATCACTTGGCCCTGATATTCCGGTAGCACACAAATTTTTTTCAAAGTTTCATAAACCATCATCGTTGCAGTCGCATATATACAGCTATTAATTATTCTTGGTAAAAGACCTTTGGTTATTATCCTGTATCTCTCGTCGATCCACATTGTTTTAATAGTATCTGCATAGGATGCACGTTGAACCTATAAAAAAAGCAATAGAATTCAATCATTTAAATTGATGTTTGAAACCAAAATTATGGAGTTCATATTCTTATCCTCTAAATTATAATTCATGAACTGAACTCAAAAACCAAGTTTGGATAATGTCTTGAACCCAGATTTGAATTCAATACCTGAAATGTAAAATCGCAATCATAAAAATTTTCAAATAATTCAAATAAAAAAAAAACTGATAGTATAATTCAACTAAAAATAATAGTTCTAAAAAAGGATTAAATATTTGAAAAAGTAAGAACCTGTGCACGTAATCGTAATATTTCTAGTGGATTTGTTAGCGTTGTTGCTACTATGGAAGAGGTCGCTGCAGCTGCACCTTGATCCAATAAAAAATAAGGATGTCCCTCTTTCTCATATCCTGAATTATTTTTTTTTCTTAATTCTTAATATCTGATATATTTCCATCAGTGATAATGACACAATAAAATCTAAATAATATATGCTTACCGAGTAAACTATGAAGAAACTTCCTCCTACACCATCGAATATTTTCCAAGCATGTATAATATATCGTCCAAAATATTGATCCAGCAGACATTCCTAATGCTGTTGAAGCAATATAGCCTCTAGAAATATCAAATAGAAGTTAAAAAAAAAAAAAATTGCAATATCAAAAGAATTATGATAAATCCAATAATGAAGATTACTTAAATTTGGAAAAAGAAAATAATGTTGCTCTTTTTCATATCTTGAATAGTAAAAAAAATTTAAAAAAGATGCATCAGGCTGTAAATGATCGAACAAGCTGACATGGAACGGTAATTAATGTTTGTCTTATTTTAATACTTTCTTGTTGAACACTTGACCGATGAAATTATTTCGAATTTTCGAAAGAAATTGATAATATATATATTTTATTTTTTTTTTATTTAACTCAAAGAGTATCGACGTTCATTTTGCTCTTTTCAATTAACATACAGTAATGTCTTGTTATCTTAACTGGAACCTTCAGTCATATATTTAATATGTTAAAACACTATAAATGCTGCCATGTCACGGTAGATTTTCAATCAGTTTTCTAACGAATGATAATATGCTTTTTAAATCTTGTTTATGATGTTATGGTACCTGAAAAAGCCACGATAACCATCAACATGATATAAAGCGCGAAGAATTTGAAAGGCAGGTCGCGATGACAATTTCGCCTTATTTCGATGAATATAATTCAAGACAGCAGCATGATGAGCCTCACCTGAAACTACTGATATATACAACTGAAATTAAAAAAAAAAAAAAAAAAAACTCGGGAATCATTATGGCACGTACATATTATTTTCTTCGACTATACCAAGCAGGATAATTATTAGGTTAACAAGAGGCGAAATGCAAGTTACAATGGAATCGCTGTCATTTACAAAAATAGTACGTAGACAAGTTTCTTTTTGAAGTTTTTTTATATTGGAATAAAATCTTACCAATAAAGACGGAAGGATTGTTGTAAATTATCATATACTGTGAAGTAATATCTGTTGGAACAAATATTATTTGAGTTAAAAGCGAGACAGTACCACCTGAAAAGATATTTCATGTATAAAGAGCCATTACAGACTTTTACAATTCATTGTAATTTATATATTTATTTAAAATAATTGCTTCCATAATTTAACGATATTTTCAGCCTTCTATGAGAGATGAATTTACAGCATTTAATTTAATTATATACATATATATACGATCATGAAAAAATTACTAGATCATCAGATAGTACTAAAAATAATTTTCTGCAAATCATTAATTGTTATCCTTTTTAACATACTTCTAAATCACGTTGGGAAATGAATGAAATGAACTTATCAGCTAAGGAAGAAACCAATTTGTCAGATGATAAACCCAGATGTAATTTTAGCAATTCCCGTGTTTTCTCATAAGCATTACAATATATTAATGGCGCAACATTTTGTGGGACTGTCATCAAGAAACCCTTAAATTAAAAAAAGATTGTTATGCTAAATTGAAATAAGGTACATAAAATGAAATAGGTTCAAAAATGATTCATCTGTAAAGAAATTTAACATTACACATGCTTTGTTTTGCATGCCCAAACCAAAATGTGCAGAAAATCATTATGGTGTTCAGTGTAATAGATCAGTAAAATCATAAACTAAATTATAATATCTAGATATACAGAATCATTGGTAGGTCTCAAAATTAGATGAAGGCTATAGTTATATTTACACTTTGAATTTCCAGACATACATTAAGCAGAATAATAAGCAATGAGTGAAACGACTATAAGAAAATTATGAACTATAATTTTTTTAATTCGCAAAATAGGTGATTAGATAAATTACTAGTGATAAGAAAGAATGAAACCAAGAAACCATACCTTATATAAACCCCGCAAACCTTCATTTCGAATAATATGCACTAATGCATGTCGTACTCCTTTGTAAACTGTATTTTGTTTTTGCAACTGCAAGCGTGATTTGACAAAATTAAATGGATATATCAAAAATCGTATAGCGCATGATGACGTGAAAATATACGTTGACAAGCTATATTTATCTAAATGCCTCCATTCGATTATTTCCAACTGAAAATTTTGAAGAAAAAAAAAATTGTTCTACTGAATAAAAGAAAAAAATCCGTTGCAGCAATTCTCAATTTTAGTGAAAGAGAAATTGTTAACATAATTTCTCTTTCACTCACTTTTATCAATGAAGGGAGAGCTCAGTAAAATAAAAACTATTATTTCAAAACAGAAAGATTTTAAATTATGATGTATGATTTGTTCTGGATGTCAACCAACATCATTGACATAAAAATTGGTGATTAATTAAAAGTGTAATTAATTACACTTTTAATTGTAAAGTGTAATTAATAACACTTTACAATTAAATCTTTTAACAATTAAACATTGAATGGAACAAATACAATTAGTTTTCATGGACTGTATATTACTATTTGCTGGAGGCTCAAATGTAGCTGAATTCGACTCATCTACACAATATGACTATCCTCGCCCAAAGATCATCAATGTTTGAGTACGAAAAATCCTAGTTACTCACTTAATTCTAAGCTGAAAATTATAACTTCTGGGGAACTTTTAGATATTTCCAAAAAAAAAAAAAAAAAAAAAAAAAAAAGATAACCATACCGCATAATTGGATCGAGCAGTTGGATTCATAAAAAATTTGAGATCGATTAACTGGAAGTAGCATAAAAATGTAATGAAATGAAAAACCGCACTGCAACGATATTAAAATAGTAATGAAGATTTCGATACGATATAATTCAGGAAATATTATAGTACTCATCAATATGCCATTTGCATGCTCATTATATTTAATCAGCTAATTTAAGAAACCCTACCAGTTCTGCAATAATCATATTTAATCATCTTTCCGAACCTCATATAGACATATCTCAAAACATATCAACGATGCATGAATAGAGATGAAATACGGCTTCTATTATATATTGTCTCTTATTTTTTAGTTCATCATGCATACTTTCCAATTTTCTTTTACTAATTTAACAATAAGCAAAAATTTGCGACAGTTATGGAATTGCAGGAAGATGCAGCAGAAAATGGAAAACGAAAATACCAAATATGTAAATAAAAAATTCGAATCATCAATTTCTTTATTTAATTTACTGACAGGAAAACCATATACAAAGGATTACATATTAAAATAGCTGAACAAGGGAAAAAATAAAAACGTAGATTGACAAATATTTCATCACTCCTAGATTTGAACCAGCAAAACAACAATCAATTTGGTCAATCAATCAAATTTTCTAGAAAATAACACCTAGAAAACGACACTGACCATATTCAATTCATTAAAACGATTTCCGGAAAAGGAATTCACTTTTGGTTCCTGTAAAATGTCTTTCTCACTTATTATAAACGCAATCTACCATTGCAAAAAAATCTGGTTCCCGAAATAACAAACTATTAGCAAGAAAATTAAGCGTAGTAATACAATGAAGCTTTCTTTTTTGCTTGAACTTCCAAAATAGCATCCATAAAATCTTCGTGCATCACTTCAACGGCATCACGCCGGAGAGCAATCATACCCTGTAATATTAATACTTATACAAGTGGCTAAAAAAATAAATCTATGATCTTAAAGAATTTCTTATAAAATATTTCTAAAAAATGAGACAAAATCTTCCAATCCTATTCATTTAAGTCTTTGTAACATTTAAGATTAGGAAATAATATATATTATTGCAAATGCTTGGAAGAATCGTTAATCAAGGCTATTAGATCAAGATAATTTTACATATAACCAGTTCTTTCAATATTTTAAACATTACCAAGTTAAATGTTAATTTAGCCAAAGTGGTTCAAAATTAGAAAATAAATCGGAAGAGAAAATCACATATATAGATGGAACATTATTTTATTTGTGTTTCACAAAGCTTGAAATCAAAAAGAAAATATGGTATAGAGCACTGCATTAGCTTAGTTTCGACTTTTAAATTATTTGCAGAAACATACTGCTTCGACACAGACTGCCTTGCACTGCGCTCCATTAAAATCATCCGTACATCGTGCCAATTCTTCAAAATTAACATCCTTGCTGAAAAAGAGAGTACTATGAAATTCGTCCGTTGACCAAATGTCACTCAATCAGTAACTAATAATTTGAAAACAATTAGATAACTACAGATATCTCTACAGAAAGATATCAGATTCACTCATCTATATACAGAAGTCTTTAAAAGAATAAACTTTGAGTAGATTGATTTGAATGAGTAGCATTACAAAAAAATCAAAGCTTATCAAATCAATGCTATATGACCACGAGAAGCTTTATTTAAATTTTTGATCAGCAATGCTATTAATTATATATCATTAATTTGTAATCAAAACTGCTTCAAAAATCCAATTTCCAACTAATCTTAGCTACCACATTGTGTCTTTCATGTATATATATGATAAATTTCTTGATCGAATAAGATATTATTTACAGTCGTTATCATACCATAAAAATAAAATTATTTTACCTACATAAACCTTATGTGAAAAAAAAAATGATAAATAGCGAAAATCTAAGCTATCCACAAAATAAGGTTTTAGTACTAATTAAAAACTACTTACTGAACATTCATTTTGCGCGAATGAATTTGCATTATACGAGCACGAGCATCTTCGGTCGGACTCGGAAGTTCAATTTTACGATCCAAACGACCGCTTCGTAAAAGAGCCGGATCCAGAACATCGACTCGATTCGTTGCAGCAATTACCTAAACAAAAAAATTCCCAGCTTTTCAATTTCTGAAAACCTCTTCCTCTTCCATACTTTCTTTGCAGGAAAAAAGCTGAAATGTAAATGAATCAATTTCCTTACCTTTATATCATCATTGGGTTGAAAACCATCTAGTTGATTCAATAATTCCAGCATTGTACGCTGAACTTCACGATCGCCAGCTTTTTCGGAATCAAAACGTTTTGTGCCTGAAACAACAATATGTTAGAGTGAACAAATATATATATATATATATATATATATATATATATATACTATATATATATATATACTAAATATATATTTTAGATATATCAACAATATGATATAATAAAGTCTGGCATAAAGTTTCATTATCGGAATGAGATAAAACACTACGTCCAATATATAATAGATTCATTACAATTAAGTTCTTTTACAAAACCCTTACCAATGGCATCTAATTCATCAATAAAAATAATAGCTGGAGCCTTTTCCTTCGCTAAAGCAAATGCATCACGGACAAGTTTTGCTCCATCACCAATGAACATTTGCACTAGCTGAGGTCCCGCTAGCTTTAGAAATGTTGATTTTGTTTGTGCAGCTACGGCACGTGCCATCATTGTTTTACCGGTACCTAAAATAGAGAAAATTATAGAACAGAATTTCAGTTAAACCACTATTATATTTCTACATTCCATTTAAAAAATAACAAAACATGAATCAAACTGACTGAATGAAGTGAAACTCAGTGGTTTAAAGCATATGTGCCATTATAATAGAAAAAGAGTGCAAATTAAATGAAAAACTAAGAAACGAAGAATAAAAGGTTAATAAATCTTTACCTGGTGGACCATAAAGCAAAACACCTTTCGGTGGATGTATTCCTAGATTCAGAAATCGATCCTTATGTGTCATCGGCAAAACAACAGCTTCGATCAATTCCTGGATCTGCTTATCACAGCCACCAATATCACTATATTGTTCGTTTGGTCGTTCATCAACTTCCATAGCTTTTACCCTCGAGTCATATTCTGCGGGTAACTTCTCTAGAACCAAATATGAATCCTGCAATTCAGCTTGCGTCAATAAAATATATCTCTACATTCCGATAAACAACTCATAAATGCAAAAAATGCTGGGATAAGATTAACTAAGCCATTTCGGCAACAAGCTGATTTGAAAAAATTCGAACATCAAAACCTACTGAGAAAAATCGATTGACTAACTTTATTTACTCCGACAAGATCACCAGGCTTCAGTTCCGATGGATCTACCAAACCAACGACTGGAAGAAAATATGTTGCACGAGTAGATGTTTTGATTACAGCACATTTTGTTTTATGCGCATCCAAATCGACGTTAGCACCTTCATCTTCTTGCAGCTCTTCCAAAAGCAGCAATTCAACTACATTTGATACCAAATACGGCAGTGTTTTGTTTACCTCAAAACAAAAAAAAACGTGAAATAAGAGATTTAAAGTTTTAAGAAATAAACATTCAACTAAATGAAAAGATGTTTCAGGATAACATGACGAATAGTATACCCACTTTGATACGCTCAGTATTTTCTTTGACATGAGATGTCAAAGTATCTATCGCATGACTGATTCGTTGTATTTCAGAACGCATAATGCGAATTTCATTTTCTACCAAATGTGTTCGACTCTTCAGATCATCCGCTGACATCCGTAAAATTTCTTCATCCAACGGTTCCTATAATGACTAGTTCATGGATTTCTTACTTTTATCATTATCACTCATTCTATCCTTTCCAATAATGATATAATTTTTGGATATGCTAAATTTTGCGATTCAACACACAATCGTATGAAAGAATATGGAAGAAATCATTTCAGTCACGCTTACAACGAAGATTTTTAATACTGATAAGGATAAGACATTTGACTAGATAAAGCATAAATTGTATGAACTGCGCTACACATAGAGTAGGCAATTTTTCCGCCGCGTTAACTCTTCATGTTTAAGCTAACTTTTGTATATCTGAACATTAAAATGGTAAATGAGGTTAAGTTTTCAACTTCTTTTATACTATACAAAATCAATTTTCAAAGACTGATTGAAAATACGATATTTTACATATTCATAAGATACCACCTGAAACTAAATCTCGATTATTCAAAGTTAAAAATGATGAGATGTGATATTTTACTTAAAACCGGAGTATTGATAATTTGGACTTACATCTTCAACCTCCATTTGCTCCTCCTTTTTCTCTGTTTCATTAGTACCCGCTTTAGATGTTTGTTGATCTGCTTGAGTGGAAGACATTTTGCTGATATATTCTGGAAAAGCTAAATTAAAAAGGCGAAGTATTATCATTAAATACGCGAAAATTTCGTTTCAATTACTAAAAATCAATTTTTCAAACTTCTCTCATACAATATTTATCAAATTATACTTATCCAAGATAACTTGTCGCATTACCTGTAACTTATTGAATTATATGTGACTACTGAATTATACGTAAATCAAATGAATTAATCTGATGTATTAATGCAACAAACTTTGTTAGTACCAATTATCCTACAGTAGCAAAGTTTCAGACCCAAGTTATCGCCATCCTAACTTGAGACGAATCCATAAAATACTGCAGCTGTTACGTAATACGGTGTCTTCCAGTCAGTGAAGATGAGATAATGCGGAAGTGTATCCGTTTATGGCAGATCTCTGGAACTGAATAACTTGAATTATTCGCTAGGATAGAGTACATAAATCGATCAGCCGAACAGAGTAATTGAAATGCAATATTAAATTGAGTAATTGAAGCAAATCACAAATTAATCTCGTCTTTAGAATTCGAAAACTTGAATATTTTGAAATCGCAATTTGATTGAAATAGTACAACACTTTTGCAATTTAAATGGGCAGCTCGATGAATTATTGACTTTTGAAAAATTTATTTTACCACTGGAATTGAATAATATCAATTGAATACCTAATGGAATGATTTGAACTGATTCTGAACTGATTAGCTATTGCAATATAATATTATGCATATAATATTTTCCAATATTATAGACATTTTAATCATTCATTAAAATTGTGTAATACGCTTGCAACTATGAAATTTTAATTCCTATCAATGAATCTATTAGAATGTGATAGCAAAAATCATTCACCAAAATTGAATAAATCGGGAAATGAAATTTTTGATTGAATCAAACTCTATAGATTCATTGGTAATCATAATTCGATTAAACCAAAATCCGATGCAAGTAACTTTCAAAAATTTTTCTCTGCTCAATTTATCAATAAGCATGAAATGATAATTAATTATTCAATTTGCTAATTAATTATTCATTTTGTCATATTCAATCTTTTTGCAATTGGATATTTTTGAGTTAAAAATGAAATCCATCCATCAGATAATTGCAACGGAGAGATCATAAGAAAAAAAAGCAAATCCGGAAGAATAAACATTATACGTGGAAGATGTTTCATTGTCTTATGGAAATTCGTTGGATTTTAATATTAACCATTACACTGAACTGATGAAATGAACGAAATATTAAACTTAAATTCTAACAATTTGTGCTATGAAATCTTTTCAGGAAATTAATGCATAATTATCTCCTGATGTATTACTTTCTGGATAAAGATTCAATGCCATCAATATATCGAAGATGGTTATGTAGCGGAAGATTTATTAATTGGGAAGCTTCGAGAACAGTTTGTTGGATTGAAAGTATTAATAACTCATTATCAGTTATATTAATATCCTATTAAAATTTAAAAAAAAAAAAAAAATCAAAATAATCAAAATTTGGATATTATTTTCATATTGCTTTTTTAAATTTTGAACAATAATTTAAAAAAGCGGAAAGCAAATTCCAATTGTTGTTAAATGCAATACTTTTTCTGATTTCTAAATCCTGAGCATAATTCCAAATTAATTTTAAATTATATTAACTTACGGCAAAGGATACCAGCTACAAAATTATTTTTATCTAATCTAGTAAAAGGATTTTTCTAGAATCGTTTTTTTCTTTTAAACGTTGCAGCAACAATGGAGACAAGGAGAGCATGAAGCAAAAATGTCATTAAAAAAAAATAGTGGGTCAAAGGTCAAGTTAAGCGGCAAATGGAGATGAGATTGAGATTCTTAGTTGTGTGATTTCTTGTTTCTTTTAGAAGTGTTGGCATCGGCGAGGAGTTTCTTAGTTCCATTTTTACTAGAGATTTTCTTATCAGAAATCAACCAATGATACAGGTATGTATGTATATTTCATCGAGCGTGTTGTTATGGGGGTTCATTGATTCATTAAAAATAATTCCTAAATTTTCGTTCATTAATTTCTTTCATAAATTTTTCAGAAAAATTGTTTTTTCATTAATTATTATCTAGGTAATTTTAAAAAAAAATTTCTGTTGATTTAAATGAAATGTATTGAAATTGAAACTTTTTTAATTGTCACTTATTTTTTTTTATATTTTAGAATTTTTCTGTTCGTCATTTAAATTGTGAAATCGTAATGATATGATATAAAAATGATATGATACAGCAAAAAAAAAATTCTGCATTATATCATCGATTTTTATATGACAATAAATACAAATAGCTAAAAAAAAAAAAAAAAAAGAACTGTGAAGATAAAATTTAAAAAGTCTTCTCTTCATTACTCTTTAATAAAGTTTGAAAAATTGATGAATAAGTTTATTACAGGAAGTACTATAATTGTTTCAACTTAGGTTTCTATTTCCACCGCTTTTTAATAATGTTTCAACTCTTTTTTTGCTCCCTAAATTTGAAGCACTCTAGGCTGGAAATTCATTCTGATACTAATGATAATGATGATTTAGTTCGACATGGAAGAGGCATCAGGAACAAGCGATGAATTAATGATATGGGTAAAAGATCCCAGAATCGGGTATTTTCGACGGAATTCAGTCCTATGGCGAGTCAAGAATAGTAGCCGAATGGCCGAAGATTCCAATCGAAAGGTCACTACCAGAGGTCATGTGATTGCGGTGAAAAAAAAGGAGGCATTTAACACATTAGGCCCAGTAATACTTGAAATACTGTTCAAAGAGAATCCATTGAATGAATTGGTCGCTGCTTTGAAAGAAAATAGCGTAAATGCGGTAAATATTTATCGAAAATAAAAAATCAGAATTAAAATATTCGAATTTCTTTTTTTTTTTCGATTAATGTAAATATATGTTTTCAATTCTTTTGAAATCTATAAAATAGTTTTTTTTTCACGAAATTTTAAAAATTTTCTGGAAATTTTTGCATGAGGTTATCTCAAAATGTTATCAGTTAAAGTTCAATTCCATTCTTTTCATGTTCATATTTTTAGGTTCGAGAATTTCTTTCCGATTTACGATATCTTCTTGTGAGTGAAACGGATGCGCAAATTTCTGATATAACATTTCTGATATCACATGCATCTTTATTGAATGCATTTTCCTTCAGAAGTGATCAGAATGGCACTAGCGATGAAGACTTTGAACGTTTATTTCCAGCTTTATCAGATGCACAGGTTTCTTTTTTTCTCTGATAAGATAAATTAATCATCAACTATGTTTGATCGAAATTTTCAATTATGAATTTCGATTAATGATTTTAAAAAATTTGTTTAAACCAAATATTAGCTTTTGGTTTATTTTAAGTTTTTCGGTAATTTTTCCATCCTGGTTCTGACTCATACACACTATAAAATTCGATTCAATCGTTGTAGTATCTATTATTGCACAATGTGATAAGATCTCGAAATGGAATTTTGTCGAGACTACATCTATTATGCAATCATTGATAATCTTATCATCCGATCGATTCAAGAGTGGCACGACTTTCTTCGGAAGGTTGATAATGCTCAATTGTACAGTCGTTGAGAAATATATTGCATAAAAATTGTCATTATAATAGTGTCAAAGAAACAGAGAAAAATTACCGCTTATAAAATTATTTTAATATAAAAAGATTGAAAATTTTTTAAAAATATTTTTAGATTCGCTTAATTGATTTAAATGGATCTTGTCCGACGAAGGAAATGGAATTGGTCATTAGAAATTTGAATATAGGATTGGTTCGATTTCACACATATCCCGGTATAAATGTCAGTTTTATCTACAAATATATGTAGATATACAGATGTTTTGTTTCATTTGCAATAATTTATCAAAATATTGAAAAAGTTTATTATTTAATATTATCGTCTCAGATTACGAATATAACAAATGTTTTTCGAATTACCAAGCAAATTATATTTCCTAATTAATATATTCCATTTTCAATTGATAAAGAAATGGGTGAAAGAGTAATAACTTCATAATAGCTATCAACGGGTGGTTTGATAAATAATTTGGTAATTCATTAAATTTCCATTTTTTTTGACAGTGATCATTCCAATTAATCTCCTTTTCTTCTTTTTTTTTTTAGGTGGAATTGTTTGAAAATACGAAAACAATGAATTCTGCAGTTGAATTTATTGTTGCACAAGGAGTACATCCTGGCACTGATAATGCTGGAATGAGATTTTTGAAACATTTAAAAAATGTTTTTCCGGCTATGAAAAATATTTACTGGGATTGGAGTATGATGATGCCAACCTTAACACAATTAAATGATAACGTCAAAGCTTGTCTCGACCAATTGGTGAAATTATATATGTATGTTATTTAAAATTATTTGTTAATATTTTTGTCCCAAATTTGAATTTTTTATTTTCTTTACATAATAGTTCTGAAAAAAAAAATCCCAAATTGAGTTCTGGATTGAATAAGACATATCACTGTTACATGAATAGTATTATCAATATGATGGTGATAATGTGAACAATCTATAAAGTTATCAAATAAATGATGTAATTTTATCATGATTTACCGTGATCACTTGATAAAGTAATGGTACATAATCTATCTGATAGCAATAATATGATTGATAACCGACATCGTCGATATCAATCGTCTCGTTTTAATCTATTCATTAATTGTGCTCTTCATATGATAATGATATTATTTTAATTTGTTTTGGTCAATTTTTGATATGATTTCATATTTTAAGTCTTCCCAATATTGATTTAAAAAGATAAGGCAAAAAATTGGAAAACTTTTAAACTGTGAAAAAACAAAAACAAATAACAAAGAAGAAGAGAAAGTAAATAGATGAATTTAGGGAAATGGATATGAATTTGTTAGCAATCCTTTTCTTCATGGCAAGTGAAGGAAGTGATGAAACAATGAACGAAGTTTGGGCATATTTAAAACAATTTAATTTGCCGAATGCCAGGATGATTAAAGTATGGCGAGATGATAAGTCACATTACCATCCACCGTATATGCTCTTCCTGGCTGGTATTATTCACATCCATACAATTTAATAATGAAATAGAAAAAAAAGGGAAAAGATAGATAATTTTGAAATTTGAAATTTCAAGCAAATGATGATCGCTTATTAGAAAGTTAATAGATTGATGAAATTAGCGGAGAAAATATGCAATAGTAATCGAATTCCACATGTTCACAAATTAAAAATAATTTATTAATGGAAATTAATTTGAATTTTATTTCCGTGGAAATTACTAAAAATGTCTGACTCACATCCATATATTGATCACAATAGTAGTTGAGAACTGGAATTTTACCATTCAGTCTTTTTATATACTTCATACTTTTTGAATTATTTACTTATCATTCTTCTTTTTTCCTCTCTCTTTCTTAGATACAAATGAAATTTCGACTATTTATAAGTCGAATTTTACATTTTAGTTATTTGCAATGCATACAATAATAAACATTGAGAGTAATTATAATATTTTAAATTAATTATTTCCAATAAGATGAGTTGAAAGTAATATTTCTCATTTTCCATAACTATTTAAATTATAATATTATGAGATAAATGTATTTCTTCCATTTCATTTTTTTTTTTTTGTTTTACTTTTTTAATTCTTTCTCATTTCAGGAACATCCGAAAAGATCCGTCGTTTGGAAAGGATTGTTTGCGAGAATCGAATAGTTGAACCAGATTTGCGTCATTTTCTTTATATTCAAAATCGATCAATAGAAGTTTATAAAAATGACAACATATTTGAATTTCTAGGATTTGATTTCAAGCGTACCTGAATGCATTGTACATATTGTTTTTCATCTTCTATTCGCCTGTTATTTACAATGATTTTTGATGCTGATATTTCACTTATTTCTTTTTTTTTTCGAAATATTGATTTTCATGTAAATATATTTTGTGATTTCCAAATAGTACTGATATTTTGTAAATATATTTCTATGAATGGATGAGAAATTTGTGATGCTCAAAATGTTTCAAATTTTTATCAAATTTGATTATGTTTTTCTTCTTCTTCTTCATCTTTGTACTTGGTTGTCAAAGATTCAAAAATTGATGTCTGATATGATTGAACATATATAAAGCAAACTTTATGTCTATGAAAATTATATGCAAAAAATACTTTTTTTTAGTTACGATTTTTAGGTATTCAAATTTCCAAATTCTACTTTACATTGCAGCAGTTAAGAGTTGAAAACTAAAGACTGATATTATGATTAGTGATTTCTCTAAAAAAGAATTATAGATTCTTTATAGAATTCATCTATATATTTGTGATAATTTTATTTTGATATTAGTCCATCAACACACTTTCAAGCAAATTCTTGCTCGATGAATACAGTAAGATATAAGAATAGTTGAAAAGTATGCCAAATAGGAAAAGTATAGTTTCAATCTATAAATTAGCCGATTTTTAAAATAAAATTAGATAAATTTACATTTTTTATCATATCTTTTGTTACGTCAAAAACAATTGTAAAAAGTGTCCAGCTAAAATGTCCTCTATTTAATCTTCTTTGCTTCACAAAAATTGGAAAAAAAGACTAACCGGACAACAACTTAAATACTAAAAATCCGAAGAAATCAAGATTTCGGAGAACGATACATTATACTACACATGCTTATCACTTCGATATGTGAATGACTATAAATCAACTGTTTTGTATTCATGATAAAAATTAATCAATAGTTCCCATCATTTGTAGTTTATAAGTTTTTAGTCACAGCGATCAATCTCGTAGCCTAATATTGCAAAGATAACAAATACATGATGCTTTTTATTCCTTGAATTTATACCTGATCACAAAAGAATACTACATTACGCAGAAAATGCAGGAAATTAAAGTTAAAAGGCCGAAATATAAGGAAGCAGAAGTGATCCTGTTCCCCTATTCGTAGAGTTAATATACAAATTTCATCTCAGCTAATTATGGAGATTTGCAAGCAGATGGCAGTATATTAACTCATGATACGAAATACCATATAGGTTTACCATTATTGAATCGAATCAGAAGAAAACAAAATCTGCACACAAAATAAAGTTTGCATATAGGATCATTTCGCAAAAATCTAATAATGACAATGTTTTTCCTTTTCTTTGTTGTTGTTATAGGATATCATATCTTCAATATTTCTCAGAATTGCAAAAATACATCACTTCCTTTTCATCCCACCATAAGTTTGTATAGCTCAATGACTATGCAGCGATAAAATCTATTACGTAGTATATTTTATCATTTTATCATGATTAATTTGAATAAGACACATTGAAATCGATTACATTATCAATGAAAACATCTGATAATAACTAATCTGGAGAGATCATGTAACATTAACCAATTAATGGCACATAATCAATAAGTATCAAAATCTGCTGGAAATTGAAAAAACAATTCATAAATCAGATTCTGAATATTTTTAAACAGAAAAGAAAGATCTACAATCACTAGTGATTTCTGAGCTAAACAGAAAAGAAAGATCTACAATCACTAGTGATTTCTGAGCTACTGCCAAAATCTTTCTTTAAATGACTGAACCCATGGGTTCGCACAGTTCAACAATAAGCAAGCCCACTGATTTTATTCGATTAATTTAAATCTTATGCGCTTAATTTTTAAAACAATGTATTGCAATTTTAATTGTCAAATATAAAGTAAAGATTTTGCACAGTCTGGAAAATGAGATCAATACCAATATGTTGGTTGCAATTTACGCTTATCTTGAATACCCATTGCGTCTGCAATTTCTTCCTCAAATGATTTGAGTACAGGTTTATATGTCTTTTCCAAGACAACTTCTGCTGGTGTATCCTTACCTTCCACTTCTGCAAAAGAAGGAAACGAAAAGTTATAATAAACTATTGCAACAAATAACTTTTTGTCTGAATGTCTGGAAATCAGTCTGATAAATTGACGCAGAGCTTTTCCAGAGATCCCTTGGAATTTCTAAAGCTTTGTATTGAAGTTTTTCAGATAATCCACATCGATTATACTCTCATACTACAGATTTAACAGTTGCAAATCTAATTATTTAATAGCTCCGCAGAAAAATCATGATAACTTAATGCCATCCAAAAACAAAACGAACATACCAACATATCGATCAGGAGTAAGATATTCGGAAGTAGCTCGAGCTAATTGTGGCACTGGAATTTGAAATTTAGATCTCTTACTGACTCTGATATACTCGTTCCCTTCCTCATTCAACACCCATTCCGCTTCGCAAGGTTCACTGAAACCAAGAAACGAGAGTAATAGCCCAAAACACCAGCTGACTGACTAGTGGGAAATCG
The DNA here is from genome assembly GCA_000499405.2 of Onchocerca volvulus. Taxonomy (NCBI): domain Eukaryota; kingdom Metazoa; phylum Nematoda; class Chromadorea; order Rhabditida; family Onchocercidae; genus Onchocerca; species Onchocerca volvulus. The sequence continues at coordinate 798,008 of HG738137.1, forward strand.
AACAAAATAACTGATGGCTAGACATATGAGATATCCCAGTATTTCATACAAGTCGTAGTCAGCCTGTAATGTCATCAATGACTAGGAGGAAGCGCTGAATAATCAGAAATCAAAGTACTCCTGTTCAGATAGAAATGAAATATCACAAATTTCAACTCTGATTAAGGGAAACAACTGAATAATTCAATAGTTGTGTTCCAATTAGACAGCAAATGAACCACTTAAATTTCAATCGATAACAAACATACTTATCACTAGGATCGACCAATTTCACTTGGCCCTTATGTATATATAATGGTTGTTCAACTTGTCGATAAAGAGAATTCATGCCACTTTCAGCGAAGTTTTCGTAATCGTTGACAAGTTTCTGCAAAAGTTTTAAATTCAAAAAAAAAAAAAAGAAAAAGAAGGGAATAATTAAATTATAGAAAATAACATAAGTTATCCATCTTTTTCAGTAAATCTGCATCAATTATAAACAAAAGAAAAAAATTGGTATTAATAAACAATTTTTTCATTTAATATCTTATTGATTAATTGGTGATAAGAATATCAATCAAAACTTACGGTATGTCTTCCTCTCACAAATACAGCATTAGTTTCTTTATTAATACGTGATACAACTCCTGTTTTGTTTTTATCTTTGCCAACCATCACTTGCACCAAATCACCCGGAAATATTGTCCATTCTTCGGCTGGAATAGCCACCTTCTCTTCGTGCCTTAAAAAACTGTCAATTATGAATAAGAAAGGAGAATTTTAAGGGAAAAAAAAATCGAAAATTTTCGTAACTATTTCTAGTTTTCAATCATGAATTTGATCGAACTTAAAAAGCTCAATCATATTTTTGAACACAATATATATTCATGAAAAACCAATAATTTCATATTCTTACCTTTTTCGGCATAAATAACGAAAGTTTAATCTGACCTATTATAACAAAAGATAGTTTATGCGTAATAGGTTTGCTTAATAGTTTCGATATCTAAACACTATAAATTACAAACTTATAATCGTTGTTTGTTACTTAAAAGTGCAACACTGAACGTGTAACATTTTAGGCGAATTTCCTGCATCTAAACTGATTTCATACTTGATATTAATAATAAATGAAAAATTGGCAAAGATTTCCTGCAAAATTATCATAACCAAAATCTAAGCTTATAATTATGTTTATCAAATCAACAAATTATGCTGATGATATTGGAATACGATATTTTTTATGAGAAAAGTCAATACAGTTCGATATCATTAAACGATATGCATTTATACAATTGAAAATTATAAAAAAAAAAAGGATAATCACAAATAATTTGACTACACGGGAAGCATCTTGAAAGACATATATCTTGAGCGAGAGTGTTAGTCATTTAATCCATTCATTTTCAATTCACTTATTGATTAAGGTTATTAATGGAACAAATCTTATGGAGGTTACCGAATTAGTCAAAAATTTAAAAAAATTAAGAAAGATTCAATATTTCCTACTTATGTTTGAAATTATTTTTTCTTTATGTTTTCGAAAGAAAAAGAAAAAAAAACTTACCTTAACTCAAAGAATTTATGCCTTAATTTGTGCTGCTGATATTCATGCGCTCGTTGTACATTTTTTTCAAACGTATCTAATTCCCAAGGACGTGCATCGGATGGCACGTAATCATCAGGATGCAACCTGAAGATGTTCCGTTGGTTTAGGGAATCTTTTCCAATTAATTTCGAAAAATTTTTTAAAATTCGGAAAACTATCAGTTTCACAAAATATTTGGAAAAAAGAAGAAGCACTGCTTATTGCTAGAAACGCTTGAATAACCTTAAGAAATAAGAAAGAAAAATAATCAAATAAAATTAAATAAAGTCAGAAGAAATAATATTAAATAATTATTTAATAACTATTCACACAGCTATTTACAAATCAATTATACCGCATGACATTTCACATAGCTATGTATATTGAAACCTGATTTTAAAAATGAAAATTGAGTATTTTTATATTTGACATATTTAAAGTACTACATTAGTTTTGATATTTGAAATAATAATCTGAATATTTTAGATTCCATTTAACAGATCTACATGTAAAAAAAAACTTACGTCCAACGAACAATGTCTGGTGCACCATATCGATTGGTATAAATTTTCCTAGGAACTATACGTTTCACTTTTTTCACATACTCTTTTGGTATGTGTTTTGTATAATCTAATTCCATATAAGTACGACGTACATTGCGTGATAACACACGAGTTGGCCACATTTGATATGGTTATCTAAAATATAATATCTGACATGATAAAAATTATTTGGGTAGATATTACGATAATTATTAATGATTCACATTAATAACGTCTTCAAGTTTACATCTTAAATCAACGAATTATGATGGACAAATTATGAAAGAATTGTAATAAAAATCATGACGAGAAATGTAGATTCGTGATAAAGCCAGAAACAAACGATGGAAATCTCAGCGACTCAAGAAAAAAAGAAAACTATGCAAACTTAATCACAACAATACGATAAAACGGCTTTCGTGTATGGCCTTGCCCGTAAATACCGGAGAAGTATGGCCTGTTATGTTTCTCGATGTCACCATATTGTTCCCTTGAAATTATCGAGGCATCCCAGTATTTATTATCTATCTCTTGAAATTGCAGTAATATCCTGATATCATAATTTTGAAGTATTATATTATTCTTGTCAACTCAATTAGATTGTTTATTTAATAGATTTCAAGGTGTTTTTGAAAGAAAAAAATTTAGAATTAATACAATTATAATTTCACTTTTCACATAAATAAGTGTGCATCGATTTCTGTTATTGTTGATGGAATAATTTGTTAGAAAGTTAGCAAGTGTTTAACTAACCATTGATATTAGTATTACCTTATATTACGGTGTGACAGAATTAGAAATCAATTCTGGGAAATTTCGTCTTGCTTTATTGAGAAGAATTCATTCGGATGAAAATTTTTAAATAGGAATTTAATTTGCTGCTGAAAATTTATTTTGTAATAGACGGTAGACTGTAGCATAACTACTTCGAATGGATTTTAAAATAAATTTATTTAGAAATTTCATAGATTTCGAAATGAATTACTTTCGAGACGAAAGCTTGCATGGAGTAGGAGGTGAGGGGTGAGTGAGTGCGGGTAGGAGAAGCAGATTTTTGGTGATTCGTGCGGTGGGTTTTAGGTTGTAGGTTGGGTTTCGCAGGGGTTCTTGCTAACCGGTAATATTCTTATCTGGTCATTCTTTTTGCAACTGATATCACGATGAGGAACGGAGATAGGGCAACATTGTGCAATGGATTTAGCATTATGGCAAAAATCATCTTTGATTTTTCGCATTTTTAAAAAACTTGATATTAAATCATCCGAAAATTTGATATTAGAATATCAGGTTTTCTCATTTAGACAGTATCACAATTAGGCATCATAGAAGAGATATTTTCAAGTGACGGTGATTGTCGTTTTATATGACGATGACAATCATCGTCACTTGAAAATATCTCGGATATGATGATTGTCATCTTATAATGACGTCATCATGACTGAATATGTAGTTTATAAGAGGAAATGTATAAGGTTAGTGTATAAGAGGAAGAATGGAAAAATACGTAGTGTGTAAGAGGAAGAATGGAAATTAATTATTGAACCAGCGATCAATCTTATTCAAATCCAACTTTTTTTCCTTCTCTAAACATTTCTTAGACAGTGTATTCCGGCACGTTCTCGTCCTTATTTCGTCTTTTGCAAAAATTTCTGCATTTCCGGAACTCTTTCATCTATTTTCGGAATTTGTTTCCTTTCAGAGTGTTTTTTTTTTTTTTTTTTTATTTTCCTTCAATCCTTTTACCGTAATCAATAGATTCCTCCATACATTTTCTAGATTTTTTTGTTGTAATGTTTCTGAAAATTTCCTCTCATTTTTCAAAGCCTTTGTCATTCATTTCTTTGAAATTAAAGTTTTTGAAAAAAAATTTTCCGTCTATTTTTCTTAACTGTTTTAGTGAAGTTTTTACATTAATGCTAAATAGGAAAAAGGATGGAATTTCCGGTAAATGGGAAATATTCCGCAAATTTCCATACTTTTTTGTCAATACCAACATTAGCTTTTCATTTCCCATAAACTGTATTACACGGTTCAATAGAATAGTTGACAAAAGTTGCTGAAAATTTCGCTAGTTTAGATTCCTACGAGTACTGATTCCGGAAAATTAACGATTATTTTCGATGTTAGGATTGGAGATATTTTAATAAGCTAGAAATGGGTTGTATTTCCTTGACTTTACACAGTATTCCTCCAAGTAATCGTTCAATGATTGAAGTTTGCATGCTTCTTTTCATTTAGTTTAGCTTATTATCTCAGAACCCAGTTCAAGATCAAAGATCATTGATTATTATGTGTCTTATATTTGTATCATTGAGTGAGTAACAAAATTCGTACCCCAAGACGGATCGCACGCATTTTCGCATCAGTGTGCATAAGAGTGGAACTTGCGGTCGCACTTCTGGAAGCGATATAATGCAAACTCGTTCCTAGTGCATTTGATCACTATTTCATACTAGTATAGTTGTATTGCCCTGCTGTTATGCTGCTACTCCGTTCAATGCTTGCTTTATTTTTCTGTTAAAAAACAAACAAACAAACAAAGATTTCGCTCAAGTTCGTCGATTTGTTTGCATTTTTGCAATACATGATGCATTAAATCTTCACCAAACAACTTATGATGACATGATCGGATGCCGCAAATCGAAAGGAAAAACCTTATCAAATCATTTCTTTCTATTCTTTCAATTAATTAATTTAAACCATCAACTGTTCGAATTATTCCAGACTTTAGCCTCCAATATCTAATCAAGAATTTTTGAGAACTTGCTAAAGCATTTATGATAGATCACAAAGAGCCGAAGTTTTGTCACGCTTTCCTTCAACCAACTGTTTTCGTTCCATTTCTGTCGTAATAAGTTGATGTTCTAATCATATCACATTCAAATTATCTTTTGCTAATAGAAGCGGTCGATGTAAAACGTATGTATAACTCTTAAGCTTAAAATTTGCATTTAAAATTTCTCGCCAAGAAATGCCAAATTTTTTTATTTGTAGTTATTGATTCTTTTCTAGATAGATTTTATTCCTTTTAGATATGAAACTATGAATACGTAGATAGTATTATACATTGAAATGTAATGTTACAATCCTCTAATATTATAATTTTACTTGTCTAATTTACCCAACTATTTTTTTCGAATTTTATCTTTCTCTATAAACTGTAATTTCTCGATTGATATGTACAACCCTTCGATTTGCTTTTCCTTATCCATTTTATTGCAATTCAATGATCTTTTATATCTCTTTCCCTTATTTTTCTGTTTTATTTGTAATCTATTTTAAGACGTAATTTTTACTTACGATATATTCTCTAGTTTCAATTAAATATTTCATTTATACTCCACCAGATGTTTTGGGAGGAGTTCTTGGTGTTTGCTTCAATCTTGAAATAAAGTCCAGACATTGGTGAGGTAATCTCTCTCGTTTCATTTTATTGTTGTTGTTATTATGACTTTTCACCTTTCGTAATTTTCTTTTGTAAAAAATTTAAAAATGATTACTTTCATTTTATATTTTAGTGCTGGGACCGGCCAAACATTGTGCTTCAGTGTGATATGGCACTTAAGCGAATTCAGAAAGAGCTTCAGGATTTAGGTCGGGATCCACCGGCACAGTGTAGCGCGGGTCCAGTTGGTGATGATTTGTTTCATTGGCAAGCGACCATAATGGGTCCTCCGGAATCACCCTATCAAGGTATATCAATTTCAAGTTGATATTACGTTGGGCAGGACATAATTTATTATACTTCCTTTTGCAGGTTTTTGTTTAAGTTTTTAAGTTTGCTTAAATACTTCGAATTATGACTGCTATATATCACATATGGATATGGAGCGATTAATTAGTTCATCTTACTTCTTTGTAATGCTTCCTAACAATTTAATGTATGATAAGTTATTCAGTCATTACAAGCAAAATTTAAAAAATTAAAAATCAAAAAATGTAACTCTTTCAATGTTTCTATTTCTGATCTATCGTTAAAAATGTCGCAGCCTGTCTTTTCTGGTCAGCTGAATGCTTAAGAATACATAATACAATTTATTTCTTGTTTACATTTCTTGAAAAACAATTTAGGTGGTGTCTTTTTCTTAACGATTCACTTTCCGACTGATTATCCATTTAAACCGCCGAAGGTAGCATTCACGACACGTATGTACCATCCAAATATTAACAGCAACGGTAGTATTTGTCTGGATATATTGCGTTCGCAGTGGTCACCGGCACTTACCATATCCAAAGTGCTTTTGTCGATTTGTTCGCTTCTTTGCGATCCAAATCCAGATGATCCGTTGGTGCCGGAAATTGCTCGTGTCTACAAAACAGATCGTGATAGGTAGTGTTTTTTTTTTTTTTGAGGAAAAATTATGTAAAAAATTGTTTTTATGAACAGAGCTTATTACTCTAATTAGTTTTTTCAATCATAATTTCGCGAATTTTTTTAATGATTTTGTCAAGCTATCGAAATGAACAGCAACACCATAGTGGTGCCGAAAGAAAATTAAGCATGTATTTCAAACAAAACTTTATCATACTAGTGAGTGATCAGTTTTTGTAAAACAGACTACTGCCTTTGTGTAAGTAGTTAACTCTAAAATAAATGATCATTTATCTCTGTGCCAAGTTAAATAAATTTTTCTATATTTGAAGTATAACGTCGTAATTTTGAGGTTGATATCGATATTGTCTGGATATTAGTTTCATTATGAATATGTAAAATTTAGATTATGTTAAAGTGATTCTTTTTTCTTTATTGGGTTCCATGAATTTTTAAATTTTGAGATACTTTAAATAAATTAATTATTGCAGGTATAATCAATTAGCTCGAGAATGGACTCAGAAATATGCAATGTGATAAGATCATAAAGTGACAGTTTGCGCGCTTAGGATATACTTGTACACTATCATTTGAAGTTGCAAACGTGTACATGTTTAATTAGTTTCTTATTTAAATCTAGCAAAAAGTTCTCTTTCTTTGTCTCTGCAACAGAATAACTCTCACCAATGGACAGTTTTTTGGCGTCGTTTCATCTGAATATAAAGCTCTGTTGTTACAAGTTTCTGATATATTTTATCTTGGTCGGTTTTTTTTCATCATATTTTGGTGCTTAAAAAGAAACGATTTTAATAGTTAATACTAACTCAGTTTAAGCTTTTCCCATCAATTTCTTCTGCGATGAAGTCATCAGGTTTATTATTTTAATATTTTCAGAAAAAGGTATACTTATTTTTCATCCTTTTTTGTCAAGTAAATAGAATCTAGAAGTTTCCTCAGCACAAGTAAAATTTTGACTCAAAATTACTCTACGAAATCGATTTTTGACTAATTTTATTTCTTAATTCATATGCAACATTCCTAGAATAATTGAAACTCAACTTCCCTGGAAGTTAATGTCACAGTTTCTCTTCTTGAAAAAAAAGTTGTTGCATTGTGTATGGCTCATCTTACTCTTCCAGTCTATATGAAGATGTAGAGAAAAAAAATAAGTTGGTATATCCCGTGTTTTTGTTTGATTTTTTTTTCTGCATTTTTGATCGGCTAATCTATTTCCTTGAAATTGTTGTTGAAAAGATCTTAAATTGATTTGCTCATGAAAAAAAGTTTTGTTATTTTCGATTGACAAATCAAGTACTTATGAATATGCTAGGCAGTAGACGTGGTTAGTGGCGGTATATTTGGTCAAAGAATATAAAACAAGTTCAAGTAAATTAATAGTTTCAGTAACCATTGCTGGAAATGTTAAAAGAATGCCCTGATTTATATTTTCTCGAATGCAATTATTTTTCCGCTCTTGACGGAACATAAACGCAATTGGTTGAAAGAAATGAATTGATGAATCTGCTATTCTCTCAAGTATCAGCAGAGGAACATGTTCTTTGCTCAGTTATTTTCTGAGTCGTGCAAGTAACTATTGTTTTTTGTCCATATTTTGCTCGTTTTTTTTTTTTTTTTAGCAGGGAACATTTGTATTGTGCAGTAGAGCAGTTACAGGAATTACGTTTTGTTTGTTCTGGAAGTATAGTGCTAATCCCCTAATCTTCAAATATCAATTCAAATTCTCATCAGATAGAGACTGCTAAGAAACTATAACTGTATGAAATCGTTCAGTATTGGTTTGAATATTACGTTCGAATTTCAATGCAATGGTAATCCTCAATTTACTAATTAAATTAATTTATATATATATATATACGATGATGATGATGAAAAAAGTAAATTTCATTGACAAGAGTTAAATCGAAGTACCATTTAACTTATTGTAAACTGTGTTTCAATTTTCGGTCATGCTTAAATCTTTCAGTCGATAACAGTGCTAATCTCAAACGGGTAAAGCATTTGAGACAGAGCGTCGATTTCTGGATATAGTAAAATATGTTTAATGCACTAATACATAAGAGAGAGAGATTGAAGTCATGATTGCCTGTTAAATAAATTCTTCTTGCATATAATATTCTATATAAGCTTCGCTTATTTTTTACTTGAAAAATGCATGAATATTAGAATCAAAATGGCGGGTAATACTTTTAATTAAAATCATTCAGAGGCTGCAACAACATACAATTAAGAAGTAAAATATTTTCCAAGAGATGTAAGAAGAAGGAAGCATGACTTCAATTCGAAAAATCCAATTCTTTTTTTTTTCTTTTTTTCTCAAGATTGTGACTTTTCTACTAGATATTTTATTGTTACTGCTAATGTAGAGAAAAGAAATCCGCAATGCAAATAATAAACACAAACCATATCAGTGAAATACAATAAAGTCAAGGTTAAACACCTCAAATCATCCCATCTCTCGAAAAATGCTCGACCGATGGTAGTTGCCAGAAATCCTTCAAATTAAATACAGCATAACTTCATAATTCTTCAAAGATGCTAAAAACATCAAGAATCAAAAGCATTGCTATTTTCCTTTCTTCATCGTTATCCAAGGCTAGAATTGGCGCAGCCAGCAACATATATAAGTGCTTTTTATCAGAATATGATACCCTGACCAATTATTTAGAATCTTAAATAAAAAAAGAACAAAAAATGGGCATGCAGACTACAGAGCAATGATTTTAAAATAATAAGGAACTTCTAAACACTGAATAAATAAGGCTGATATGTATCAACAATAATATGTAAGTGAAGTATTTTGAAACTTTGGAATGCCTTGAAACTGAAAGAATCTATGACAATATAATTCCAACAATAAGTCTATCCATAATAAGTGAATTGTCGTTTAATCCATCGAATTATTTCCTTGCTTTTCAATTTTTCTCGGAGAAAAAATAATGAAAAAAGGAATTTAAACTATTACAAAAATTTGAATTACAATTAAATATTCAGAATTTCTAAATAACTATATTCTATAACAGTTATTTAGAAAATCGGCTAAATCACGTTTTCTCAATGATTAATAATCAGAAGTGGAAATAAAAAGTATCTTAGGTAGCGCAAAAACTTGAATTCATTCAGAAATACTGACAAGAAATACGAATATTGATCAGAAAAGGCGCTGAAAAGTGATCGAAACAGCACTTCAAAATTGGAAAAAATAAATTAAGACATGTATGACATAATGCGTAAAATTACTAAAATTTCATATGCAAAAACGAAGAAATATATATAACAGATCATTAGTGGATATTAATGGTCTATTATATATGCTGGATTTTCCCTGAGCTTTGAGTTTAGGAAGCATTTTGCTAATTTTAATTATATTACTTTTAAAAATATAGATTAAACCAGCATAAAAAATTTTCTCCAAATCATAACATTGAATAAATTTTGATACCTTCTCTAAATTCATAACATCCCCAGTGTATTCCACAATAATTTTATCAGTCCCAATTTTCATTCAAAATGATCGCCAACAGAATGAATGTACGGAAACAAGCTAACATTTATAATGTCAGACAAATAATAAAATTTAGTCGCAAATTCAAAAGTAAAATACAATATATAAGAAAAATGAAAACTTGATAAAACCAACAAAGTTGGCAAAGTAATTTTAACTGGAAGATCCGAAACTATTATTAATACCATAATTAGCTAGTGCCGACATCTAATGCCATCATAACTAAGAAACCAACAACTGAACTTAGTGATGCTAACCGTCCATTACCATTTCGTTGTGCTTCTGGAATAATATCATCCAGAACAACATAAATCATTGCACCTGCGGCAAAACTTAACGCATACGGCAAAATTGGTTCCATCAAAACTACTGCAGTTACACCAGCCAATGCTCCCATTGGTTCTACCATACCTAAGCAAAAAGATTTTGAAAGCTTTTGGCCCAAGAAAATTATCCTGAGGAAGAATATTTATATTTATATGTAATGAAGTGGAAGATTATTTTATAAGATTATAAACCACTCAAGAACAACATGAGAAAAAAAGAATTATAAAATTATAATCAGTAACCATCTAATTCTGACGATAGTTTCATTTTTCTCTAAAAAATTTCGGAAAAAATTGAAATTTCACGAAAAAATAAAGAATATTTGATTTGACCTGAAAAAAAGTCAAGGACTGAAAAAAGAAACTCTATTAAATTTGAAAAAAATTCATTATCTAGGCTTATACAACCACAGTCTACTAAGATTGTCCAAATATTCTCTAAAATAAACTACCAAGCCACATACATAAACAACAATAACTTCCTGAAACAGTTTTCAAAATGTTAACCGTCAAATTTCGTCATCAGATTCATATGTTATTAAAGTATTATGAACACTAATTGGTTCGATCGAAAAAAAAAAAGTATTAAGATGATTTCTGATAAGAAATTTTTCAAATCTAATTTCGCTCGTATTAAAAGTTAGTCTGAAGCTTGAAAATATATATATAGGGAAAGAGAGAGAGAGAGAGATAAAAATCCTCGAAAAAAAAAAAAATCGTCATAACTAACCGGATAGTTGTCCATAAAAGAAAGCCCTCATTTTCGTATGACCAAAAGCGGCAAGTGGGAGTGAAACGGCTAATCCTTCCGGGAAATTTTGCAAACCAATACCAAGTGCCAATGCAAAAGCCGATTCGAACGTTGCTTTAGGTGTTTTTCCAGCAGAGCCTATGAATAAATTCAAAACTTAATTTCAAAACGAGATTATTTTTGAATGATGAAAACCAATGCTTCGATCACTCTCTAATCATACAATCAATCTCACAAGCATTAAACGTAATTTTTGCAATCGCATATGAAGAATTTTAATTTTTCAATTTTACCGAAAAATTAAGAGATTTCGTTTATCATAAATTCCAGTTCATAAAAAATTTCTTAAATTTCAGTTGATATAAAAACGAAAGTTATTTTACGGGAATGATTAGTTCGAACTGGACAAAAAAAAAAATTAACAATGAAAGATTTTCGAAAGTATAAGCGTCCGACAAAACATCGAAGTTGCGAAAAATATCTTCCCAGGAAGGGAAAAATTCAAACAGCAAAACGAGTGGAATAAATAATGTGCGAAGATTAAATAATATATGCAAATCGCACATTTAATCCTCTCCACGAATCCTGATCAAAAAAAAATTTTATAAAAACCAAAAACATACCAAATGCAACACCAACAGCTATACCTTCCGGAACGTTATGCACTGTTACGGCAATAATTAGCAAAAGAATGCGTCGCCATGAGATAGACGAAGCAAGAGTCTCTTCTTTATTAACTGCTCGACTGTCGTTTTCCGTCGCTGTTACTGCTGTTGTTGTCGCATCTGAAGTACTTCCGCCAGTATTGCTGGTAGCAGCTGTGGCATCATTTGTTTCCGTTTGACGGATGCTAAAGCGAAACGACAGCATTATTTTGTTTTTATTTAGATGTTAATGTAGCTTTTTGATTGCTTAAAAAGACAATCTACATGTAAAGCTTCACAACAGACAAAAGTGTTGCGAAAAATATAAAAAGTACTTGTTGAAATAAAACACTTAAGTTTCCAAAGGTACATTAATATTACGTGATGACAAATTAATAGCATTATTCCAATCCTAATGCTTACTTCTCAGAGACTACGAAATATGATTTAACGCAAAGATTATCAGTTCGGTGTTTCATATATATATATATATATATATATATATATATATATATATATATATATATATATATATATATATATATATATATATATATACCAAGGGATTTAACCAGGTCGCAATAATACCGGTCTGCTGAATAAATTATATCTATATATATGTCATATTTTACCAGTTTCTTATAATATCAGAACAGTCATGACAAATGGAAATTTTAGCTCATTGCATTTTTCAATATCAATTGAAAAGCGCATTTTATCGCTTGCTGATATATGAGATCGCTCACATTGTTTGATATGAATAAATTTCCTCTGTGAATTTCTTCAGATCTTGGAATTAAAAAAAAAAAAAAAAAACAAAAAATGATTTTGACGAACTTTTTTATGCTCATCGCAGATTAAACGGCAACTGAAGCATTTAGAAAACAAACCGAAAATATTCGGGAAATGACTTTTCGATGAAAATAAAGAAAATGAAATTCATGCGATGGCCACTGGTTCAAAGAAAAAGAAGCGAAAGAGTTGATCTCGTACAATTATTTCAACCTTTTTTTCAGCTCAGGAGAGAGTTTTGCCATCACTGAAGCAAAACAAAAAAGGGAAAATTGTACAAGAAAATTTCAAGCGATGTCAACTCCAGTACGGTAGAGTCAACGGACGGCCACACCTATTTTTGGCAGTTCGCTGACGGATTATTTGGCCGGTTGTTTTTGCAGGAGCAGATCCATACCGTGCTATATTATCGTTTGATTCCTTAAGTTTCACCATTGATATGCTTTCTTCAACAATCGCATCCAATGACTTAACTGTTTTAGGATCGACTACTGTGACATCTTCCTTTAGCAGATCCACCACTGACATTCCCGAAAACATACAACTAAAATTAAACCAAAGAATAGCAATTATTTTTCTATGGAATCAAAAGTTCTCATATATGGAGAGAAAAAAAAAAGATTTTTTTAAAATATTATAGCTAGCTATTCAAGTCATGCAAAAATGTCATGAAAAAGATGCAAAGTCCTTGAATTTTAGGTATCCTAAATCTTTTATAAATCTGAGGATTTTTAAAACAGTATATATGCATGGTAAAATGATGAGAAAGAAATATTACAAAGTACCTTTCTGAATTTTAAAAATGCAAGAAAAACTATAATAAAAAAAATTTCTGTTGATAAAATTATTATCATCCTTTAAATACTCTAAAAACAGTAATCAAATTTATATAATATCAATTCTTTCCCTTACCTTGGCATTACCCGATCAGCTGCATAGACAAAAGCCGAACCAGCAGCAAAACCGACAGCAACTGGAAGAAATGCAAAACGGCCCATTTCTACTTCCGCTAATTCGAGTGCCGGTGCTAACAGACTCCAAAATGATGCCGCCGTCATAATTCCGGCAGCAAAACCCAAACTTATGTCTATAAAACAGAAAAAAGCTTCGATTCGAATCACCCAATCTGATGGCATTTATTTCGATTTACATATTTTTATTTTACTGAAGGCTGATCAATTTTTTTTTTTTTTTTTGATTGACTCATAATTTCGTCAATTAGTTTGACTAGATAGCGAATGGTACTATTTAGGTTCGATTAACTTAATTTTGAATTCTTGATGAATCGTAATTTGTTCGCTTACTAACAGTACCTTAATAATTTATTCTAAACTTGCTAAATAACCTCATTTACTAAATTCGAAATCCTGGCTGATGGTAGTCATTTTAATTTTAATTATTCTTTTAGTATTAAATTCATAGTCTTTATCAGATTTTAACTATTCGTCTTATTTATTCCAAGTCCATTAACTAATTCTAAATATATTCAAATCATTTCCTAAGTATTTTGATTATTTAATTCAAGTAATTTTTTAAAAGTAAAAAAATTGCAATTTGAGAGAAAAAAAATGTTGCCTGGAACTTGACAACAAATTCCTCTTAAATTGAGATCGAAAATTTCATAAATTTTTATTTTATACTTACCAAGCAGCTTTTTACTTGACGGCGGTATGAAGAAAACAACGGCAGCACCAAGAGCGGTAACACCCCATGTAAACAATGAAGCAACAAATGCTTGCGATATAGGACCCCAGCTTCGAATCATTTTTTCAAAAAGTCAGAATGAGAATTAACTATCTAGTATTCGGATCCCGCTCAAAATGCTGGAAAATTTGTACCATAATATAATTTGATTAAATATGCTTATATATAATAGCTCTTAAATTTAAACATTTTAATTGACGATGAAGTCTGGAAGAAATAACCGTATAAACTGAACTGTAAATATATGCAAATCACTAAGCGCATACATTTCACATCCAAATATTTTCAATCATAATTTACTTTTCGAAAATAAATGAACAAATTAATAAATATCCAAATTATTCAAGAATATAAAGAGAGATTAAATAATGGACAGAAGAGAACAGAAGAAAAATTTAAGCAATAATATGAAAAGGAAAAAGAAATTAATCTTCAAACAGAAAAAAAAATCAAAAAAGATTGAGATCTCTTGGTAAATAAGAAAGAAAAATGGTAATAAGAAAAAGAATTATACTAGTACATATATCATATCTAAATAAAACTACTCGAAATACTGAATTTCTCCCGCGACATCCCGAAGGAAAAGCAGCTAGAACAAAAGAACGGGGATAATGCGAAAAAGTTATGAAAGAACGTTATGCAATATCCTTCTGTCTCACCATTTCCGTGAATTATTACAATGATAAATATAAGTACTGAATTCAAGTTTTTGTTTTAAATTAAGATTGCAAAAATTAAATTGAACTAATAAATGAAGTAAGCAAAAATGAAAAACAAAAAATTATAAATAAAAATGACAAAATGGAATAAAATGAAACAACAAAAATCGAGAATAGTAAGGAAAAAAATCAAATAAAATAAAATTTCTTGGATTAGTTTACAAATTCTAGAACTTTTCTAAATTGATTTTGATGAAGTATATGTTTTTCATCTAAAAGACAATCACAAAATTAAGTTTCCTTATTTCTAGTTCCAATTTCTAAAATATCTTGGTAAGATAAATAAGGGATGGCAAAAACAAAATGAGAGAGTCACAGTACAGAAGGTCATCAGTGCGTGTTCTGATGACCTTCACTCTCCATCAGATATTTCAAGATGACCTTCGCGCTCCCTCACATGTGCCAAGATGACAAGTGGACTTGCGAGGGAGTTATGATCCATTTTGAAATTTTCTTCCAATTTTTAAGAGCAAAAAATGGAATAATTACTCTCATTACATTAATTTCTGATTTTCAAAATTTTTTTTAGATTGAAATTAAACAGAATAAACGTGATTTTATTTGGACCAAACTTGTATTAATATTTATAATAATAATAAACCAAGTGAACATGAAAACTGTACCACGTAATCGATACACGTGTTTCACGCAGTCTACACATATACTTTCAATTATAATTTAATTCTCATGGAATTATAAAAGGTATTTTAATCCGAGATTTATTAACGGATAAGAAATTAAAGGAATAATACTTAAACAATAATTTACGAGGAAGAAACGAAATAAACATTTCCAAAAAAATGAATCAAAAAAATATAATTCTGTCCTCATTTTTGGAGATCCCGATACATTGTCTTTCGCTCTAACTTTTAAAACATCTTGGAAAAATGCCAAAAAACGAACGGTTACAATACTGGAGGTCATCAGAACGTTACACTGACCATCGCTCTCCAAAATACATCAAACTGATCTTCACTCCCCAATATATATGCCACACTGACCTTTACCATCATAGATACGCCAAATCACCTTCATTTTTATATATATGCCAAACTGACCTTTGCTCTTCACATTTATGCCATCTATCAAATCGACTTTAGATTTCTATGAAAGAACTCTATACTATTGACCTTCGCGCTTCTTTACATATCTCGGACTGATAAATAATACCCAAAAGAAATTATTGACTGATCCGAAAATTCGCATCCACTTTAAAATTGAAAAAAAAAGTCAAAAAATATAAATTTTAATAGAAAATGCTGGTAAATTAAGTTATAAATTTTTAAATCTAAAATTAAGCAAAAAACGAATTAATTAGTTAACTAGTACTTCATGTTTTGCTAGAAAGTAAAATTACATATATTTTTGGAGAAACAAAGGATGAATGAAGCAACTTCATGAATAAAATTCAATATACTACCACATATTAATGATAACCATCTTTGATAAGATTTCCATATTGTTATCAGTTATAAGGGAATAATAAACAAATAGCTGATAAGTTTCATTTCACATAGCAATTTGCGAAAATAAGTATATAGTGTTTCTCTTCATTGAAATATTATCATCAAATATTCGACATATCATTTCATAGCCATATCGAAACTAATTGATTATGTTTATTTTCAATTTATGAAACAATAACAGATCGACTGTGCAACAAAATGAAATCTATCAAATGAGATATATCGCTTATTTATGCATGATATTCACTTAATACTTCAACAATCTGAATATAAAAAAAGGATGAATATTTTTAACTATGTTACTTGCATGATGATAACGAATAAAGATAATATAAGTTAAGGATTGATATAATCATCCATGCCACGGTATCATATCTGAATAAAAATGAAGCAATATCCCACTAAATCTCCTTGATGATGATGATGATGATGATCTTAATCACAACTATTATTATTATTGTTATTACTATTATTATTATTATTATTATTATTATTATTATTATTATTATTATTATTATTATTATTATTATTATTATTATTATTATTATTATTATTATTATTAGTTATAACGATCCTTTTATACAATTTATATGAAAAGTGAAAATAATTCGTTTAAAATGTAATACAATGTAATTAAATATATCGTTACAATTTTGATAACAAGTAAAATTATTGTTAATGTTTATTGTGATAAGTTAAATTAAATCAAAATATATAATCCTTAAGGTGTTTATAAGCGATAGTTGAAGTGTATAAAATGGAAATGATGCTGGCGAGAGCGAGGAATTGGTGACAAGTTGAAATGATTTGACTGGAGAAGAAACTGTGACAAGAAGGGAGACGCTGTCGAGTCACATATACAACAATATATAAATATATCTTTCATCAAATGGGAAGGAATCATAGAACATACATTGACTGTTCCATTCCATCATTAAACGATTTGTAATTAATGATTTCCAATTAGTAAAACATATAAAAGACACTTTTTGTTTTCAATCATTTCGATGGAGCATCCATCCATTCCTTCAAATTTCGAAATACCGCTTCATTTCTTCTTGTTTTCCAAAAACTTGTGCATATTTGATTCTTTCTCTTTCTTAAAACTTGAAATCGTCATTTCATTCTTTCGCTTTTCATGTTTTATTTTCCTTTTTTTTTTTTTTTTTTGGGTATAATAATCGAAAAATATAAAATGTTCCATTGCCTTCGTCCTTTTTAAAGCAAAATACCTTACATTCCTTTTTATTATTATTTAAAACGAAATGCTGAATTGAATGAATTTCTAGATATTTAAATTATGGGGATGTAATGATAACTAAGAATTCGTAATATTATTATCATTATCCTTATTTGTACTCAAATAATTTGAACAATTTACGAAACAAAAATAATTTTTCAATTTCTCAACCAAATATTTTGAAGGAAACTTCAAATATTTGTTATTTACAATTTGTTGTTATTATCATCAGTTATGAAAGTTGCAAAATTTTCGGAGATAAAAATCAAGGATAAAGGAGAAAGAGAGCACTACAGAAAAGGAGAGAGGGAGGGAGGAAAAGAAAGAGAGAAAAAAGAAAAGGAGAAAGGTTGCAAAAGATTTTAAAGTGGACTTATATTCCATGGCAATGACAATTGTCAACAATAGTATTATCATCTAAATCGTAAAGATGTCAATAAAGTTGCATTAGAAATGGCAAATTTGACCCAAAATTTGATAAAATTCGATTTCTTTTCAAAAAGTCAAATTTTGATGCCAAATGGCAATAGCCAAGTTTTATCAAGACATATGTAAATATACTATGCATAACGATATGTATAAAACATATTCCTTTATAATATTAAATATGCATACTTATTCATATAAATATATAAAACTGCACATGTTTTTTTTTAAATTTGCAACAAATATTTTCACATAACATTTTACAATATGCATATGTTTACAAATCTGTTATTTCTACTTATATTTACTTGTTTATTCCTATTTGTTTACGATCAACAATTAATTCATCATCCGTTTACTCATTCACTCATTTGTAACGCAAGTTAAACCAAAGCATGCAAATATTCGAGACAATAACACCGACTTGAGAAAAGAAGTTGCATAACGTTCTCGAGTAAAAGTCGTATGATGTTGGCGGCCATGAGTCACCATGTTCGGTATGAACTTGTACAATTGGAATTATTTTTTTTTAATTAGTGATTTATGTTGTGGGCAGGTAGCAGATTTGGTTTCAAGCCTGTGTGAAATGGACAGTTTAATTTCAGATTTGGAAATAAAATAAATGTTTTGACCTTTACTTTTTTAATTCTATTTTTCAAATTTATGTAGAAAAATTATGAATAATTTCAGATACACGTCTACTTATTCCAAGCTGTAGCGTTGAAGTTTAGCGATTTCATATCGTCGACAATCATACGATGTCATTAGACAGTAAAGTTTATTCTATATAATACCCTTAAATTATCATAATATCATCATTCCACGTCATTTTGTAATATTTATGCAATTTTTTTTTCTACAGTTTATGAAAATAAATAAATAAGGAAAATAAATTGATTTACACCATTTTCGTTTTATGTTTTTTTTTATATTCATGAGTTCCGTTGAAGATTTGCTGATCTGTTTAGTCCAATTATTGACAGTAGACTTTTTAATTGTTATTGCAACATAGTTTTGATACTTCTTTGAATTTTGCTAAATTTTGCGCAGAACTTTTAGATCATCTTTTCAATTTGAAGTTTGCTTCGAAAGAATTACAGCGAAACTCAAAGAAATGCGAAAAAGAAGAAAAAGCGGAGAAGACAAAATTAACAAATGCAATAAAGGTCTTTTTTCTACTTCTTATATAATATATCTTTTCCCTATTATCTTTTAAATTATGGCTTAAATGAGCTAAGCAAATCCTGTTATCGTATAAGCAAATTAATTTTATCTTTTTAATTTTGTGCAATTTATTTTTATTCCTCAAGAAGTTTATTCATTAAATTGTAAGCATTACAGAAAGGTAATATGGAAGTAGCGCAGGTACACGCTGAAAATGCAATACGTAAAAAGAATGAAGCATTAAATTATTTAAGAATGTCGGCGCGAATCGACGCGGTAGCAGCACGTGTACAGGTTTTTTCATTTTCGTCTTTGTTTTGATTTTGCATAAAGTACTTATTTTTTAATATTAGAAAAAAGTATATAGCATGATTTGGTCATTTCATACGGTATATTTTCAAATGCAGTAAATATTTAAATGTCAGAAAGAATGACATTAAAGTAAGTATAACATTTCTTAAGCCTATTCTTCGCTCTCAATAAGTTCATAAGAAACAAAACATTTTGAGAATATTGATATATTCATTTGTTTTTAAAAAAAAGGAAAAAAATTTTGAAATTGGACGTGATGTAAAATGTTGGTTTTTGCAGACGGCTGCTACTCAAAAACGTGTAACGCAAAGTATGTCGGGTGTCGTCAAAGCAATGGAATCAGCCTTACGCTCGATGAATTTAGAAAAAGTACAAAATTTAATGGATCGTTTTGAAAAAGACTTTGAAAATTTGGATGTACAATCTGCCACAATGGAAGGTTCAATGACAGCCACGACAACATTAAACGCACCTCAGGCACAAGTTAATGCTTTAATCCAAGAAGCGGCAGATAAGGCTGGGTATGTTTTTTTTTCCACTACTCTGTGAATTTTGTTTTATTTTTATTTAACATGAGCAGGTAGAGATTGTTTTAGGATAACTTCAGCTTTGTTGTATCACTTTGTTGATGTTATTGCATTACAGTTATGCAGGTCATTCTACTTTATTCCATCTAAATTCATTGTTTTATCACATATGTGTAATATTATTACTTTGAAGACTTAATGATATATTTTTCACATCTATGTCCTTCTCCCATTTTTCCTCTCTTATTTAGCATTTGCTAATGCAAGATATCTGTTGATTATTGGCAGTCAAATAGAAAATTTTTAAGGATCTATTCAAGGAGAAATTGGAACGATATAGTTTTTCGAACATTTATAATTCCCACTGAAAATCAATCTAAAAGAAATGCATATCTCCATGCTTACTTAGAATTTTTTATGGTAAACTGTAAAATTGCAGTTTGGAATTGAACATGGAAATGCCATCAACAGCATCAATTGGTGGTAAAGTTTCAACATCGACAGCGGAAAATGATGAACTAACACAACGTCTGGCAGCACTGCGACAAAATTGATATGAAAAATCTTTTTGTGTAGTAATTTTTGAATTTGTATGATAGTATTAAATAATTTGTTCCATTAACTAATGCCCTTCAAGTTTTTATTTGTTGAATTATTTCAAAAAAGTTTAACTTTTTTTTTTTTTTTTGCTTAAAATTCAATCGATTTTGTAAATATTCCATTCCAAGTTAACTACTTTCTTTCGAAATGACGCACCTATAATCCTGAAAAATTTTTTCTTCCAATCATAAGGTATTTCAAAGTTAATTTCAAAATAGTTGTGGTAATAGATATTAAATGTGTCGTCATTCTGATAGAAAAGTGCATAGTGATCTATATAATGAATTTTGAATGCGAAAGAATGGTATTTCGAAATAGTTAATAAGATTCAGTTTCCCATCGTGTTTAATCTCTGATTTCTGTGGAGAGGGGATCATTAGTGGAGTAACTTGATAGCATTTCGCTGTTATATATTTCCAGAATTTGATTTGGAAATGTAGAATTCTATTGACCTCCAAATTATCCTCGTAGATTTCATGAGATTATAATTGTATTAAACTGTTGTGAATGAAATAAAAATCTTGCCCTCAATCTTGTTGGAAAAAGCTGCATATTTTTCCCTCTAGTAGAGTGTATGATAATTTTCCTTCTATATTACATAGAAGAAGCTGAGCTGAGCTGCATCACTAAAAATGAAATTCTATGTTAATTTATGTTTATAAAACGTTCATAAAACACTAAACGCGTTAGATTAGAAAATTGGGCACAAGTAGCTGCATTCAAATGGATAAGATATGGCTGTCCTGGTTTTAGTATTCTTATATTTCAGTTGAAATGACTGCGTTATTGTTGAATTGATGTATTTAGTTTCGGAGCTTCTTTCTCGCTTCGCAATATTCAGTAGAATCTTATGATATGCTTGTTAATTCATTTCTCAAATGTCGCAAATTTATTGATTGATATCATGAGAATTTATCCCTCAATGAAACAGAATGGCAGTAATTTTCTGTAGACAGTCGAAGTATTCAACAGTTTTTTTCAACAAATTTAAAAAGGAAGAATTGCAGAATCATTTTGCAAGATTTTTATTTCTAAATTCATTATAATATAAATCATAGTATGATTTTCATACTCACTGTTCTTCATTGCTGTTCAAATCCGAAGTACTGATAATTCTATCATCTGTAAAAGAAAAAAACAGCAAATACTGATAGGTTGATTTATTTCACATCAATCTAGTACAACAGGAATTTACCTTCTGATAATACTGCTTCTGTACCACTGCTAGCACTACTTCCTATTTTACTCGTGGATTCAACATTCTGAAATAAACAACAAATTGAACAAGGAAAAGTGTAAAATTAATTAAGTTAAAAAGAGTGGAAATAATTTTCAAATATAATTAAATTAAAACAAATTTATTTCTCGCAGCAAAATATACCATAATTTTTTGCTGAATATTAGCACACATTTTTAATAATTTATTTGCTTCATCCAATAAATTATTCTGATCCATATTTTCTCCAACCATCGTACCATCCAATGTACACGGTAATCGTCGAAGATTTTGCACCGAATTATAAACTAATTGTAATACTTCTGTAAACTAAAGTCAGAAATGAAATTTTTTTTTTTTTTTTTTATAGAAAATAGAAGTCAGTATGTTTGGTAAAATTTTAAATTAGTAATATATATTGTCTACAAGTTATAATTAACAATACTGGATAAGAGTAATAATTATTACTAATTACTTCAGTTAGTAATTATTTTAATAGCTTTCCAGTGCAATTATTATATTTTCTTATTTGTTACTAACTTTTGATTAAATAAAGAGATCCTAACATTATAAACTTTTTAATTTAATCAGTTATTGAATTACCTAGATTATTCTCATATTAATGATTGATTAAAATTTTTCAATTTTATCATTTACATTATAATCATCTAATCTATCCGATTACATGATGAACTGCATTTCTTGTTGATTTATACAAAGCTTTCTTTTTTTTTTGCATCTTTTTATTTGAATTAAAAGTTTTTTTCTATTAGATAATATTTGCCTTATTATCATCACCTGGTCTTCTTGGTGGAACTATGTTTATTAATATATTAATGTTATTAACTGTGATTGATCAAAAAATGATAAACCATGAATGAAAAATATAAAAAGGAGCTGTTCAAGATATTATATTTTATCATTCAGTATCTGATACTTTGCAGGTTTTATTATCCATTGAAATAAGAAAAAAAAAAAATTTTGAAGAAAAAATCAATAACAGTACTGATATATCCAAAATTATAAAAAAATTTACTGGTGATAAAGAAGCGTTATAATTGTCGGCAAGAATATTATCGATTCCAGTAAGATTCTTTATCGTTTTATGAAACTGCAAATGTTTTGGATGAGGAAGATTAGCCTTAGCTATATTGTTAAATTTAATTCGAAATAATGCTATAGTTCAATAATCACAAAAAAATTTTCAATTAAATCCATTCCTTTACAAAATTTCAAATTACAATTTAATCAATTATAATTAACCGTTTCTTCAATATTATCAAAATGAATTTCTGATAGATAAGATGTTGACGCTTCAATGAATGATCGTCCAACACACTGAGTTGAACATTTTGCAATGAATTATATTCATTAGAAAAATGAAAAAAAAAAAAAATAAAAGAAAGTTCTTTTTTTTCCCTTTCAAAAAACATTAAAATTTAGCAATAAGAGCGAAGAAAATAAATTGTTACATTCTGCTGAAAAAAAAAGAAACAATTTTTCTCTTAAATTTCGAAATTTGTCGGAATTTGAATCATTTTTGAATTTTTTGGAAAGGTTGAAATTTGAAACATTCAAGAAAGCATCTCCTTTTTTTTATACAATAAATTAATTACTTGAAGAAAAATTAGATTCCATTCAAGTTTGTTTAATTTTTGCCAAACTTCCGTTTCATTAAGTGAAAATGCATTTATTCGATGTGACAAGTTATCAGTGTAATGCTTGCACATATTTTCAAAAAATTCAATTCGATGTTTAAAATCCTTCCTGATTTTGCAAATTCTATTGCACAACTAAATTTAAAATGAAAAATGAAATTCTCATTTGATAATTAAAAGGAAAAAATGATAAATTTCAATTTTTTTATTTAAATGAGGAAAATTTATTATTAATTCATCAGCTATTTTGTGTTTCTAAAATTTCAATATGATTTCAAAATTCCAAGTGATTTTAATTTCAAGTTCAGCATTGATGTTGAAATTTTAAAAAGTTATTTCAATGTAGTCAATAATATATGTAATTTGATTATTTTTAGGATGTATTGATCGAATTATAATTCTCGTACATATTTACAATTCTAAAGAGTTATTAGCTTTGAAATTTCAATCATTAATAAGCATTTCTGTCTGATACTGATAGTCATCAGTATTACCGCGATTATCTGATTGTGCAGTATAATTATACTTGTTCTTAATAGCAGAACTTTCCATCGAAATATATTTTTAGTAATTATAATCGATAAATAATTTCTTATAACATTTAATCTTGTCTTTTAAATGGAATATTATGATTTTATAAACGTACAATATTTAATGAAATCATATGAACAACAATTTACAATTATATATAATTCTTTCTTAAACTAAATTATCCAAAAATTAGTTTATTAATATTAAACAATTTTTGCTTAAATTTATAATTCTTCTTGAATTGAATAACTATTTAAATACTAGAAACTCAGCAAATATTTGCATAAAGAATGTGGGAAATGAAGAAATAAATAAAGAATCCAGGAAAAGTGAAAATGATTCTAGCGAGAGATCTGTTTCCCCTCTCGTTGGACTGACCTCATTAAATTCTCGATTGACATCATTGTTGAAACAGGACAATTCGGTTTCAATCGCTTTGTTTACTTCATTTTGACGATCTATTGATTTACGTGCCTAAATATGAATGAACAAAATTTGGAATTAATTTTATCCCTGAACAAGTCAAATTAGAATCCAAAAGTATTAATTGTTCGAAAGAATATATAACTGTCTATACATTGATCTTAACTAAGATCAATTTCCGGTCAGTAAATCCTCCTTATCAGTTTAAAACTAGTGTTTACTAGAAGCAATTCATTGAGTAATCAATGAATAAAATTATGCAAAGATAAATTAAATCATCTGAAAGTGTTAGTTTGCTTTAAAATATTATGATTTATCGGGTAGAACTTTAGAAAACTTAAAACTCAATGATAACTCCTTTTTATACTTAATAAGTGATAGAAAAAAATCAATTAAAATTTTATCGAAATCGAAAATTTGTATTTTTCTCTCAAGAGCATTAACTATTTGGCGGAGATTTCATAGAATTTGATTAATTCAATAACTTTAAAAAGCATTTTTAAATTTATTCTCAATCACTTTCATTACCTCTTCAACAGTATTAACAGCATCCCTCAACAATGCATTCATTTTCTTCATGCTGATTATTCTAAATAACAGCTTACAGTAAGCATATTTAATTTATAAAGTATTTTTTTGACTTGTTTACAACATAAAAAATTGTAATGAATTTTCGAAAAAAACGAATTTGAATGACATAATGAATATTATCTGTTCTGTTTTATGTTTTTTGCATTCAAGTTGAATATAGGGTTTAATTATATGAGTTGATCTGTTCTACTATTGCCAATGATCAGACCACAGATTGATTCAAAAAAAAGACAGTTCAAAATTCAGTATCAGTTTGTTGCTTAACCAATCAATGATCCACTTCTATGTAGAATATTTATTTGTGATCGATCTTTGATATGTAATCAGAAGATGTAGTATTTTTCTACTGCTTTTTTTGATAAAATTGATTTGAAATTGAATAAAATAAATAAATGACATTTATTAGCAATGAAATCATATGAAATTTTGTCATTTCGAATAAAATATTATCATTTAATGATAGATTTAGAAATGTATTGCTAATTAACTAAGCATTTTAGACAAAATATTCGAATTTTCTTGTTCAAATTTCTCCAAAAATTCTAACCGAATATTGTAAAGAAATCTAATAGTTGCTATTTGAAATGTTCCTGATTTTGGCGCTCGAACTTAAAAATGATTCTTCGATTATATTTACCAACTTTTATATTATTAAATATGCAAATTTCTTACAATTCATTCGAAATTGATTGATACATTCTGAAATCCTCGAGATAGAAGAATGTAATGGTCACCGAATGATAAAATATCATACAATCAACGATTAGAAAGGTAATAATCGATCATTTTTTAATCAATAATTCCATGGAAACAAGAAAAATAATTAAGCAGAAATACTCATATTTTTTCTACAAATATTTTATTTCATTAGCATAATTATTTCTTCTTTACTTCCATACTATATCATCTTATTCTTGCTTTTTTCATTTCTTACAAAATATTTGAAAAATAAAAAAAGAAAAAAAGGCGATAATTAATACTGAATCTTATTTGTTATGATAAAATTATGATATTTAATATAAGAAATTCTTAAAGTATTTAAGTACAATTAGGCAATCAAATGAAGTAATAACAATATATCAGATACCACTGCATTAATTAATCACTTCTGTGATAACGAATTATCAGCATCGTCTCTTCTTGCCTGAATAATCCAAAGTGATACGGTAGACATTTGTCTCTCCCTCTTTCTTCTTGGACGATTGAAGATGAATGATGTTGTCCTTGAGAAGTTATGGTACCACCCGTTCGTTACTATGGTACTATGTCACCTCCGCCTTTCTTGGCTCTCAGCCACGCCCGATAAAACGCAATATTAGCCACTTAAGGCAATTGTGCCAAGGGGTTTGCGTGCTGCAAGAAATTTTCCAAAATTTTCCTTTTCGCATTCTAAAACGATACGGTTGTGACGTCAACAGAATCGTTTAATTTATACGAAATTTTTTACCGATCCAAAAAGAAAAAAAAAAGGATAAAAGAGAGGTAGGTGTAGAAAAGTGATAAGAAGCAGATTGTTTAGTTACAGTATTGATTGATAAGCAAGTAACAATTTATCACTATTATCAGAACAAAAGCAATAATACTAACAGTAGTAGCAATAACAATAACAATAAGAAAAACAAAAACAATAAGCATTTTTAAGAACAATAACTTATTAAGAGTAACAGCAAGAACAACAATAACAAACCTTTTCCTGGCAGAAAATTTCGTCTTTCAAAGTAAGTTTATCTTTCTATCTTTTTATCACTTCTATCTTTTTATCACTTTTACATTGAATTATTATTATTCTGATCATTAAATACCTATTAATTATTCAACGAAATGATATATAGCGTGCTTCAGGACAGCCTTTATTGCTAAAATGACAGATTTATCTGCATATAACACGCAATTGCCATTAAGCTATAATATATTTATTATCTGTAGTTTTTTTTCCCTCCATAGCATGCAAGCAATTTGCGTGCTAATGTTATATTATCATAATTATAGTGATAAAAATGATAATTCTTAAAAAATATCACTACTGTGATACTAATGGTGATATTTTTGTAACGAATACGGCAATATTGTATTGGGAAATATAAGAAAAGAGTGCGATTAATTGTTTTGACAATAATTGTCAGACAAGTAATTGGTTCACCAATATTTCTTAATCAGTCAGAATATATTGATAATCAAATAAAAGAATGTTTTTACTCAAGATTTATTGAACAAAATTCTATAGTTGTGCGAGTATTATTAGCCTATAATGATATTAATTAAAGTGTCTACTAAGGAATACCATAACTTAAAATCTGAGATTTAAAATTGAAATCTAAAGTTGTTTGGGAAATTTTTAAGCATAGTTCTCAGTAAAATAGTAAGCATTACCAAGAATTCATATATATAGTCAATTATAAATAAAGAAAGATAAAAGATTGAATAGAAAATTGAAAGTGTTTCGCTAAATAAAAAATCCCAATTTAATTATTAAAAAATAGAAATGCTTAAAAAAAAACTGTCTAAATTGTTTATCAATTTCTATGATTATTTGGTTATTCCATTTCTAATTTTGAAGCAATCACAATCAAAACTTTAACAGTAATTCAAAACAACCTAGTGTATTTATCATTAACTAAATTGATTTACTCAGTAAATATGTAATCGATGTAAAATGATGATTTAAATTTAAATTCACATAATTTTAACAAACAATAGCACTTTGCGTTAGTTTAATTTAGCTAAAAACTCATGGTTAATCTTAATAAGTTAAATCATTTAAATAATAAAATTTTTATTTTACAAAATTAAGTTTCAAATCCAATCTCTCACAAAATATCGGACCTTTGCATCATCATCTTATTCATCGAAGTAATGCATATGCATATGTTCATTAAGATTAATTTAAATACATTTTCAAAGTTTTTTACATTTTCAGATTTTAATTATAAGTGATGCTTGGAAAATATGTACGCCAATAAACGACGACAACGAAATTTTAAACGGTTTGCAATACTTTATCATATAATTTCATTAAAATATAGGAAAAAAAAAATTATACTGACAAAGTTTCGAAAAATTCTTATATAATCAATAATTCATTGTTTGCTTAAGTACTTTCTATAAATCTACAAATGTAAATTGTGATAATGATATCATGGGATATCAGTATACGAGTAGTTCGTGCATGGAATTAAACTTTACGATAGAAGCTGTAAATGATAAAGAATTAATACAATGAAAAATATGAATAAACATTTTGATCAGATAGAATTAAATGATAGAAATCGATTGTAAAATAAATAAAAATCAGTCAAATTGAATGATTAATTTTAGATGGACAAAGAAATAGTAAATATAATAAATAATAAATAAACATATTTTTGACGATATAATAGGTAAAATGTGATAAGAATGTCAAATTTCAAATTCAAATTTGGTTGCCTAAATAATTTTAAATTTTATTAATGTTAAACAGGTAAAAACATAAAACTAATTAGTGACAAGACATTAAGCGAGATTATGATCTGATGATTATTGTTTCAATAAACTTGCTAAAGATAAAGATAAAATTCTGCACGTCTTTTTGCTGTTATCATTATTATTATCATTACTGTTATCATTATTAATATCACTACTGTTATCATTATTATTATCATTAGTGAGAATTAAAATATCGAAAATGAAGAGTTGAAGTTCAAGATAGTATGAGTGGTCAGATTGCTGAGATTGTTGAGTTGATAGAAGTATCGGAAGGGAGGAATAGTATGACAATATGATGACATGGCGTGCAGTGATCTCGAGATAGAGGAGGGTTGAAATGGGACACAATTTTTGAACATCACGAAATATTGCCTGACTGATTGCAAAACCTCGAAACATCTACTATTATCATCATCATCAGCCACTCAAGGCAACATTTTTTTTGTAATTTTAGATTCCTTCTTGTAATAGCAACAATAGTAATTGCAGCGATGAATTATCGTTATTGTAGCAGCATTAGTTATTGTCATAGTAAATCTTATCACAATAGCAACAATAACTTTTGTTTCAGCAATAATAATATCAAAGTATTTGCTGTGTAGGTATCAGTAAATAGTAATAATAATAAAAATATTCATGTTGAAGGCAATTTTTTCTGACATTATGATAGCATGAGACAATTACTTGACATATTTTCAATTTATAGCAATTTGGAATCTCTCAATTTTGATTTTTTTTTTTTTTTTGAACTCTTCCGGTATAATCATTAATATGCATATAGCAAAATCATGAATGTATTCCTTCGTATATCTTATAGAAATATTTTAAATTGATAATTGATTACTCTAATAAATCATTATAAGTGTATGTCCGAACAAGAATTATTGCAATCGTTGAAAGATTTAAAATTCCATCTTTTTTTTAAGTAACAGAAATGTTGCTGATCGTTAAAAAATGTGAAATAAATTTGCACAAAATGAAAATTTATTATTAAAATTTACAAACAATAAATATAAGCAAATTAAATTATCAATTAAGTCTTATTCATTTAATAATACATGAATTACAATAGTTTTTTCAATTTTTACATCATCTATTCTTTTGCTTCACTTAAATAAGTAGAATCACTTTACTCTTCCAGACATAATTTAAATGTATTATCGAATTATAGATAGTTCTTATTTAATGAAATTAAAAGTTCGTTAGCATGAAAATTTAGACAAATGTTACTAAAAAATTTTAAATTTTGAGAAATTTAAAATGAAATATTAAATTAAATTGCGCTGAAAGGAAAGGATAAATTAATTTACTTACGCTAAAAGGTACAAGTTTTAAATGTTGAAAGTAGCTGTGGAAATATTGTAGAGAGGTAATTAATCATTTTTAAGTTATAAAATTAGTGAAAATAATGATATTATAGTTTACGACCTGAATTATCAATTTTAAGTTTTCCTAATTTCATATATAATATGCAATATGGTGAGACAAATTATGATTGTGGCCATAATTACTTACTCATTCAAGCAAATTAATTATCCGAACATGTTCTACTGTAACTATAAAGAAAGGCTTTTTTGAATAGCAACCACTTTAGGATCATAATTTTTATAGTTTCTAAGAAGGAAAAAGAAATTTTTGTCTTTCAAGAAAAGAATCTCGAATAAATAATTACTTACCGTCTGTTAGCTGTGGCACTTCAATCTAAGAAATCAAAAAAAAATTTATAGAATGATCGATAATTCTTGTGACTAATTTGTCCGGTTCATTTAATATTTTAAAAAATAATTTCCACATAATTTTTATTTTAACTTCATTTCTTATTTATTCCAGAAATACAAATTTATTAAATCTTTTATTAAAATAACTCGAAAGTTTTTAGTTGACAGAATATCCTGTATCTTTAAATCATATAATTTGAAATCAAATTTTAATCAAGCATTCATTTTAAATTTATGTTGGAAGTAACTAACTTATTTTGATTTTTTGCAATTTTACTGTTTTTTTTTTTTCATTATTTATCTTGATTTTACTCGAAAGTCAAATTCAATTCGACATTATTTTATATTTTTCTTGTTTCATTTATTTCCATCCTTTAAAAAATTTCTTGACTTTTTCTCCAATCTTTAAAATTTCACACAAATTATCAGTAAGGAATAGACAGAAAAAACGAAAAAAATCTATTTCGAAAATTGTTGACAAATATTTGAATTTGCGTGAAATGATTATTCATTTCGATTCAATTGATGTTTGCACGCTATGCTGCATGCATATTGCAGTTACTGCATTTCTTGTTTAGCTTTGAATGAGAAGGAAAGAAACGATATCTGTTAATTAATAATTAATTATCATGCCTATCATCGTCATCGTTCTACATTTTATTTTATCGACCATAAAATGCTTCTTCCTTCTTCTTCGAACAGAAATAGCAATAGCAGCAGCTGTTGAATATTTCTACCGTACTACTGAAAAGTCATCGAATGCTATAAAATAGTAATGATTTGATGGAGTAATTCGCCAGACATGTTTTATGATAAATTAAAATTCATCAGAAATTAATCAATATTCTCTTCTCCCTCTAATGTTTATGATATTTATCATTGTAAATCGTTTGATTTATCCAACAAATTCTTAAGTCACTCACTTTAATTTTATTAAAATTAAAACGAAAACAAAATTGGTCAACAAAAAAAGAAAACAAATATTTGCATGTAAACAATTTACAATAATTACTAAATCCAAAATTCAAAAACTTCAGAATCAGAAATTATAAAAGGAAATTATTTTTAGAATTGAAACAAAGAGAAGTCATTTCGGATTAAGCTGTACAGAAAAGGAGGAAATACTTTTTTTGGTTGTTTTATTTCAGAATTCGTGAAGCATCAAAACCTGGACTTGCTACCAATCCTAGCAAAAGACATCGTGAACGATTGAACAGTGAGTTGGAAATTGTTGCTGCACTATTACCGTATGAGCAAAATGTTATTTCAAGGTCAATTTGAAATTTCAATCTCATTTTAATAAACGACAAACAATTGAAACTATTAAAATTTATTCTGGAAAATTGAAGTTAATACATAAAACCGTTATATTTAATGCACAATTAATTTATTGATCAATAAATTCAAATTAACTGCCACAACAAGTTAATTAAGTTTTAAATCAGGATATTGAAGGTATAATGCTACTTGAAGGAAAAGAAATGCTTAAAACTAGTTTACCTAAGAAGTGATATATTAGAATTAAATATCGAATCAAATAGGCATTCCGGATGAAATTTCGAGCTTGTTTTATGCAAGAGAGATATATCTATCATCATATTTTCATAAATTTATATACTGAATTTAATTAGGGAACGTACAAATACCACATAATAGTAGTAAATTAAGAAAAAATTATAATTTAAGTGCTGAAATTTAAAGAATTAAATATTTCTTTAAAAATAAGACTGAGCAGTTTTAATTCGAGATTTGAGAATATTCCAGAATTTCTACTACCGAATTTTTAAAATTACTCCACTATTTCTCAACATTATTATTGATAAATTGAATCATGGAGAATCAAAATATTTCCTTCATTTCATGATTAGTAACTACATCAAAAAAATCAATTAATTATTCCATATTGCAAGTTTTGTGTTGAGTTTTTATCAAAATCATTCTAATCTTTACATGATAATTCAAATTTAATAATTATTTAAAAATAATTACTTAAATTTAACAACCAATCAAGCTGCTTGGAGCAGTAGGAAAAAAACTTGTCAATGATCACATTAGTTCATTTTTTTTATAATTTTATTATTTATATTTCAAATATTGAATTGAGACTGCAAATTAGAAATGACTAATCATTTGTTTTTTTTTTTTTAATATTTCAGGTTGGACAAACTTAGCGTATTACGATTAGCTGTTAGTTATCTACAAATCAAAGCACATTTTCAAGGTTAGCATATTCCATCTCATATTTGCCTTATTCGCTTATCATTTATCATTTTCTTCTTATCAGTGCGTTTAGATTGCTTTACAATATTTCATTCTATCAATATAATATATCATTAAAACTACAAGAGGTGTAAAGTTATCAAACTGTAACATCATCACATTGTATCTCAAATATTACAAAGCAAAAAAAAATCCATCCGAAATATTAGCCTAAAGAAAGTACCGCTTCTAATAATGGCGTAATGAATAGATGTTGACGACATGTGTTGACAACCGCATCTTTCCTTAATTAATTAAGTAAACAAAATCAATACAATAATGGCGTTTTTATTTCACCGTAAATTTACTCAACAAAATTTCCCGATGCAGGTAAATAAGTTACGCAATTGCATGCAGAAATGTAACTGAAACCAACTGTTCATACTTTACCGTTAATTATTCAACAAAATTTTTCCCGTCCAAGTAATAGTTATGCAATGCATGCAGAATGTAATTGAAACCAACTGTTCACTATTTCCGTATCCTTTTTTTTTTCAACAATTTAACCTGCATTATTTGTTGTTTACGTACGTGAAGATTGATTGTACGTGAGAAGTCCTTCTAACGACAACGTATGATACTTTAAATTAGGATTGATAATTACAAGCTGATAAGTTTTATTTCATTAGATTTTTTTGTTTGCATTTCAGTCAAAATTACAATTCTTTTTTGTTTTATTTAAAATTTCTTCCTTCATTTACCGTATCACCGGTAGAAGTAATTTTTATAATTTAAATTAACAGATAAAATATGATAAGAGTAAAAAAAGAGATAAGAGTCTAGTGAGAAGATGTGTGACATGTTGCTGGCAATGTAAATATGAATTTACTCGAACTACTTAAAATTTTAACAAATAATTGATAAAATTCCTAATCAGTTTTCTGGCTAAAAAATCACTTAAACATTTACATACATTGCATACGGTAATAATAATTTTTTTCTATTACTTTGTTCCAATTTATAATTGCCTATTTCAGGTTTTAGTTGAAATTAACAAATAAATCAATAATTTAGGGATAAATTAATAAAAATTTGTGAATAAAAAAGTGTATGTTCATCTTCGAAAAATTACATCCCATAGAATTTGTCCTCGGATCAAATTTTGGTATTTTGATAAAAACACCTGCTCCATATTCTTATTCCTTCTAAGTGAATTGGCTGTTCAGTGAAGCATAGAGAAGATATGATGAAGCTTATGGTGATTTAGGGATATAATTAAGTATTTAATTACTAAATATTGTATAAATTAATTATCCATGTTAGCAATTTTCACACATTAATCATATGAAGCTTAGAAAATAAAATGATTTATAAGCAGAAGAAAAAATCACGTAATCTTTTGTAATTTGAAAAGTTTTTAATGCATTTGAAAACTAAAATAAATATTTTCACATGCTTTAACAAAATTATAATTAAATACATTGCACACATTTCGGGAATTGAACACTATTTTTATAGTATTACTAATTTTATAGTAACAATCGATTGGTAATCATCTACCCATTTCACCTTATTCAATTGTTAAAAATTCATCGTATCATTGTGAGTAAATTTGAATATCAGTATAAAAATACTACAAATTTTTCGTTTAAATAAAGAAATGAAGTAAATTTAATTTTATTGTTTTATGAAAATATTCAATTTCTTTTCTTTCTAACAAATTTCGATTGTAATTTTTTCTTCCAATTTTTTTTGGCCAATTTTGAAATAATTTGTATGAAAAGAAAAAGGATGAATTTTAATGATATATTCATCTTAGATTATATGAATTTTATACTGTCAAACATATCATTCGATACCTTATTATTAAATCTTTCAATTTTTTTTTTTGTTTTATGCGAATATTTTAGTAGAGAATATCGAAAAATAATTCAAAATTATGGCAAATTTTATTGAATATTTTCTTTCTTAGTTCTTCTAAATTTTTAAATATCCCAAATTTAAAGATTTTTTGAAAGAAGTTTGTATTAAGAATAATTTAATAATTCAAATGGAACACTTCTACAATCTTTCTGCAAATGAAATTTTTTATACAATCAGTTGGTTACAATATAAATGATTGAATATTTTCTCAGATATCATTAAACATTATTTAAATATCTCTTTTAAATATTCTAATTATTACATCGTTACTTAATAAGATCATTCATCAACTATAAAAAGTTATAATTGCAATTTGCAATTAATAATTAAATTTAAAATGATAATTAGTAAAACTGTTTAATTTTGCAACTTTTCGCATATTCGAAAGTTTAACATATTATCTAACTTTTCATGGCATTTCGTTGCTTTTTCTTAATTACTCCTAATCATCTAACTAACATTAATTACTACTACTGGTAATTAATTTTTTCATGAACATATTTACCCTTTTATTATTAGCATTACTACAATTCATTTTACATTTAAAGACGAATAATTACTGCTCCATTAAGAATCATTTTAATATTAATTTTTGACGCTACCTAATTAATTAGTTCATTTCATTTTTCAAAAGTAGACAATAAATATTCAAAGATTATTAATGGAATAGTTTTACTTATTTACGAAAAAATTCAATTCCTAAAATCAATAAGATATTGTATATATCATCACATACAATATAATTCTTTGTGTCAAATATTTTGACAGATATTCGACATTTGCTTGAAGGCCGAGAAAACTCGGGGAATGAAGAAAGAGATAAAGAAAAGGAAGAATTTAATAGTAAATATCATATTTAACCGGATTAAGAATTGAAAACAACAGTATTAGATGATGGATGTGTCAACAATGTGTCAAACAATATTATCAGAATCTTTGTGATGATGATTGTTAGATAAACCGGTAATTAAAAACAACTTTGATGACATTTAATGACACCAACTTGACAAGTATGAGATGGTATTCGAAATTCAAACTATAATGCGGGAAAAGTAGAAAGGGAAAATTATCATTTCTTGTTTGATAATTATTTCCTTATTTTATCATCTTTTTCATATTGCATGAGTAAATTTAATTATTTAAAATTATTTTCGAAAAAACTTATCCAAATTTTTTGTCTTTCGAAATTGGTTTGAAAAATTTTCTCGCACGACTACTATTTTGTATCATTTTTTGCCATTTTTTTTTTTCTTCTTTTTCGTTGTTGTATGAAAAGTTTTAAAGAAAAATTTGTTATATTAGAAACACCTGAAATTCTAAGTTTGTAAAAAACTATGATATTTTTCTTTTTCCCCATTTATTTTATCACTTTTGAATTGTTGATATCTGATATTAATCGATAAGATACATCATCAGAATATTTTAATAAATATATAATATATCAGAAATGTAATAATTGATTTGTTTTTTCATTTCAAATCAATTTAAGCATGCAATTAAAAACAATCATGCGGTAATTTGATGAAATTTTTTAAAAAATTGTTAAGTAAAAAATTTTGAATGTCTTTCTTTTTTATGAATTGAAGTTTACCATAACGAGGAATCATTCTATGTTCTAAATATATTTTATAAGCTTAGAGCACGCAATATACACTAACAAAATTGATTTCATCTTTCAAAAGCACTTAGAATCGAAGAAAGAAATATTAGTTTGTCTTGAATTTACTCTCAACGGCAAATATTTTAGGGATCGTCTGGAAAAAATAAATTTTATAAAATTTTTAATTTAAATTTATTCAAATATCTTTAATTTAGTTAAAAAATTTCAACATTTATTTGTTTACAAACTTGAAATTCTGCTTATTGAATTTTATTGAATTTGTTAAATTCGCTTTGTATTTTCGAAATTATCAATTTGTTTGAAATTTTTTAATTCGATTAAATTTGTTTCAAATTTGATTTTAAAATTCATTTTTTTTTGCTTTTTTTCAAAATCAATCCATTAAATTTATCAATGCTCTAAATTCAATATTATCAAAGCCTGCAGTTCGTTTTGCAATATTTTTAGAATTAAATTGAAATTCATGTTAAATTTGGAATTGATATTATAAATTATTGACAAAATTTCCAACTTTTACCATATTTGCTATGTAAAAGTTCTTATTCTTATTTTCTTTTTATAAGACTGTTGATCACGTGAACTTGTTAAATTTAACACGTAAATGACGTAAATTCAGCGTGCTTACATCGATATATTGCAAATTTTCCGTTTGCATTCGCTCATAGCTATCCGTTTATTCCGACCAACGATACGGCAATCCTGTATGGCGGCGGTGTTCCGACAGCCATTCATCATTCTTCCGGACAATCTCTTATCGATCCAAACGAGCATGAATTCGAAAGTATGGCTCTGAAGGTTGGTATTTTGAGTATTTCAATTTCAATATTTCAATTATAAAGAGGAATGATAATTAATTAAAGTCACGTTTTTTTAATTAAAAAAAATTTTGATTAATTATCGACAATCCTCAATTTTAACTTCCATCTTCTGCATAGATATCATTGTTTGACGATAAATTAAACTATTCCAATTTTTATTTTTTATTTCGATTTGTTTTAGAATTTATTCAATTTCAAATAAGTACTGTTGAATTTGGTGGATTTTTAGGCACTTGGTGGTTTCATTTTAATATTGAATGAAAATGGTGATATTTACTATGTATCAGAAAATATTGAAACCTATCTTGGATTTCATCAGGTAATTAAGAATGAAGTTGAAAATATTAAGAAGGAAAAAAAAAGGAAACTTTTTATTGAATTTCTAATTCCCTTCACCATATTATAAATGAAATTAATTTCATGATAAATTACATTGGTTAATTAATTTTCAAATTAAAATAAAATTTAGCAAATAAATGATGATAGTAAGTAGTTATCTGTGCTAAGCAGATAAAAGAATGAGTCTATAGAGATGCTTTATCAATAATAAGATAGAACAAATAATGAACAAAATCATTATTGTAATTAATTAATTAAAATATTATAATTTCATTTGATAAATTGAAGCTCAGTTTTCTTCCAAACTAAAATAATCGATTTGGAAATTATGCTACATTTCATTTTTAAATAAAGAAAGGAATTGATAAGAAATGATGAGATATCTTTTTAGTCGGATATCCTTCATCAATCTTTGTTTGAAATGATACATTCGGAAGATCGGGAAGATATGAGATTACAGTTAGCATGGAATTATAATGTCCCACTTCATGTGTCCTGTTTACAAGATATTCTTACGCCAGGTAACAATTAATTTAATTATCAATCAATATTTCATGTCCAAATAAAATGATTTCATTTATAATATCGATTTCTCTCCTTTTTTAAATTTATTTTCAGGTGGTATGCCTTATTTAGAACGAAATGTTAATGCTCGATTTCGCTGTTTATTAGATAATACTTGCGGATTTCTGGTGCTTTATTTTTTTCCTTGTTTCAAATTTCTACTATCTCTTGTAATTGTAATTTGAAATTAATTTGAATCAATGTAAATTAATAAATTATACACATGCAAGAAACATAATATACATATGCATATGTTGCTATTATTGATAAATAAATCATAAAAACTTTAAGTGAAAAATTTGAATTATATATTTTGTCAAACTTTGATGCCAAAACAAATAATCACATTTTTGTTTTCATTTATTTATTTTTTGTTCTTTCTAGAGGATAGACGTACGTGGAAAGTTGATGAGTCTTCACGGTTTACCGCATTCCTACGTACTGAACAGAGTTGAAAATCATTCTTCCGGAAACATCGTTCTTGGTTTGGTTGCCGTTTGTAGGTGTGTTTGCAAATATAATTCGGCTTTCGGCAATTTTTAGTTTTATTATCATCCGGTTTTTATTTTAAGATTTTGCGAAATTTTTTTGAATGCATTGTTGAAAACTTCGAGAAGTTTCATTCGAATGCAAAATTGCTTCAAAATAACGTCTTGAAATTATCATCAAACATTCTGATTATCTCCGATTTCAAATCATTTTACCCCTTTTCAGCCCATTTGTTCCACCGAATGTTGCCGATCAACAACAACTGGATGATCCAATTTTGAAAACGAAACATTCCCTTGATTTTACGCTTGTTTCTACGGATAATCGAATGAAGTTTGCTTCCTATTTTTATAGAAAGTTGAAAAAAAAAGAAGAAAATTTGCAAAACTTCTTTCTTTTAATTTTTAATAATTATTTTTTGTCAAATTAATTAACATTTCAGAGCTTTATTAGAATTGGATGACAAGAATTTGCCACATAGCTTTTATAGCTTAGTCCATGTGGACGATGCAACAAGTATTGCTGAAGCACATAAAGAAGGTTTTCTTGATTAATTGTCAAATATAATATCAAATGACCAGTAGACCAATGACCATCCTATTGATTTGTATTTGCCAGTCTTACATTCAGAATTTAATTCTTAACAAAAATGTTAAAAATACAACAGATGTTACTCTTCCAATAGAATTAATAATATTTATTGCTCTTTTTCCATCCATTTTCTATTTTTTTTGTTTATTTACAAAATTTTTTAGCAGCTTTTTTGCAGGAAAATTTAAAATTATAAAATATAGTCTTTCCAATCGCAAACATTTTGCTTAATTTTTTTTCGAATAATTTCTGAAATTTCCAAACAAACAAACAAGAAAAAAAAAAGATGCAGTTTATGTAAAATGTTGAATTGAAAAATAAAAAAAAAAAAAATTGAAAAGAAAAAAGATGTGTAAAAAGTAAAAACAGACGGAAAAAAACGAGCAGAAAACCAGAAAGCAAATCTGTTTAAATAAATTCGAGAAAGTAATTAATAAAAAAGTGTAATTTAAATGACAAATGTGTATCACTTTCTATATCAATGATATATAATTGATATAATATATTATTCAAAAAAAAAATCCATCAAAGCAAAAGAATTTATTAAACGAAAAAAAAAAATTCGAAAAAAAGTTTTTAAAAATTTTGCAGTAACAAAGAATAGTGCAAGTGGCATATTAATTTATCGTCTAATAAGTGTACACAGTCAACGTATTTATTGGATTCAAAGTAGTTGCCGAATGTTTTATAAAAATGGTAAACCAGAAACGATTGGTTTAACACATCGACTTTTAACGTAAGTTACTTAAGTGAACTTATCAATTCTTCCTTTTTTTTTTTTACTGATTTCAATTTTGATAATTTTATTACAATCAATTTGGCATATCAATTATCAGTGTTAAGTTATCACTTCTAAAAAACTGCAAGAAAAAAATTTTTTTTTAGTAGAAAAATTGGGAAAAAAATTTTAATTAAAACTATATAATAATTTAATAATAACTATATAATAATTTGAAAAGTAGAATAACTTTCAATGATAATAATTGGTAAATTTTTTTATTTAAACTTGTTTTTGATTCATTTTTCTCAGTAATCTATTTTGCTAAAATAAAATACAATTAAAACATAAAACATATATTTAGGTTATAGTAAAAAAAAAAAGGAATAAAATAGAAATCAAAAATTTGTTCTATATGATTAAAAAAATAAAATATATTAATCTGACTGGTCATATTTATATCAGAAATGAATATCAGAAATCAGAATTTAATCACCAAATAAACTGTTGCTAGAAAAAAACATTTACCACTTATTTTGAATTTCTTTAAAATTATTTCCAAGTTTTCAAAAATTTTTTACTTCATTACCAGCAAATTTTCGTCTAAGACATTTTACTTCTTTTTTAGAGAAGTTGAAGGGACAATGTTACTTGAAAAGCGGACATCATTAAGAGCTAAATTGTTATCTTTCGATGATTCCTTACTACAATCACCCGGAAATTTGCAATCCACCGCAGCATTGCCATCAACATCCTGCGGTAAAGACAAGTAAAATTGTTAACCGAAATTGAGAACTTGTTGATCAAAATTAAGAATTAATCATTAATACTGTATTAATACTACAATGTCATGTAGCATCGGTGGTTCAGTGGTAGAATGCTCGCCTGCCACGCGGGCGGCCCGGGTTCGATTCCCGGCCGATGCATTCCTTTCCGATTTTGACTGAAACCATATTTAATTACTTAAAAATTAAATATTTCTTTGCATAAGGAATAAAAGAAATTTT
The DNA here is from genome assembly GCA_000499405.2 of Onchocerca volvulus. Classification (NCBI taxonomy): domain Eukaryota; kingdom Metazoa; phylum Nematoda; class Chromadorea; order Rhabditida; family Onchocercidae; genus Onchocerca; species Onchocerca volvulus. Next base: position 838,491 of record HG738137.1, read on the forward strand.
TCTTTCTTTGAGATACTACATCATTATCGCTTTATATGACTGGTTCAGACAGGAATCGTTCTGCGATTTCAAAGCGACATAATACACAATTTTCTACAATGCCAGCAAAGTGAAAATTACTATTCTTACTTATTTACTTAATTACTTACTTACGTATTTCATACTTATTTACTTGCTTACTTAAATATTAGAATAATCAATGGATGTTGGCATTCCTACTTCATTCAATTTAATGTCAGCTACATTTCATTCATGTTTTTTAACATTTCATCATCCTATTGATAAGAAGGATCATTTTAGAAGTGTAAAATAAACATTTATTATTTCGAATTTATGTAAACAGCAGCTTTTCTCTTTGTTCGTATGTGTTTGGGAAAATTGCATTTAGCGACATATGACATTGAAAAATGAGTAATTTAAATAGGAGTGAAATATTAAGTAGTCATACATCATTGCAATTTATCGTTATACGTAAAATAGAATTATGTAATAGAAAAACAATAATAATTTCTAACTTTGATAATAACTTTCGAATCTGATATTTCGGCTGAAAATTTGAAAGAAACTTTTTTAGATCAAGACAGCTCTTACCGGCACAAATAAATCGAAATTTATCAACACAATCATCCGTAGCAACAGCGGAAATTCAACAACATCAGCAACATTTATCAACACGTGGACGTAAACGGAAGAAACAAAATATTAATGATAATCAGCCATGTATGTTATCAGTACCACATTATCCAACCTTTATGATGCCATCTACAAGTAATGATTTAAAAGAGATACAGGTAAATATAAATGTATTTCAAATTTTTTTTTTTTTTTTTTTTTGTTTTCCTGTTTATCTATAACTATTGCTAATTTCATTTTAAAATCTTGAAATTTCGAATTTTTAATGAAAATCTAAAATTTCTATCTTTTTTCGGTTCCAAATTTTTTGATTTCAGTTTTGTTCTAAAATTTAAATCTTTCATTTTTTCAACATTTCCTAAAATGTTTCAACTGATTTTTTTCTTGTATTCTAAAATATTTTCATTTCAGATGCAAGACGAACGACAACAACATATCACGATTGCTGCTACAGCAACAGCTGCACGTATGAATACTACTCGGATACCGCGGATAATTCAAAACTCTCAAAGCGAAAATCTTGCTGCTACCACGACAGCTATTCATAGAGTATCGGGAACAAATGCATCGATGATACCAGGACTATTTCAATTACCTCAAGTAATTAACAAATTAAAAATTTTCTTCAAAAAAATTTTTTTAGAAGATGTTATAATTGTTGTAATTCATTACTGATAATCAGATATATCAGATTTATCATTTTTAGGATTTAAGCAACTTTTCGGGTTTAACGGCATATTTTTCTACGGATAATAGTACTGGTACAGTACGACATGATCAAAGTTATCAGTGGTCATCATCAACGAAAACAAACTATTGGCCATCATCATCTGATTTGTACTATCAGAATTATATGACTAATAATGCTAGTTAGTTGATTGAATTATTTTTAATTACGAAAAGGAAAAAGAAAGCATAAACTGAATCTTAATTAATGATTTGCCTTTGATTGCTAGCATAAAGATCAATCTAATACAACTTTTCTTTTCTTTTTTTTTTCAACAAATAGATTATAATGTTTCAAACGGATGATTCATGTTGAAGTTTGTAATTTACATTTTAAGAACATCCTCAAGCAATTATCAATAATTTTTGATCGATATTTATCATTATCATTATCATTTTCTGTTTAGTTTATCATCATCATTATCATTTTCTCTTTCAAAAAGATAAAAAATTACAATTTATTTTTTCTACTAGATTATGCTACAACAATTTCGAGTGGATTTTATCCATCTCAAATGGATCAAAATAATTTGGTACTCACAAGGAATCGTGTAGAATATCCAACATTGTTTTCTGCCAATGATTTAACTTGTGCAGGTATTTTAATTGTCTGAAAGAGAAGAAAGGAAAGAAGAAAAAAGTTGATTTATCTTGGATGAAACCTGAAATTACCTGTCATAATTAAATAGTTTATATTCAGAGGAAACAAACATTAAATTTATTTATCTTTGCTTTTTAGTGAAAAATTATTCCAAATAGTTAAAAGCAATGAGACTTTTACTCTCATCAAAATTAATTATATGTCAAATTTCCTTCCATTTTTTTTGCATTCAATTCAATGGTATAATAGAAAGTGACAACTTAACTTTATTGTCACAAAATTTTGAATTTAAATTTAAATTTAAAAAATATAGAATTTAGAAATATAGAATTCAGGTTCTACTTATACACCAACACCCGCTCAACTACTATTATCATCATCTGAATTATTGCAACCACCAACTACCGTACAATCTACAAATGCGATGTTCAAATCGACTGTATTATTCGAAACGCCGGAAAATTCAATAACAGATGTAAGTTTTCAATTATTTCTCTTGATATAAAGCAAGTTTTTCATGTAAATTTGATCTTAAGTCCATAGATTTTATGAAATTGTAAATTCTTAAAATTTCATATTTCGCTAAATTTACTAAACTTATAATTATTGTGTCATTTCTTTCTTAAATAATTGTTAGCGAAAAAAAAATTTTATTTTATTTTTAAAAGATAATCGTTAATTGATAATCTTTAATTTTGATTAAAATAAATCGAAATTTTTGTTAGACGAAAAATTCTTTTCGCTAGAAAAATTAAATAAGTTATTGATTTGATAAAAATGTGAAAAATTGATGAATTCTTCGATGATAATTTTTTTTTTTTTTTTTGCAGCAGACTTTTAGTGCAACAATCAGTGATTACACTCAATCAATGCAAATGATAACAGGTGATAATGCTGGAGCAGGGGCTAATTTTAGCAATACATCAGGTTCAACGGGTTTTAATTTAATCTCAGAAGTAACGAATGCTCTTCTCGGATAATTAATTATAATATTCAGCCAAAATAAATAAACTTTACAGTTCGAGAGGCCTTCAGTAGAAGAAAATTATTGTGTACACTACCGAATATAAGTTTTACCGAAATTACCTAAGGAATTAAAAAGGCTTCAAATAAAAAAGCTGGCTCTTGAAATCTTTTAAAGTCAAAAAAAAAAAAAAAAAAAACAGGAAAAAAAAATCATTGGTGGGTTTGACCCGAACAAAAAAAAAAAAAAAAATAAAGAAAAAATGTGAAAACTTTTAAATCAAAATAAATTGGAATTAGATGAAAAATTAGTTAAAGTTATGAAATCATTCTTATTTTAAGTGAAAGTGAAGTTAAGTTTCCGTGGAATTTTCGTGGAAATAAATTTAAAGTAAATCGGAAACATAATTAAACATGTATAGAATGTAACAAATCAAAAGTAATTTCCTTTTTTTTTTTTTAAATTCCGATTTGAAATAAAAATAAGAATTTTTCTTTTTTTTTTCAAAAAAATATCCAAAAATTTTCTTTTGATTTGACATTTCATCAGTGCATGATATACATATGTAAAAAGATGACTGTCACCTAAAATGCTAGTCTTTCTAATTCTTTCATTTACTTTCAGTATTTTTAATTAAAATTACAATCGATTTTCTCGCTTAAAATATGCTAATTTTATTTAGTAAATATTATTACTTATTGTGTATTTATTGCAGATTTCTCACTTTTGTATTATTTTTATGAATAAATTTTCATGTGCTATCTGTTGCTTTATTTCATTAACAACAAAATATGATGATAGGACGGGAAAGAAGAACCGGGGAAGAGGAAATCTCGGGAGATCTGTTAGTATCGGACAGCCAGGTGCAAAGCAGATGACGGGCGGAATGAAAAATCGATTTAATGAATAATAAATAGGAAATGAATTCCTTTCTCTGTCTGGATTTGATAAATATCCTCCGGTAAACAGATTAAAGGCAATGGATATTTCCTTCATTGATACCGTTATCATTGCTATGACACCTTTAAACTTGCTCATTTTTTTTTTTTTCTTTTGCTTTTTTGATGTTATTTATATAGCAGTAATAGCAGCAGCAATACTAACATCATTTGTTAAATAAAACAGCGTACTAATTAATTTAATTGAAATTAATTGAAATTAAAGTGAAAATTTTCTTTCAGTATATATTTGTTGCAGAATTTACCTATTTATACAATTATTTTTGCAAAATTTTGCATCATTTTACTTGTAAAATTAAAAAAAAAATTTCTGCGATGGAACCAATTCATCTGATCCTATTGATTCTTTTTTCAATTTAATCACATTTATTCATGCATAATCGCTAATTTTGTGCAATCATTTTCATAAAAATTGTGAAAATTTTTTGATTATCAAATAAACCTTTCAAATTTTCACATGTCACTTTCTAATTTAACTTCACGTATTGCTAATATTTATCAAAAATATGCTACCTTTGAATATTTTTTGATTTTATAAATTTATTCATTTTATGCAGAAGATATTGAACTCCTTCGACAGTTATCAGATTATAGCTCTTTTTATTTCACTACTTATAATTCAAATATAATGCAATTGTTATATTTTCTAAAATTTGAAAGAAAATTGTAAAATTTCAATTTAAAGAAAATTTTTTGCGCGAAGAAATTTCTAGCAAGAAAAATTTTAACCCGAAATTTTCGTACTCAAAATATTGTTAAAATGGAAGCCTAAGTTCATAAGCAAATTTAGGGCAACATTAATCGTTCAAAATAGAAAAGCAAAACAAAAAAGGAGTAATTTTAAAAACGAATCCTGAGAATAACCGGATCAAAAAAAAGAAAAAAAAATACAAAGTACTACTTCTTGCTCTCCTTCTATTACTTGGAAATCAAGAAATGTTGTGTCAAAAGTTTCAACTTTTTTTGCAAACTCTTGTAACTTAAAATACTGATCTTTTTTATCATATATAATTTCCATTTCCTTTCGATTAAAACAGAAATGCATTATTTGTAATATATATACAAACGATTGAGAGAAATAAAATATATTTCAAAAACTGTTAAAAATTAATAATTTTGAATTCCTGAAAATTTCAACAATTTGTATTGCATTCACAAAAAATGTCTGACATAAGAAAGAATAATACAAATACGAAAATAATCAATACATATGTATATAAAGAGATGATATTTTATGGCAAAAAAAGGAGCATTTTATAAATTGATAAGAAATAGCAAATTAATTGTGGAATATTGAAATTTGAAAAATAATTGAAATCATAAATTTAATAATTATGCATATTTTAGTATTTTCATTTGTACGATGGCCGTAATAATTCTTGTAAAATTTGGTGAAATTTAAACATATCAGGCAGATGTTAAATGATTGAGATTTGAAAAATTTATGGAAGAAAAAGCAAAATGATATGATTTTGTAATGAGGTAGAATGAATGATATTAGATACTTGCTATCATTTCCATAACTTGTATAATTCTATCAAGGAAGGATTAATATATTTCTCATTTTAGCAGCCAAACCAAATTTCATCTATAATTTTAAAACTCTTATCTTATCACTATTCTCATCATCCTCATCACTGATAACATCATCATTCAACATAATCACATGATTCAAAGCTATAGAACTGAACATCGATTCTGATGTCGGAATTCGTGCAGCTGCTATTGTTATATTATTCGATGATACAGTAGAATCAATGGTACCAATTTCATCATTATCAATATTATCACTAATGCTAACACAATCATCACTGATAGCAGTACCATTATCATCACCGTTATCATCGTCATCATCATCATCATCATCATCACCATTTCCAACAGTAATGCAACTGTTGTTATCAGCATTATCAGTATTATGATCAAAATGAACAAGAGGATCAATAGTTTGCCCTGTATCACATGATGATGAGCTAACATGATCAACATATTCCAAATCAGACTCGTAACAACAAATTCGGTGGATTGGCAGGAATTCCATTCCGTTTTTCGGAATGTTTGACTCTTCGAAATCCAACTGTAAATTTGTCGACCATTTAGGATTGGAAATCTCGAGAAGAATTGGTTTTTCCACTGCCTGTCCCTTCAATGGATATCTGCTGATTTCAATTGCTGCTCCATGAGTTACTGGTATGGTCGTTGGAATTCGAATAATATTTGGTTGAAAATCATTCACAATTCCACTGAGATTTGAGGGCATCGAACTTACAGATGAAGCTGACGATGTTTCAGTTGATGACAGCGAATTCGTTAGCGAATATGTTGTCTTCGCAGATAATGAACGTAAATAAGCCCCTAAACAAATTTTACAAGATAAAATCCAAAACGAAAAAAGAATGATGAAATGAATTAAGTAATCAATATTGCTAGACTTTTCAATTGGATGCACAAAGAAATGAAATTCGCAATGAATCGATGACCAATTCAAGTAATTGCAAACAAATTTTCGAAAAAATTACGAAATAATTGAGGAGAATTGAATTCACTGTTACTTTTTTTTTATTTCGTATAAATATTTAAATTTTAAATTGATAACTAGAGGAGAAAACGAAAACTAAAAGTTGGAAGAGAAAACAAAAAATAAAAACAAACTGTTCAAAATTTTCTGTTCTTCAATATCAATCAAATTCAACTGATATAATTTATCGTTGAGAATTTTTCGAAGTTTAATCGCTCGAGCAATTAATTCGATACGTTGTCGAATATTTTCAAAAATGACAACCATTCGCATTTGATGATATGAACCAATTAATTTGATCAATTCCTCATGACTCATTCCTGTCACAACATGGCCATTTATCGAGATTATTACATCGCCTAAAATTTAATTGCGCAACAATCCTATATTTTTGTTATCATGTATTTGTTAGCAAATTATCGATGTTTTAATTTTCTTAATCTAATTAAAGCTTTCTCAATTTAATTAAAAAATGAAAAAAAAATACCTGCCCGAATACCAGCATCAGCAGCTGGACTATCAAGTTGAACATAATCTACATAAGTCACTTTTGAAGGCACATCATCACCTTTTCGTTTCAGCAGATAGGTCTGCAAAGAAAAAAAAAGGAATTGAAAATTGATTTTAAAGAATTTCGATTTCAAAAGCAAGGAAGTTAAAATGTAATTAGACTGAAAAATAATCTAAAAATGCTTTTCAGGAAATTGTACCGGACATTAATATTATATTATGTTAATCATGCTATCATAATGTTCAATTCAGGATTATCATCTATCCTATATATCTATTCATATTTTTACCTGTAGAGTAAAACCAAATGGTTCTTCATTATTTCGAGTAACTATTACTGTACGTCGTCGCCGATTTGCATGCGGATCGGTGATCACATTTTGATCCACCGATACTGCATCCAATACTTTCTGAAAAATTAGCATTTCAGTTTTTATTCCACCTAATAACTTGAAATCACTAGAATATTCTATTCTGTTAGTGAATCTTTCAGTGATTTTGAAATTTATCATAGATTATCAAAATTATACTATAGTGCATCAGAATTACTATAATATATTACGTCACAATATAAGAATTAAATATAATATATCGAAATTTAAAGGTATCAAATTCTCTATATATCTTCTCCTTCTTATATTTTTTTTTTTGAAAGGAAGAGAAATTAAAAAAAGAAAAAACAAACGATAAATCAATGCATACTTGGACATTTTCTTCATCATCAACATAAAATTTACTCCATAATTTTGTTTTATCAAGTGATGTGAATGAATGATAGAATGGAGAACGGATAATATTCTCGAGAAATGTTCGACTAAATGAAGATGTTGATGGTGACAATCTGCAACTTGCAAAACTGTCATATATACAATCCGGAAAGAATCGCTTTTTTCTGATATTCCGGATAATATTCTTGATACTACACAGTAATATTAGTTATACAAAAATTATGCAAATTTAAACAATTTAATTTAGCGATCAATTTGTTTACTGTATGTGTATTGTTAATATTAGTAATAATTATATATTCCAATTAATCTAATTAGATGTATTAAACATAGAGATAATACAGAAATCTATTGCATATCTATTGCTATAACAATAATAAGTGAATAATATGTTTCGATTAATTAAAGTTTAACTGATTTACGAACAATAATTTATTCCTGTGTTTATTGTATAATGTATCACTAATAACAATCATAATTGTTCATCATGTAATTAAACTAATTATAAATCACAACAAAATTGTCATTAATAATTGATCAAAAAAACGAAAGGAATGGAAAACTAACGATTTGACAGATTTCAATGTTGTCGAAGAGATGGACAATGGCCAGTTGAACATATTATTCCTTCAATCGCTTTTGAATATATTCTCGATCGTAGTAGCATGTGGCCAAATCTGCCATATATTTATAGATATAATATATATGCATGTATAATTATAATATATTGATCGATAATAAATGCCAAATGTTGGAGAAATAATTGACGCTCTAAAATGAATGAAATATTTCATTTGTATACATTAAAAACTATCTCGATGATGAATGATAATAATGATAAAGATGATAAAAATGATAATAATGATAATAAACAGTACAAATGTTTCCTCAATTTGATTGTATCTTTTCGAACAAAAAAGAAAGAATTGGGGAGGAAATTTATTTTTTAACAAGCAAAGAAAAAACAAAAAAAAGTGAGAGATTGGAACGAAGAGATATACACAAACATTACAATGCAGTATTATTAAGGGATTGCTAAGATTGATATCCATTCTCCGCTTTTTTTTTTTTTTTTTTAAATTAATTCATTGACGGTGAGATAAGAGAAAAGAGACTGAATGAATGGATGACTGAATGATCGGATGAACGGATATGTAATGGATGAACGGATGAAACGGATAAATGGATAGATTAATGAATGGATGACTGAATGATCGAATGAATGGATATGGGATGGATGAACGGATGAAACGCATAAATGGATAGATTAATGAACGGATGAATGGATGATAAAAGGCAAGAGAATTTCTCTTGAAAAAAGAATATTTCACAAAATTTATTAAAATTTTACGACTTCTTCCCAACCTATTTTTAAGAGCATCGAGATTTTCATCTTTACTTCTCTCAGTAGTAATCTATGTAGATCAATGATAATACAATAATAGATGAATTTTCGCGTATGAATTGATATAATATCATCAAGTGATAAAGAATCGAGTGATAAAATCAACAGAGAGATTTTAATTGACAAGAGTTTATATAATATGAGAGATAATATAATACCAATGCTAAAGAAATCGACAAGTTTTAATACAGTATATGAGTAATAATTATATACTGTATTAATGTACTATTAATAATAATAATACTGATACAGTATTCAAATTTATTTGAAATCGAGTTATATTCATTATCAAGACAATATAAAATCTGACAAAATTTCATTCTTCGAAAATTGAAACTTAATGAAAGAATTAAAAAATGAAAATTACATATTTCTATATGTGTATTTTTTCTACGTGTATAAATATATCACATTTATATTTTGATATTTTTACAAGGATGTACGTAAGTAAAATTCGTTTTCCAAAATAGTAATTCGAAAAAATTCTAAAAAAATCGATAGGAAGATTGACCTACTAATCGACTGAAAAGTAGTATAATGGAATAAACTGTGTAAATGAATAACCGGCTACCAAAAAGTATCGAATTGTAGCAAATATTTCATTGATAGACGATGTAATACAATTAATTTCCATATAATGAATAGCAAAAATTTATTCCAACCGATCTTAATTTCAAAAAATGTGGGCAAAAACTTAAAAAATTTAAACAAAAAAATTTCAAAATCAAAAAGTGAAGTTTTTGACGAATTTTATCTTATTGAAAATTGGTACTAACGAATAAAAACATTTACAAATAGAACCAATAAATATTGTGAGTAAATATTAATGCATAAATTACAGTTAAAAGAAATCTGAAGTGTGAAGTGTGAAGATGAACGAAGTTATGTATTTTGGCTAAATTAGGAAGAAAAAAAAGAATGAAAATCGATTTTGTTGAAAAATTTATAAATTTTGAATAGAAAAATTTGCTACTTCAATTTTTTTACAATTTCAAGAAACTAATTTTTTTTTTTAAACAGACACTTGAAAATTTCTTAAATTTTGAAATAAGAATTAAGGGAAAAGCTATACCTACTTCAGTGTACTTTGTAAGAAATTGAAGAATGGCTAATTTTTTTTTATCCCATTTTGAATAGATTCGAAAATTCTGGAACTATTTGAAATGGTAAAGGAATTAAATTATAATATCTGGAAATGAAAATAACCGAAAATCAGTGATGAGTGGAAAAAGAAAAACAAAAAAAGCGGAAGAAATTACCTCTTTCGATCAATCAATATTCCTTCTCAGTCGCTTCATCTATCTTTTTTTTCCAAAGTATCACATTTAAGAAATTTTTGTTAAAAAAAAGGTAAAAAGGGCAAACATTTTACGATATAATTAAATTTAGGTTAACAGAAATATTCGCTCTTTTCGTATGAAATAAATTTTAAAATAAATGAAATTGAATGAACAAATGAATCACAATGAATCAAATGTTGCTGTCTTCTGCTCGAAAATTTTCCGCGAAAAATGAAATTGAACAAACAGTCCAATACGATGGCATCTTAATACTACCATTATCAGTCAAAAACAGTCGAGATGAATCGAAGAAAAGTAGAAAAAAACATGAAAAAAGAGAGGTGATATTATCATACTTAGAAAAGTCCGTAAATGTTATCAAGAAGACTGATAAATGTTAGCTAATCCAGAATAAATCCGGAAATGTTTCGAAGAAGACCATCGGCTTATATTCGATATCAAAATAATTTATAAAAACGAAATATGTACCATAAATTAAAAAATTATATCAACAAGAGGAGAAGAGAAATTAAAATACAAATGAAACTGTAATTTTGAAATTACTTAAAAACTGTTCAATCTAAATCAAAAAAAAAGGTGAAAATTACAAAAATAATGAAGATAAAGAAGAATACTTTAAAATAAACAAACAAAGATAAACAACAACAATTCTACTTTTAAATAGCATCTTTTGATTGTCAAATAATGCGATGGAAAATTTAGAAAAGATATAAATGAAACGCAAATAAGGACTTTAAGTTAAAATGCAATGTTACAGACAGACAGACAGACATGTGCACATACCCACACACACACACACACACACACATGCACATACATACCCATACATATACACATACATGCACACACATACCCATACATACACAAATACATGCACACACATATCCATACATATACACATACATGCACACACATACCCATAAATACACACATACATGCACACACATACCCACACATACACACACATACACACAATGATTGTTAAATTTGTCATAATAGTTTAGCTTTATCAGCAGCCATTAGTTAGCTTAATGCTAATATTTATGAATATTATCGATTGTAAACATTCACTTGTATGCATATGTCTGTGTGGTGTGTGTCTGTTTATGTGTGTGTGTGTGTGCTGTGCATGCATGCATGCAGTAATTTGCTACATTTTTAAAATTGCAAAATATTCTGCAAGTTATGAAACATAAAATGAATGCAGCAAATGTTCTGTTTTGCAGTCAATCAAAGCAAAATTGCATTTTCAAAAAAAAGAGAAATTATTATTTTGTCATTAAATTTTTGTTAAATTTTCCTATGAAACTAATATTTTATCGAACAATTTCAAATGATTCATGTTTGCATAATACTATAATTTCATTGTCAACAAAAAATTTGATGAATCAATTAAAATATCATTAGCATACAATTTTGTGAATCATTCCTCAACATCAGCCTTCTTTCTTTCTTCTTTTTTTTCACTTTAATTATCCCTATAATCAATTAGTTTACGAAATTACTTGAATATCTTATTGAATGATAGCATAAAATGAAATAAATATTTCGAAATAAATTAATCAATTTATGAAATACAAGTGAAAATAATCGATTAAATCATATGATTTAACAAAAGAAAAACAGATGAAAAATCAATAACAACAACAACATTGAGAAAAGATGAAACAAGAAAATACATTTGAATTAGGCGTTTAAATGGCGCAAATTGTTGTTTGTAAGGTAAATACGATAAAGAGAAAAAAGTGGCACAGATTTCAGATGCATAAAAGGAATCAAAAGTTCCATGTGTTTCGATTATTAATTTCGAATCAATTTTAAAAATTATTTTCTTTTCTAAATTTATGACAAGTTTTGATGAAAAAAAAAAAAATCTTCGCTAAAAAATTTATAAACAATGCAAAATGTCTGATAATTTTTAATTGAAAAAAAAAAAAGAAATTAAAAAAGAAGAGATTGAGTTTGCTTCACTGAGAAGTGATAAGAAATGAAATTTTTAATAGTTGATTAATTTGATCAGGGGAAATAAAAAAGAGCAAAAAAAAGGAGGAAAAAGGAAGGAAAGAAATACCAATAATAATTGATTTGAAAATTTTTTTCAAAAAAATTGGAAAATATATATTATTATTCTAAAATATTTTATTTGAAGTTCAAAAAAACAGGAACTGAACGGATTTCCTTTTCTCATATTTTCAATGACAAAAATTCATTTCAATTATAAATGTAACAAAATGGTTCATTCGATTTGATGATTATATTTAAATGGTAACTAATGTTAAATTTTTCTACATAAATTTTAACGCAAATATTGATCCTTCCAAGTTTGAAACTGCGTTCTAAACACTAAAATAAAATTTTCTTACTTCTTGAATTTTAATAAATTATAGGAAAAAGTGATAGCAATAATAATAATAATATAATTTAAATCAGTAAATAAAATAAGCTTATATATTTTGTGAACATTGGAAAAAAAATGATTCATTATAGTACTACTTGACATCACGTAATCCCGTGATTTACACGCATTCAGCGTACGGCTATGTAAGCAAGCGTATGGATGGATAAGTAAGTGAATTTGTACAAAAATGTTATGTATGAAGAGATTTAAATATTTTGATGATGAATCATATCAGATTTCTTATTTTACCGTACTTTGGTTGTTAGAGTTCCATTCTAACAGAAATCTTTCCTTATTCGTTTCTCTTGCCTTCAGGGAAATTAAAATCATTAAGAAATCAAAGAATCAATGAATAAATTAAATTGGATTGAAATAAAAATTTAAATTAAACAATTTAATTCCTTGTCTTTTTAGAGAAGACAATAGCTGCGTTCGATTTATATTTTCGTTTGCTTTCTGTAGTTTGCTTCTCAAACAAACCAATATGAAATGAAAATGTTGAATGAATCGTCGGTTGGCTATGATATTTCGATGATATAATGATAAAAATTGAACAAAAGTGATAGGAAAGAAATTTTTCAAAATGATTCAAATTTAAAAAGTCAAAATTATAAAAAATTTCAATTCTCCAATCTCAAAAATATTTGAAAATAATGAATATTCCAAATATTTTCTCGATCATAGTTGATATTTAGACAACAATTAGCATAACGAAGATTATATTTGCTTGCACTTTCAATGAAAAAAAAAAAAAAATTAATGAAAAGCAAGGAAGCATATCGAAATGAATCATTAGGATATTTGAACAGAGAGAAAGGGAGGGAAGAAAGAAAAGTTTTTAAAGAAATGAAACAAACTTTTGCAAGAAAAAATGGTCAATAATATTTTAAATGAATTTTTCTCAGCAAAGGATTTATTTTGTTGAAAATAGAAAAAATTTTAAAGTAGGTAAAAAACAAAAGTAAAGAACTGATCTCATCGTTATCACTTTTATCAACGATAATCACTGAAAATAGATTTATTGATAGTTTTAAACAATGCTATAAAGAATGATCTGTTGATTTCCAAAAACTGACAGTTGATCATTTTAAACATTCAATTCTTCCTATTCCATTTTAATTAAATTTAAATTGCTCTCTTGCTCAGCTTCGAAACAAATGTAATCAAATTTATATTGTCCAATATACTGAAATACGGGAAAAAAAGTGTTAGACATAGATGATCGCTGGAAATCAAACCTGTTCTGGGGAAATTTTCAAAAATTAAAAATTTCAGTTTGGAAATGATATAATAAATTTTAATTTCAATAGGATGTGAATACTAACATTGAATTTTTCCAATCTATGTGAAGTCAAAAATACGATATACTGACATTTAGTAATAGTTGTTACGATTCTTTTTTTTCTAAACTAGCACTAACAATAATACTATAATGATATAATAATTAATAATAATAATTAAAAAGCAATAATGATAGTAATATTACTATTAATGAGCCAAATACACAGACAAACACAATTGTATTCGAAATTTTTTACTCATTTACTTAAAAACTGCGCATGCGAACAAATAGACATCTGTTGCTATTGAAAGGAAGAAAAAAGAAAGGCCATAAACACATGTTGAAATGAACATAAGAACTTAATAAAAAAAAAGGAAATCAATTAGAATAGATGAATGAGCAGAATCAATGCTTTCTTCAATTGTAGAAAAAAAGGGATAAAACATGTAAATTATAGGAGAAAAAATGAGTCGAAAAATAAAAAGAACCATATTGGAAAATAATGTTTAGATCGTATACACTTTCTTGTAGTTTTAACAGTCTATTTTTAATTTTTGTCTTGTTTTTTTCCTTAATTTAATTTCCTTTTTGATTATTTGTTTGAAAAATATGTCACTAATGCCAACTTCTCCGGTAAAAGGATCAAATTGTCACCTCCGCATTAAACAATGATCCTATAAATGAAACATTTAAACTTTGGGTCAAAAATTTTGATAAATTAAGCAAACAATATGAAAAACAATGTTTGCTGCATCAGAATAAATAAATAAATAAAAGAACGGGGAAAATGAATGAATAAATGAATAAATTGATGCAAAGATTTGAATTTTGACAAAGAAATCAAATAACTGATAAAAAACAATTGAACATAATTTAAACCACAAACAAACAATTGAACCATTGCATAACATCATTTTATGCCGGAAATTTTTCGCCGATTTTTAATAATGATTAATAAATTAACAACTAAAGAAAACCCAAAAGAAATATACATGTAACGATAACAAATAATCAAGAATTCTTAAAGATAATAATAAAGTCAATAGGAAGGAAGATAAATATTAATTAGAATATTTGCAAATATTTATAGCAATATATGATGTCTATCATAATGATTAATAATTTTAAAAAATTGATATGCCTAAATTATAAAATCTGATGCATAATTAATTGCATAATTAATTTAATCATTATAATATTAAAAATTGTTCAATAATAATGTCTCGTCGATAAGAATGAATGCTCTGTAAATTTAAAATATTGAAATACTGAAGTTATATGGTTGTTATCAAATTGAATCACAAATTAAACAAAGAAATGATTCGTTCGTTTTTTGATATTAAAATACAAAAAAAAAAAAAAGAATCGAAGGAACTAATTCCTCTTATCACAATATATCAAATCACAAGTCACCATAGCAACCAGGTAAATAATGTTGATCGAAAAATTAAGACAATAATGACAATTGCGATCAAAGGAAAAGAAGAAAGAAGAAAAACTGAATTGAGTGACAGGAAAATCAGATGCTATGAAAAGAGACAAAAAATAATTTGAAAAAATTTTTGCTCAAATTTGCGAAAGATATGGAAAGAAGGATTTATGCTGATTTGATAATGAAGAAGGAAAAGAGAAGAGGAAAGGAATAATATGAATTCCTGATAATATTCATAACAAACGGCTAATAATTGAGCAAATAAATAAATGGATGGATGAATGAATGAAAGAGAAGAGATGACAATATTTAGCATGTCATCAAATCGGGTGACAATTGTCACTTGATTAATAAGTACAATTTTGTCACCTCATGAAAGGAAGATTTCAAATCTCCACGATGCATTTCAATTATAGCTAGAATCATATAGATATCTCATCCAAGCAACTGATTCAGAGGGGACAAATTAAGCTTATGTTATTATTATTATTGAAGAAATATGACGGAAAGTTATAAATTTAACATTATGATATGATCATACAAAATTCTTAAGGAATAAATTCCGGAATGCTGGAAAATCTGATAAAATGATAGATTCGAAATTGCTGGATTAATTCCTGCAAATGAAATATTTATTTGTTTCACTAATAAGTTCAATCAGTCTTTTCTTTTTTTTTTTTTGCTTCTCTTCAAACAAACAATTAATTTGTTTGGACATGCAAAAACAACTTCAAGTTCACAAATTTAAAAGAAATAACAGTAAATTAAACTGAATGAAAAGAGAAGAATAGAATGATATAACTTGCAAGTCAAATTACACAACGGGTGGCAAATTAATTAATGACTATAAAAAGCACATAAAATTGAATTATATTTGTACTTTTATCTTGCACAAGACGAGAATTATTTAATACAACATTTTCAGACTTATAAATAGTATTCAAATATAAGTATATAAATAATATTCAAAAATTTTTCTCCCTTAAAACTGAAATAAATTTTTTAACAAATTTATCGAATTGAGCAAAAAAAAAAAGTGGAACCGATTAAGATTTATATCTTTTCTTTTTTTTTTTCCATCTTTGTTTAATTAAATAAAATTTTGATTTTTTTCTTTAAAAATTTTTTTTTTGTAAAAATTATTCATTAGATTCGTGTATGATATATTGTTTTTGAAAAAGAGGGAAAAAATTAGCAGCAATCAATCGATTATCACCTCTTCTTTCCAATATGAAGTACAATTTAATTGTCGACATCAGTCGTCATCAACAATTAAATTGTATTTATATTGGAATGAATTTTTAATTTATCGATATTGCTAGTTAATATTAGTATTATTATTATTGTTCCAGAAATAAAACTAAATAGACTTTTAATTAATTAGTAAATTAAGCTTTCCAAATTTACTGTTTCTTCCTTTTTTTTTTCCAAAAAATTACATATTTGTAAATTTATTCATTTATCTATTCTAAATTCAAAATCTTAAATCATCAAAAAGTAACAGTTCCTCAATTGATTGTATGTTATCAGTGACATATCTCGATAACTACCTTATCAGCAACATGTGATAAGTTAGATTAGCACAAAAACGAGCAGTGATAAGTTGAAATGATAATGAGCAATCATTTCAACGATTGAATGCCATCACAGAAAAGTTTGTAGGGAATGAAATTGCCGAACAAGCAACACCGACACGGCCTACAAGATTGATGTGATGAAAATTGACAAAGTGTGGGCATGTGTGCATGTGTGTGTGTGTCTGTGTGTGTGTCTGTGTCTGTGTTTCATGTATTTATTTATGAATGGAACATTAAAATAAAAAATAAAATTATTGATTTATATTTATTTCAGATATATTTATTCATATTTACCATATTTTTAATTTTAATTAATTGTGATATCATTTAATGTTATAGTTTGGCTTATCGCTTCTATTCGTTTCAATTAAGCATCAATCGATAATGAATTGTAATTAAAAGAAATGATTCCTATGCAGGATATGAATGAAAATGTAAAGAATTGCGTAAATGAGATGGTTTAATTGAAAAAAAAGAAAGAAATTAAAGTTTAAATATTTGATTTTTTTATTTTTCATTAAAATCGTTCAAATTTTCAATTAATTTAAGCAATTGTTACAACCATTCAATAATTTGATGAAATATGAAGATGAGTCTGGTATAGCCGGTTTAAAAATTTGATAGAACTGAAAATATAGACGGGAAGAGGTAGAAAATTTAAAATAAATATTTAAAAATAATAATAATAATAATAACTGATAGTGAAATTCTTGTCGGAACCGAACCTAGCAATATGTCGGAGACGTTAATATGTACTTTTCTTGATCAGTGTATGATAAGATATTAGATCGAAATAGGATCGAAAATTAAATTTTATCAGCAAATGTGTGCACAAATAATGCAACAAACCGGCATGCACACACAGACACACACACACATACACACACACACACACACACACACACACACACATACACACAAGCACGCACATGCACGCAAATGTGCAAAAAGTTTGTCGCGACACATTTGAACTTTCATGCTTTGATAGCAAAACTGAAAAATTGTGGATAAACCGGTTTCATGAAAATATTATGTGTGAGTATGTGTGTGTTTATGTTTTTATTTTAAATGTGTCTGTCTGTTTACAAATATTAGCTCAGCTGTTTTTTTTAAATAAACCTTTTTGCATTAGATGTGCAACTTGTTAATATTGATCAAATTGCTGCTTTGATTGGATATTTCAATAAATTTCTTAGCAAATAACATTTTTTGATTAATTGATTTTAATCGATAATGAGCACTTGATAAATGATAAAGATTAGTTAAGTATTGATAATATAAACAAAATTTTTCGGTAACTTATCATTGATAAAAATGATACATTTTGCTAATAACCCAGGCATAATTGATATTACTGTTAATATACTTCGATAAATCAACATAATTAATATGTAAGAATAATTGATCTCAGTAATGATTTACATTAAAGGATTTCCAATTCCGATATTGGAAAAGAAGGACATAATCATTTTCTTTATAAGCTATATGTATACTGCAGTGTGATAAGAGATGGCATACAACGTTAAGGAATACATCTGATTGATTCTCCAGTAATGGATGGCTAATACTGCTGAAATATCGATATAAAATTCGCATTTATATATATACATTTCATTTCAAATTTTGTTTATTAATAGATTACACTAACAATAGTGCTATCTTTGTGGATCTTTGCTTTTGAATCGAAATTGAAATCCGAAATTGATTATGGGAATTGAATAATGAAATATTTTGACAAACCTGAAAACTGGCTATATGTTCAAATAGCAACGAGTCGATGCATGAATGCATGCAGTGATTATAATTTACAATCAGTTGCATAATAATGGAATTAAAGCATAATTCAGCAATCAATTCAATCGATTTAATCGCCTTATCACACTACAATAATTGCTCAAAACTTCAATTTACATATGAAAGAATAAATTTTAGTCTCAAAGAAAAAAAAAATTAAAATCAAATAATGCCAAATATGATCAGAGACTAAAAGCAAAATATAATCAGTTGATTGATTTCAGAAAAAAAAAAAGCAAAATAAATTGAGAACAAATAAAAAGGAAAGCATTTTAGTCTGAAGTTAAAAGTTAGAGTAAGAAATTAGGGAAAAAAGTTTTTTGAAATCGACGAAACAAATAATTAAAATGGCATATGCCAACTTCACTTTATTACACCAACTATGCAGGATTCTCTTTAAATAAATTATACTTGCTTAACTGGCAAATGAGCATTACATCCTTTATAAAATCTTAATCTCGAAGGTCAAAAATTAAATCAGAAAATAAAAAAATCTATAAAAAGAAAAACTTTCCCTTAACTGTATATTTATATACTTAAAATCTGGATATTCATTTGTAATAATATTTTTACGCTCGTTTTCTATATCAGTGTTTTAGCATAATAAATAAGACATTATATACTCAACAGAACAGGATAACTGTAATATATATCATTTGGATATCAGATCCAGTTATGATGCACTCATCCTATATTATACGTTTCTCATTCCACCGATAATTAAATAACCAAATATTTCAAGAAAATTTATAACTTATAAATGAGATGAATTAGTGAAAAGCATGCAAAAATATCATTTTATAGGAGAGTAAGAAGAAATTTCACATTTTTTTTCTTTTTTTAGAAGAGCACTTCGAAACAATAAAAGGATATTTTAGTGAGAAAGAGCAGACAAGAAGCATTTGAAAAAGGCAGATGTAAATTTTGGGATTTTTTATTTTTTAGATTTGAAAAACTGGTCGCTTCATAGTGGCATAGCAATTTCCTTTCTTTTTTTTTTTCATTCTAGAGCATTTTTTACTCATTAATCAAACTCTCATTACATTTTGTCTGCTCTATTGAAAGCTAAAAAAGACTAGGCTTCAGACTTGCAAATATCGCTTGCAAATTTGCATTAAAAAATTATTGATAGTCCTAGCAATTCTCTTGCAGCATTTTTCCTTGGCTGTAAAAGCCTAAAAAACGAATACTTTAATTTAATTCACATTGGTTCACCAGTAGTAAATTAATTAGAAATTACTGTTGCATTATAATTTTTTAATGAAAATTTTAAAGTAATCGATAATTGCGTATAGTTCAAAATTAATACCTATATATTACAACAAATATCTTTTCTATTTTAAAGCAGTTACTAATTTCTCATTTGTTTGGCAAATAAATCAGAAGTAAAATTAAGTTTCTTTTTTTTTTTGTGTTGAAGAAGCGATACTAATATCCAAGGAATAGTATTTAATACAATGAATTAGTTAAAGATTGTCTCGTAAACATTACTTCCATTTCAGCAAACAATTAAAATTTATGAATTTTCTATTTCTTATTTTCTATGCTTAGCAATAAGAATAATAAAATGTTTGTAAAAAAAAAACGAAAATTTTGAAATCTTTTTGAAGCTAAAATCCGAGAAATGATAATCCCTTGTAATGTAATGGCACTGAATTGAATTGAATGAATTAAACTGAATAAAACATAGTAATGTTTTATTCGATCTTTTAATGAAAATTAATATTTGCATAAAAAATACATCCAAAATTTGATTTATTCTAAAAGTTTTCTTTTTTTTTTGCAACTTTTTCTTCTTTTTTTTTTTTTTTTTTTTTTTTGCTGAGAAAAACATTACGTTTCATGTATTGATTTTTGCAAAATGTTTTACAAAACATGCATCTTAATATTATATGGAGACGCAAACAATAAGCAAAAAAAGAATAAGAAAAAAAAAATGAAATCGATAAGTCGACTGAAATTAATTTCAAAGAAATAAAGAAATTGATATATTTTGAAACAGGAAAAAACTGTCTCATAAATAAATGAAAGAATGAATAAATTGATAATGAATTAAAATTTTCTATGGCTATCCTGTTTTGTTCTTCCAATCTGAATATCTTTTCGTAATGGATCAGAAAAAAAAAGAATCAATGATTAATCAGGATGATAAGATAAGATATAATGATATTTTCAATTCCATAATTTAGGATGACAAACAAGATAATGAACAGTTGCTTAATTAAAGATTAACAAATAATATAACCAAAATAATTTAATGGATCTTTTATAAATAAATTGCGCACTTCCTTCTGAATCTAATAAATTTAAAATTAATGGATTAATTGAAATTAGTATATATATATATATCATTATGTCATTGCATAACACAGCAAAAATCTTGGAAAGAAAATTTGCTGCTTGCTAGAATGATCATCAAAATCTCCATGATCAAAATTTCCATGACCTTTGCATATTTCTTCTCTTATTTTCTTTTAACTTCGATAATTATCAGTTTGTACATCCTTAATTTACATTAAAAATCTGTTAACCACAAGAAAAAATACATTAAATTTAAGTTTGCAATTAAATTTTACGATTAAAAATTGTTAAAATTGAATAGAAATTACTTAAATTTGTTGAATTCAAATATTATCTCATCAGTTACCGTAATTTCCTTCATCTTTTTCTTTTTCCCTTCTCTTTTTTCGTCGTTCTATAAATTTCCGTTATTTCTATCCATCCATGTATACTTTTAAGACTTCTAATTTCCAGTCAAACTGAGCATTGAGTTATTCTTTCCTCCGTCGCTCGTATGAATATTGCTCAACTGAATTGTCGAATTGTTATTTTTGCTGTCTCGCTTTGAATTCCGAGCTGCTGTTGTTGCTGTGTGTAAGAATTTCGAACTTGAACTGCAGCTCCAAATCCTGTCCTTTTAAACCCCTTACCTAATCTCTATTATTGAGCGTTTTAGCAGCAACATGGTTATCATCTTTGAAATCATCTCGCGCCACTTGACCTTCAATACTCCTTGTTTACAATAATTGTCATGGCGCTATTTGATATCTTTTATCTTTCGCCATATTTAATATGTTTAATTTCACAATACTTGTGGGTATACAATATTTTTTGGTGTTCCATTATCTGTGTAGATATAGAGATTGTCTGGTTTGCCAACTCTAGAACAAGCAACATATACTTGTCCATATGAGAAGCAATCGGTCTCTAGATCTAAATCGCACAATTCCAAAGATTGATCCTGATCTTTGTTGATGGTGAATGCAAAAGATAATCGAATTGGAAATTGCAATCTCTTAAATTGAAACGGCATATCCTTTGGAATCATAGGAATGCAAGAAATGAGAACATCTTTACCTTTGAAAGGTCCTATCACGATTGTTGCTTCTATGACGTTTCTCATTAATTTTTTTTATTAAAGTCACATGTCGTTGCAAAACTTTGTTTGGTTGATATTTCGCAACATGATAATTGGCACGCCGATTTTTAACCGCAGTACGTGCAGTGATATCCCTAGCAAATCCAGTGAATTCAAAAATTCTGTTGGATCTGCTTCGTCTGCTTCACATCATAACAGTGTCGAAGGATTGCATGTAACTGCCTTGCTTTGATTGTTATATTGTTAAGTTACTGAATTATAATAATCCGTTTAATTTTTTTGGTCACCAATTATGTGAAATACGCTCTATTCGAATGCTCGGTTGCTCCAAAATTTCAAAGCAATCAATGAAGAATTTGAAGAATTCGGTGTGTCGAACTAAAAACGAACATTTAAGTTTTCATTTATATACATTTTACATTTATATAAATTTGAAAAAAATGAAAGATTTTCTTAAAATGAAAAATTTTGCCAATTTAACAATGTATAAATGAGAAAAGAATATTATATTTTTGAACCATTCCTTTTATGCTTTCAAATTTGCATTTACTTTTTTTATTTCATTATTTTTTTTTTATTTCATTGCAAATGTTTTTTTGTTATTGATGTTTCTTCTTTCAATTTTCTTTTAATCGATCTTTTCTTTGAATTCTTAATTTTATTCGTCAATTTTATTCGATGAGAAAATTTTCGCCAAAAATAAGTAAAATAGTACTATAAATAATACTTTATTCAAGTTGAAATAAATAGACATTGCCTTCTTTGGGAAATAACTACTGTCACATTATTGGACATTATTGGATGGCGTATAAAATTATGATTAAATAAATCCTTCAGATACTTATGAAATAAAATTCCATTGTCAGAATTTTTTAAATTTATTAATCAAACTCAGAAAAATTTGAAAATTGGATGAAAAAAGTTTCATGTTTTGAAAAAGTTGAATAAATAACTGTTAACTACTGATAAGTAAAAAGGAAAGATAGAGGGAGAAAAAGTGAGAAGAAAAAAAGGGAGAAAAAAAAATGACAAATTTGATATTAAAGAAAAAAAAATTATTAACAAAATTTTTCAATGAGTAATAAAAAAAGTACGAATAGATCTGTAATATAAAATTATATCTAACTGTAATATTGCTATATGTACTTAATAAAGGACGTATTATTTTTTAGCAAAATTATGGTTTAATTAGTGTAATTAACACAATCCTCTTTGAGATTAATGAAAAAAAAAAAACAAAAGGCTCTTTGAGAGGCAGCAAACTAAACAAAATAATTTGATTGCTGATAATAACTTTGCAAAATTTGTATTTTTTTTTCGTATTTTTGTATTTTTTTATTTTCTAATGGTTTTGTTTTGTTTTCTATATTGATTTAAATTTGGAATTAAAAATTATTGTGTCTATTCCACATATTGTAACATTATTTTCGAGAAAAAATTTATGAATGCATTTTCTTTGAAGAATTCAAGTATTAAGTTTTGCAGCATATAAAGCATTGCTATTTGCAAAAGCTCCCGAAAATGACCTGTTTATTTAAATGCTAATGAAGCATATAGTGGGAAATATCTAAATATTTATTAACTCAATTATTAATTACCAAAAATTCAAATACAGCTATCGGAAAATTTTCTAAGAATTATTTGTAGTAAATCAAATTATCCTTTGTTTATTTTTTTTAAGTGATTGATTTAGATTATTCGAGTATTAAGCAGTGGTTATCAAATGAATTTATGAAAATGCTTCTATTTATTGACGATCCGGAATTCCGGATGTTTTGGAAGTCATAGAGAGATATGAATGTTGCATAATGCTACAGTTTGTAATGGGAAATGATCAAATCGCTTTAACTGACACGGATATTGTGGCGCTGTTGGATAAGGTGGTTGAGGATTGGATGGGGAGGGTTTGCCGGAGACAAGGTGTTCATTGATCTTTGACCCCACGTACCATTTTTGTTCATTGATTATAAAAAGTTACTATCTGCCGCATCTAAAAATTTCAGGTAACGAAGTTTTCGATATCAATACTCATATTGTGTACAATAAGCATAAACTAAAGAACGAGAGAGTATATCTGTGTCAGGAACATATGAATAATGAATAATGGTTTCATCACAAGTAAAACACAAAAGGGAATTATTATTCGGACTTTGGGCAATTTAATTACTGTTTGGCCCCTTAATGTTCATCGAGAAAAGGAGATCGTCTTCCAAGATAAGACACCAGTATCATCGCAGTATTTGAAAGTTGGTGACTGGATTCAAATGGAGGTGGAATGTGGTGACGAGGTCGTTTATCATGAAAAAATTGAACCTGTACTAAAAACATTAGTTACATCACGTGGAAATATACAGGTAGTAGTTTTCTAATGTCTATTATTCCTTAATGTTGATTTTAGCTTGCAATTGATTGATTAACTATAAATAATTATTGACGTAATAACTTAGCCTCTACATTTTGTAAGTCGGTAAAAGTATTTTACACATATTTCTTTGATATTTGCTATTTTTACATCTAAATTTTCTTCATAATTGTTAGGTGAAGACACGTTTATATTTTCCGAATGGAATAAATAGCGATTGTGAACATGTGATAGGTCATTCGGACGATCTAGGAAAAGTGGGTATTTTTTTCCAATGTCCTGAATTGAGAGCGAACTTTGTATATGACGTGTGGGTGTCGAGGTTAGTTAATTGATTCGGTTTGCTCCATATTTCAGAAATTGAATGAAATCTGAAAGGATTTGTAACATAATAGAATTAAGAAGCTTTTTAAATATTTATTTATGATTCGGTTTCGAGGAATAGTTTGAAAATCAATTCAAAGCAAGGAAAAGTCGAAGTGTTCCTAACAAGTTATCGATTACAGTTTTATTTGTTATTTCTTTTTAGACCTCGCAAAAAATTTGCATCATTGGCAAAACATTATAATGTGCATTGGTATCTTATAAGGCAACCCGTGATTCCGTTAGTTCGAGATGGTAATACAAGATTTTTCTGCAAAAATTGGTCAGTTGATGACAATCCCGAGCATTTCAATAGTACGTTAACCGAAAATAACGTTAATTCACATGAAATTGATTTTCTATACGTAAGTTTTTGCGTTATTTTATTGTCAGTTATTATTTCATGGATAATTCCAGTGACTAAGATTTTGTGAAATAATACAGTTTGAGGCACTCAGTTTCATATAACATTTTAATAAATGTGTGTGATGCTACATTTCATATACTGTTAAAAAGTTTTGGTAATAAATACTGGGCAGAGGAACAGAAATTAGAAAATATAAGTTAGAATAAACAATATTCAGATATTCTTTCTATCTTATTATTTAATTATTTCAGGCACTAAGTTTTAATGATAATGCGTTGAGAAAATTATATAGTGATTCAAAAGTACGCGAAGCAGTTTACCAATGTAGCAGTGATTTTGCTCGTTCAATCGAAGCTTATTTAAGGAAACCTCGAGATTGGTTTTGATTAAGATATTTTTTACCTCTTTTTCTTTCGTAATTTTCAAGCTTATAGTATTTACAACTTTCCATTTTAAGCTTTGAAAAAGATCTCTTCTAGTATTTTGACATTCCAGACATTCCATATATTGTCCATGATCATTTATTCATGTTTATTTCCATATGGATTATTGTTGACATTTGTAATATATGATAAGTATCAATAATAACTGTATGGTGTATCTTATTCCGATGCTACATTCATTTTATGAAAATATTATTGAAGAAATAGCTAATAATTCTTCTAACAAGAGAAACTGATTTGAAAAGAACTTTCCTGCAATATTACTATCCATTACTAATATATCTGTGTAAAATCTCATCACAAGTAAAATGTTACTTCATAAAAATAGATGAATGGTATAAGATGCATTATGAGAGTTAAAAAAAAAAGCACAGCAGAACGAATGAGCCATTGATGAAAATTATGAATTTAGTTGCTAGCTTGATCATTGTACTGTAATTTGCAATAACTAATGAGTTATTCTTTTAGTACTGCATCATGCTGTTGTGATTACGAAATATTTGTGCTGTAAATAAAATAGAATAAATAAAAATTCGTTTTATCAAAATCTACAGTTTTGTTAATCGATATAACTCATCTAAGATATCTAAATTATAATCGTTATATATATATATATATATAACTTATCATTAGAATTTTCTGTATGTCTGAAGCAGCTTGATAAACAACAGAGAGATGAAGAATGAACGGAAAATAAATGCTGTTGTAATTATGAAATATTTATCCTTTTTGATATTTAGAATATTAATAACATAGTTTAATGTTATATTTTTATACGCCATTCCTATATTTTTATTTAATAGCTCAAAGCAGTATCTTTTATATTTAGCAAATTTTTTTTCAAACTTGTGTTTTTTTGTGGTTGTGAACTATGCAAACCCGGTGTTTGCTGTTTCAGTAACTAAGCTGATTTAATATTCATTATATTTTTAAGCAAAATTTCATTTTTCCACGAAATTTTTCCTATCAACAATGATTTATTGCATAAATAGCATAAGAAAAAAAAAAAAAAGTCATAGCAATTATCGGAATGAATTTACGCGTTTGTGGATGAAAGTGATCTTTAAAGAGATCTCATGTTTTAATATGATAAAAAGATTAAAAGAAAATAACAAAACATCAGCGATCATATAACTTGAAGTTAGAAGGTAACCGGGAAGAGATTAGAAGCAATTCTGAGGAAGTAATTGGTGAAAAATTTTAGGGCAAATTGGGTTTTTTTTTTTAATACTAAAAAATGTACGAAGTCGGAGGTTGAAATTTCAAATTAAGATAAAAAAATTTTACATGCAATGTATAGTAATGAACCGAATTTTATATCAATTTTTATTCCAAATTTTGGGCTTATCTTCAATAGATTTGTTATTAAAAAAAAAGAAGCATGTATTTACTATTATTCGTAATTAAATATGTCCGTCATGTGCTTTCAACGAGTTCAACAAATACGCTTACTTGACCTATTCCCAAGGACTTATAAAAAAAGCATATTAAGATCATACCAGGCCTTATTTTTTGCTTGGATCGTTTTTGAAAAAATACGTTTGCCATGGCCCGATGGCCGTAAATTACTATCGTTCGATTTAATTAGCCGCACAATCGGTGCAAATGTGGTCCGTAATAATTCACGATGGGATTACTGGATATTCTTGGCGTCCATTCCGGATAACTTTTGCATTTCTTTCTTTCTCTTAGCAAGTTTCAATAGATGGATTACGAATCTTATTACTTGCGTGGAAATTCGCTTGAGACTTTATTCTACATTTTCTTGAATAAATAACGGTTGTATATTTACAGAATTTGTAAAATTATCTCGTAATGTTTATTTCGCTTGAATTTTAAGGGCATCACAGAATGACTCTTGAGAATAAGTAAGTTTTTTTCTTTAAATCAAATTTTCGAAATTTAAATTTTTCTATTTTTAAATTAATGTCTTGATTTGATTCTTCAGAACATAAATTTAAAAGAAAGTAGATAATATTTTTCACTAAACTTTTTTTCTCAAAATGACGGAGAAATACTAAAAGACTTCCCAGCATGTACTATCTTTATCAAATGTTATATATCCAAGACCTTTAGCCTCGAATTCTTTTTGCACATGCTCTAATTTTTTATCACAAAAGCTCCGTAACTTCTTTGCTATTTTGGGAGCGGGAATGGTTGTAAATCCTTGCTTCGCTCAATGTTGCTTTTGAAGATATTGAATTTGAATCACGGAAAATTTCTGTGACATCACTGATTGATGATGAATTACGTAGATCTGGTTTGTCAGAGTCATATTTGAGCATTGCCTCTTTATATGTGATACGTGGAAAGTTCTTGTCAACTAACTTGCAAGAAAATTTAGTGAACACCTTGTATAAAATAGTTCCGATGACCTGAAGTCTTCTTGAGTCACAAAAGACATTTAGATGTAGCTGATAAAATTCCCTGGAACGTCAGGTCTTGTGTCTTATTACGGAAACATGGTGCAGTTTAAAAATATTTGTCGAACCCTGACACCATGAGCGACTGTTTAAAAATCTGTGGATCTTGCGTTATTTCATAGAATTCACCAGAATTTAGTCTGCTTGGGAAATACGAAATTACTAAATTTTTTCCACATTTATTCTATTCTCTTTTCTATTTTTACTGCATATTTAGGAAAACAAACTGATGATAATCAAATACATCGAAATTGTTGCAGATTTACCATAGCATCAAATGCTGTTGTGTGCAAGGAAGCAATTTTGGAAGGAGAGATAACGATTGGTTCAGGTATTGTCAATAAATATCGCAATTTTTTCATAAATATTTGTTTAGTTTCAGACCCTCACTGTTGTATAATTTGATTTACCTGATTTTTATTTAGAACCTAATGAAACTTATATGCATAAAATTAGTAGTTTCTTACAAAAAATGCATGCAAAAGAAAATTTTTGTTGCAAAATGAACAAAATATCATCTTACCCTTCATTTGCATAACAACTATTTTACTGAAGTATTCTAGAAAATTTATTCAGGGACTTTTCAAAAAATAGCTTTCATCTGTGATGAAGACCCAATTTTTCTTTTCTGGAATGATCTTTTGATGAGAATTCCGGTTTTTTTAAAAATATATCAGCAAAAGATTTCGAAATTACTAAAATACATTTAGGTACTGTTGTTCATCCAACAGCTGTTATACGCGCTACAAATGGACCGATTATTATCGGGGAAAATAATAACATTGAGGAAACCTCTGTTATTGAAAACTTGTGAGTGAATTTAAACTATTTGAATATTATGGAGAACTTTTTACAAATATCGGAGAAAACGTTTCTTGTAACCCCGAACGAAATTCGCGCGGTTCAGCTAAAATAATTTTCATTTTTTCTAAATTAGATTGGTATGCAAGCATTGCCTTTAATTTCCTTTTTTGAAATTAAATGTGTTTCAGAAACGAAAATGGTGAAACACTATTAATCGGTCGGGATAATGTCTTCGAAATTGGATCTGGTAAATGAAGTTCTGAACTAAAATTTATATCATAATTGCTTTTTTTTTCTTTTTTTTTTTTTTTGAAGTTTCGAAACTTAAAGATTTAAAAAAAAAAAAGCTTAGAAGAAAACGTACTATCGACTTTCATCGTTCTAAAATATTATATTATTTTTAGTTGTTCATGCTTCAAAGATTGGCGATAATAATGTTTTTGGAGTGCGATGTCAGGTCGGTCCAAATACAACGGTTACGCGAGGCTGCTTTATTGGTACCAACTGCATGGCGGTGCTACGAGAAGAGCTACCAGAAAACACTGTAATATACGGCAAAAATAATAATCGGCGAGTAGCGCGAG
Organism: Onchocerca volvulus; assembly: GCA_000499405.2. Classification (NCBI taxonomy): domain Eukaryota; kingdom Metazoa; phylum Nematoda; class Chromadorea; order Rhabditida; family Onchocercidae; genus Onchocerca; species Onchocerca volvulus. The sequence continues at coordinate 868,044 of HG738137.1, forward strand.
ACCCACCGCAGGTATTGTAATAATTAGAACCATAATTTTAAAATATTAAATAATGCATTGCCTCAGAAATTATATGACAGAAGGATAACATAAATTTGACAAAAAATTTACAAGTCAATTGTTTTTTTTTTTTGCAACAGATTCATTCTACTGGAAATCCAAACACAATTTGTATAACTGATTTTTCTTTTTTCTTTTTTTTTTTTTTTCAGTTGCAAACAAGTCAATTGGAATATTTAAGAAAGGCACTCGAACGATTCCATTACTTGATAAAATCATCATAATGGATTACCTTTCTTCTACTTTCCTTTCTGTTATATTGACTCTAGATCCAAAAATTCAGAGATAAATTTTTTTTAGAAAATATTGAATTTGGCCTGACTTAGTACGCTTCACTTTTTATAACATCCTATTCAAAAAAGCGATAAAAATTGTGGTAAACTATACCACAAATTTTTCATGATAGGCCAAGAATGCTTAATGATTTTTCCAACAGCTTTGGAAGTTTGTATTCATATTATTATAAATAATTATTAAAACTTTCTTCCAATACTTTACTTCGGAAGCATATGAGAATTGTTCATGTAAAATCAGTTTTGGTTTTGCAATAAACTTTACATAATTCAAGAAATCTGGACCAAAATATAACGAGAAAAAAATGGGAAAGTACTTCTCATCGAACTATTCGCCTAGAGATATATTCTCAGTTTTTTTAAAATATATGTGCATCAAAAATACCTTTATATTTTTTTTTGTAGAATGATTTACCAGAGGAATTAATCGATATTGCAGATATCCGATAATAAAGACGTAATATTTTATACAGCGATTAAATAACAAAATTGATAAAAACTGTAGGTATCTATCAAAAAGGCATATTATTACGGAATGGAAATGATTTACCATGAGAAAAGAGATTGTAGAAATTATGATATTAACGAAATTCTTTCCCGCTTAAACTTGCAATCGAAAACGGTCTTATTCCATACTTTTCCCGTCAAGCCTTTGATTTTTAGAGACTTTAAATGATTTAAAAGCAAAAATCTGATTTTAAAATTTGAAAAGAAATTTGTAATCCACCAGCAGTCATCAGTTTATTCACTTCTCTTGAATTGTGCCTCTTATAACAGAAGATGTGTTTCAAATTTCATTCCCAAACAAAATTGTCCTTCAATCAAAACTGCTTGTTGGAGCCTCCTTATTCTTGTTTCCTCTTAAAGCCTTCATTTTTTTTGTCTGCATGCTATCAATGTTTTGTTTACCAACATGAACACGTCCTAGCTCAGTACCAAACACATCCGTTGATGTATTTTTTCGTTTTTTAGCCTAAAAATTAAAATTATAAAAAAAATTGAGATGCAGATCGCATCTTCTTATCTCCCAAAATCAAAGATCTACTCATTTCAAATGAAATATCAGAACCTCATTATAATTTGAATTTATTTCGCGGTTACTTCTTAGCCGATCTTACTGCTGCATCAGGAAGAAAATATCAAAGACTTCCTCTATTTCAAACTATATTCTCCGTCAAACTATAACAAGACAGTAGTAAATTAGTTGAATAATAGAAAATGATTTTTACCAAAATTTGTTTCGGTTGTTTCATCGCTTCTCGGAAAAGACTTTCACTGGCAAATTTATTTCGATGCACCGCAAAATCAATTCGTGGTCCAATTTCAACCAGTTCTACTCTTGGCGATGTACCTGTTGACTTCTTCAAACAAGTCCTAAACTTCAAAAAAAGGTCGTATCAATAAGTCTTGCAAGAAAACAGTTGTTTCACTAATTAAACTTTATCATTTTACCATTTCTCTTATATGAATCCTCTCATAAACTAACCGGATCAATATATTTGTCTGTTTCCTAGATACAATTAAACAATATACGGTATCTAATAATGCTAGCAATTATTTCTCACAAAATCAGCTTTTATATAACAAAGAAAGTCAAACTTGAAACAAGAGAAATTCATTAATTTATTATGCGTACCTGTATACTCGAAGATAAATTTTTCGCTCAAGAGCAGTCAACGAAATAACAAGTTCCAATCCTTGTAAGCGTATATTCTCAATTACTGCACCGCGAAACCAATCGACCATTAAATTACCAATACGCTTCATTGATTCATCCTTTTCAAATTCGGTTCCTTGCAGAACTATACAAGGTTTACATCCAAAAGGTACTTTGGCTGACTGCAATATCGTGCGTTTTTGTTTAATATTTTTTTTGAAGCGAAAATTTTTGTGAAAAAATTAAAGGAAAAAAAAAGCTGGAAAAGCATTATATTTTTAAAGTTATTAATTATTTGTCCTCAAATTATATGAAGCAAATACAATTTCTGAATTTTAAGAATAAAATTTTCAAGTCTGAGTGCAAACACAAATTATAGTTAAAACGAACATTGAATACTTATCAATTTATTAGCGATATAATTTCAAACAATTGGTCATAGGAAAATTTCCCCAATTTTCAAATTTATTTGGAAGACTGTTGAAGTATTATACCTTTACAATAATTGGAAGTTTCACTCCAGTCCTCATAAACGGCGTTGCAGGCATACGAAAGCCTTTTAGCCCTAACTATTTGACCATTATCTCCTATTTAAATCCTAACGCTAACAGAACAGTAATTCTAAAAATACCTCAACTTATGTGATATCGCAGCACTGTCTGTGTTTTAATAAAATAAAAAACTTCAGGTTTCGGAAGCTTTCTGCTCGAATTGTATCATACTTTATCAAAATCCTAATCATGGTCCAATAAAATCAAAAATCTGTATTGAGAACAAAACAAACCCAAGATATTAAAAACTAGTTCAAAAAAGAAAAAATGGAATTATGCAAGAATTGGAAAAAATTCTCATAAAAAAATTCCCACGACTCAAAAGTCAAATTAGAAAATGCTCGCATTTTACTTTTTTTTATGACGGAACATACGTGAAAATCTGCAGATTTAACAAAATTTTCGATCTGTAATTCTACCATATCGAGCACATGACAGTCATACATACGTCCCATGACCAAACTGTTCGGATGTTTTTTAGAATTCGAACCAAACAAAAACAATGATGTATCGAATTTTACAGCAAAACTCTCCAATTCAACATCATTTTCAAACGGATGAACTGGATTATGTCTGCAAATAATAAAATATCAAATTATATATCAATATCAAATCAATACCAAATTATCAAATTCGCAAATTATTATTTATATGTATCATTGATGTTCACTTTTATTCAAGGCATTCTGAATGAATAAATTGGAAAACTAATTCATAAATCTTGAAGAGAAAAAAAAAAATGACGATAATTAAGATTAGACCTTTTCATTCGCATAGCCAATGGTTTTTTCAAAGCATAGAGATCAGCTAAAGCATCAGTAACTGTTTGGCTTGTTTTACCACCCTTCACGATTATAGCTGTTTTATCGTTTTCAACAACTTTTGGTTGACGATTTTCCAGAAATCGTTTCCCACGACGTGTTTTTGCCCTCCTGAAATGAGCAACAAATTATCATTCGGGAAAAACAAATGAAATCTTTTTTAGAAATGGAGAAACAGCCTCATTTTCCGAGAATGAATAAAGCTGTAAGAATTTGCAATGCATTATATACTTGGAATGCATTACATACTTGGCATCTCTTGTCGATAAATTTATAATAATTATATAAATACACTTGGCACACTCATTAAGCCAATCCGATAGTACCTGGAATTCCTACAATTAGTGCTGTGGAACTCTTATCACTCTACCTATTTTATAAAGCTATGGCCACATTTTAAGGGGAAATAAGCAGCTGTAGATGCGGCAAGAGATCAAATCAGATTGCGGTCTTGCAATGTGTAAACCAAGCATATACAAAAAGATATACGAAGCAGATTGTAAAGAAAACTAGAGTTGAGAGTCAAGCACACAACAATATGAATTTCCTATAAGTAGCTGACTCCTTTTCTTGTAGCTTCTCTTCCTTTGGCCGAACTGATAATCTTTCTACTATACTTATTGCTTGAATATTTATTTCTTCCTATTTTTCCCTTAATCACTATCACACAAAAAAAGAGAGTGCTCTAGCAGTAAAAAAAAATGTAAAGAATCCAAAGGAAATATTTGGGTAAAAAGTTGAAAAAGTGGATTTGTGATAAAGAAAGGGAATAATAAAAATATAATAGCTGTCAAACAACATAAATAGCATTGATTAAAAATAACGAAAATGATCCGCATAAAGGAGTAGCAGAAAATGATAAAATTTCATCAGTTGAAGCATCAAAAATGGTCGAATATAATATTGCTTGCTATTGTAAAAGTTTATTCTGCAATACGTATAAACACAATGGAATAAATGTAAGTGAAGATAATAACTAAGTAATTCATTAATAAATGAAACAAATGGTCCCGGTTTTAAAGTAATCAATCCACTAAATTTCCGAAATTTATAGCCACGATACCAATATATCGTAATTTCTAGCACCACAGTATATTAAAATATGATAAATTTATAAAACTGCAAAATCACCATTTAATCTAATTTCTATTTCTTGATCAAATTTTCGACAATTAGTTATTCAATTCAAGAATTTAACTTCATAATAAAACTTGAATATATAGTCAACCAACCTCAAATTGTTAGTTCCCATTACACCTTTCCAAAGAGTGCTTCCGTGTTTTACAGCCACTCTAAAATCAATTTCATATTAATTATTTATTCAGATTTCAAGAAAAAAAAAAAATTCAAATAGTTGAAATTACGTCCCACTCAATAAAAAGATCTAATTGCATTATACAGTTTCATAATGGATATATTAGATATTAATAGTAGAGCTTGACCAAATGACATATTTGACAAGAATACTAACTAAAAGCTACTGTTCTAGAAGTAGATAACCTGATAGTACACTAGAATTAGTAGTTAAGAATAAAATTTGAAACAAGAAACAGACAATAATTCCGGGCGGTCGCAAAATACCAAGCAGCCCATTACAGGCCAACAAATGATTTAAATGGTTGCGTGAAACTTTGGGATTTTCTTTTAAAACGTATAGTGAGAATCTCGTAATTTTCATTTTTTGCTTATTTGTTAACAATTTAACTGCATAACACTTGTTGGTATTTATCAGTACTATTGTAAGGGATAATCATACGTATAACTTCATTTATTACCGAAAATTCAGGACAAATAACTTAATTGATAACAGTAATGAGAATAACGAGTAATTGATAATTGATGAAATTTGATAAAAAATCTTCCTCAAACAAATCAAAGACAAGAAAATGAATTTTACCATTCATAGATCAAAATAAATACAAAAAAATCATCATCGTAATTTTCATAATGTAACCATCAGAGTAGCGCAAATCGAAGGAGTTGTTGCAAAGTGCATTTTGGTTGCAATAAATAGGCTTCTCGGGCTGACAGTGAGGTCGTATTACCGTAATCTGCTGGGCTAAGCAATGTGTCGTTGTGGATAATACCGTGGACGTGTAGGTAAGCTACTGTAAAAGCTTGCCAATCTTAATGAAACATGCAATATACCAAAATACTGAAAAGGCTGAGGAAATGTAACAATTAATCATTTTTGAAATATGTTATCAATTGATCTGATAAAGAGTTGATATCATAGAGTGAAGGATCATGGCAGTCTTATTGTGATGATACAAGAAGTATGGATAAAAAAAGTGGAAGATTTCGAATAAACTCATCGAGTATTTCAATGCGATGAAGCAAGCACTGGAATTAAGTAATGAAGTATTTAAGTATGACTGGAACAAGTATTCAAATATGCGAGTTATTAAATAATGTCTTCTAAATTTCAAATTGCAAGGTAATCAAAAAATGCAACAATGGTTGTAATAGTTTGAATGAAGAAAGTGAGTGATAAACAATTCTATTAGCTGTTGCGTGTATAATAATAGAAGATGAAAATAGCTATTTAAATGGCTTAAAATTAGATGACCAATTATTTAAATAAATAATTAAATCACTTAATATAATGGATGAAGTTCTCGGTAATTACTGAAATTTGATTGAAAAAAGGAAAAATACGATTATATTTTGATTTCCTGTCTTCTTTTTATGATTTGTATAATTAATAAAAAGAAAAAGGCAAATTAAGCAAACTTTTAGCTTAAAATCAACAATCCTACCAGACATAAAAGTGTGGAATCACTGCATATTAATCATTTGGTATATTTTGATAATTGAATTATATCAAGCATATTTTCGCGCAATCTGGAAGAAATCCAATTATTACAAGATGATGCAAATTGTTGTCAATTAGTTCTCATCAATTCATTTTCGCACAACTACTATTGCTGGTTGACCTGAGTATTGGATGAAAGGTCAAGTGGATGCTTTTTATGCAACTAATCCATCGAATAGCGCAACAATCACAGCCATACACCTGTCTATTTTTTGAAACAAGATGTAATTATCAAATACTTCCAGATTTTTTTTTAAAAATTAATAGCTTAATTTCATCCTTAATTAAATATTCATATAAAAACATTATTGTTGCACATATCATATTTCTCGATTAGCTTTTCAATTCTTCAAAAAGAAACCAAAATTTAGAAAAAAAAATTTTTGCGCAAAAATATTGCTTTCCTTTCCTTCTTTTTTCTACAGTTTTTCAGTTTGCTCCTTGATAAATTTAATAAAAGCTCAAATTAGATTGAAATTTAGGATTACGATAGGATTGAGCTTCCACCACTTTCTCCGATTGAATAATGTTTAGCATTGAGATGCATTCGTTGATTGTCAACAAAAATCGTTGCTAATAAGATAAAAGAGCTTTCTGTAGATAGACAGATTACCAATCTTATCCTCTGCATAATTAGAGCAATACTTCCTAGCTCCATAGTCTTATAATATCATTTTCTGGACAAATAAAACTTTGTTCCAGCCTGATCGTTGTTTCATCTTCAGTATTAATCCTTTTATTCAAGCACAGTAGATAGAAGTCAGTTACTGGATGAATCAAACATTGAAAGTGAAAGTATAATTAAAATTATGAAAATGAAGACAGTATTTTAAAGCGAAAATTCCAAAATATCTCTTTAAAAAACAAATATTTCTACAAAATTTTTTGAATTTCCCAATATATAGTTGCCTTTAATTTTACAAAATTTCTGAACTTTTTGATGAAAATGCAATTTTTATCGAAGTAACTCATTAACTTCTTAAGCTTTAGTTGTTAATAATATATTACAGGAAATAGATTATAATAATTGAGATTAATGTAATAGCGATAGCAAATGATGATGATATGTTTGGTTTCAATTGTAGCTTAAATTTGAATTTTAAGATTTTTTAAATATAATTGAAGCAGTATTTAAATTTCAATCAAGAAGTTTTTTCCTCTAAATTACGCTTGCAAATTTCAAGATTTTATGCAAAAGTATTACTGAAGACTGAATTCAATTTGAACTATGAAAAGAAGTTTAGCTAACCAATCAATGATGATGATGATGATGAAAACTGATGCCTATATTGTGGATGCAATGACTTTTTAGAATAACGAAATATATTTTCTCTTTTAATTGTTCATTTCCAATTTCTGATCATTTCCGATGAATAATAAAAATCAAAATTATATTATCAGACTTTTGATAATTTAAATAATTCCCTTTGTTAGTTTTTATCGAATTTTTAACAATCCAAAATTTATGAAATTATCAGTCATATCATTTCCTCTTTATCATATATTAAGAAAGGAAATGAAGGAAAAGAGGGGGAAAAGCAGAGAGGTAAAAACGAACAACAAAATATATTTGGAAGTTTTTTGTTTACCGTAATCAGCCGTAATATTTGGCCAGATGTGAAGAGCAGGAAAAGGAACGAAACGAGTCAAATATGTTGGTTTGGTTGGATGAAAAAGGATCCATTAGGCTTAATTGAGGGTGGAGCAATTACTGCTAGCATCGATGTCCAGAATTTTTGTTGAATAAATATCCTAAACTGAATTCTCAGTTGATGATTTCATCATTTGAAACTAATCGCTTATCTAGATTTGATTGATTTTTCCATTTCCAATATAGATTATATTATTCAATAACTTCAATTGTTCCTTCTTTTTTTTTCATTTATTCTTTTATTTGAATATTCGAAATTTCATTTTTTACAATTCATAAATTTGAATTAACAACGTAAATGAATAAATAAATTTATTTCAACATTTGCCATCATATATACTGCTACATAGTAAATTCCTATTATGTATAAATTTTTACAAATCATTGCAATTCATTTTCGTACATATTACTGAAACATATGTATTCGAATAAATTATACCATAGTGGACAAATTTTTAACATATTTTTGAAATTTTGATATACAAAATAGATTGGACGATTTCGGATGGCTTAAATTAATGATTAAATTTAAATCAAAGGATAATGATCTAAAGTATACAGTAATGTTAAGAATTGTCATTATCATATCAATGCAACTAAAACTAACTAATAATGAATTTTTGTAATTTAATTAAAAGAAATAAATTTGATGATTAATTATTGAATGAAACATTAAAATGTACAAAAGTGATACATCCATATATATATATATATATATATACATATACGTATTTACACTTTTGGATAATTCATCCGGGAATTTCTAAAAATTTTCTTCAAAAAAAAATTTTTTTTGTTTCCACGAATTTTATCTTCTGTTTTTCTTTGTTTTTTTCATTTCTTTATTTTGTTTGTTACAAAAGTGATGTATTTTTAGAGTTAAACTTAGAATTTGCAAATATTTGATAATATCATTCAAAAATAGTTCTAATGAAATTTTTAGAATAAGTATGGTAGATTATGGTAGTTATTTTGCAACAACTCCTGTAACAACAACTGGTTATGATCGAAATACATTTGATACGTTTAGCTTAAATCCAACTTTGAATTTTACAACAGCAACAAATACTAATGGATCACCCATGGCTACAGCATACAGTAATACACTTCAACAACAGCAACAACAACAGCAACTCTACGAACAGTATGCTAGTTCGTATGGACAGCTGGCAGGAAGTACGAGGTGAAAAAGAACTCAAATTTGATATCAAAAATTTTTATAAAGAATAAAAATCAGTTAAAGATTTCGAAGAAAATTCAAAAATTCACTCATGTTTCGCCAAGAAAAAATTTCACTTTCCGAATGATACGAAAGGTTAAAACTGAATGGTAATTTCGGATCACTGCATTAAAACAACAACTTCTCAGACATCTGACCGTTGGTCATCATCAGTCGATGTTACAAACTTCGATGCAAACCAGTTCTATGACAAAGACAGTTACTAATGCAACTACTGCCCAACCCTATCGCACAACCGATTCTTTGCAAGCTTTCCTACAAACAGGTAATTTACCTTCCGGTTTCACGGATTCAACTTCAACAAAATTGTTGTTTGTGTACGTGGTGTGTGATATATAATGAAATGATTATCATATCGCAGTGTTCACTGTTTTTTTTCCTTCTTTTTTTCTCAAAAGATTTCGATGTTTGGAAAAATTTTACTTTTAATAAAAATTAATTTTTCTTTTCTTAAAAATTTTTCAATTTTCAAGACTTAATCTAGGCTATCTCTGTTATTTTTTTTGATTTTAGAATTTATGAGAGTAAACAACCTAATATTATATGTTATGCTTATGGAAAAATTCGAATAATTGTGCCAATTTTAATTGTAAATCAAACATTATGCATACAGCTGTTAAAGAAAGAAAAAAAATAAATTATTCGATGAAATGACTTAATAGAAGTTAAGCGTAATTTTTGAACTGAAAAGAAACATAGTTGACAATGAGAAATTGACAACCAGAAATGCTAAAAAATATAATATCAAAACAATGGTAATATGATTTTCATTTTTGGCTATATTCTTTCATGTCAGAGATCATATTCATGTTCAATCTTCGTTAATAGTCTTTCACAATCTAATTTTAATTAAATAGAAAATATTCAGCTTTATTCTTAGAATAAAGAATTCTGTGCAATACTTAGGGACAGATTTTACTGGTCTTTATCTTAATAGGTTAATGAAGAAGTTACGGTTCTGATGTGTGATAAAGTTCGAAAATTTAATTCTGATCTATGAAATTTAGTTCATAAGATACATTCGAAATGAAGTATTCAGGAAATTCGTAGAACTCTACTCATTTTTAATCAGGTCAAATTAAATTAATGAATTCATTAAATCACAAGATCGATCAACTGTTGACTCTTACACCAAAAATTCATGAAATTTAAGGACTTCAATATAAATTATATCAAAATCAAACATCTTTTCTATCAACAGCTGATGCAATGCGAGCTAATACGGCAGGTTTAATGGCTGGTATCCAAGGATCCTCGCTTGTTGGTAATATTATCATTCACAATTATGCATTTTCTTTCCTCTTTCAATCCTCTAAATTAAAAGAAAATAGAATTGATGAATCCTTAATGATTAATCCTTCCAATTGTCACTTTTTTTTAAATCGAATTTCTAAAAATTAAAAAGAAATCTTTACGTTCAGAACCTATGATAAAGATTACATTTTAACGACTTGGCTACTTATTGATGAAAGCGGAATATTAATTTAAGGTGCCATTTGTGGTAAAAACAATCCAATGGAAAGAAGGAAACAGCGTAGGATTCGAACAACATTCACATCTGCACAGTTAAAAGAATTGGAACGAGCCTTCCTGGAAACTCATTACCCCGATATTTACACTCGGGAAGATTTGGCAATGAGAATTGACTTGACAGAAGCTCGAGTACAGGTTAATTACCACAAGTTATTCGTTTGTTACCTTTTCCCAGCAATAAAGATATTAAATTATGAAAAGTTCGAAAAATGAAAGCATGAAGAAATCAAAATTTTGCCATACAGATATTTAAAAATTAATGCTTTCTGAACAAACTTGGTTAAGGAAATTTCGAGGATCGTCCCCCATTTTGCAAGGATTAAAATTGTAAAATGAGGGCGACCATCGATATTTTAGCTTCACTGAAGCTATCGTAATACCCAACAGATTCATTTTTAGGTTTGGTTCCAGAATCGAAGAGCTAAATTTCGAAAACAAGAAAAAATGCGACGTATGAAGGAAGAAATTCGCGTTCAAAAAAATACACAATCCGGTGGTAATAGTCTCGGACAAAATAATGAGGATGATAAAGATCGAAACTGTGGGCATGAAGTTTCATCCAGTAATATCTTACTTGCTGGAGTTCTACAATGAATATTCTAAAATATCAAAAGCAGCTCAGAATTTAATTGTATAAATGCGATTTGGAAATCGAATAATTCATCCATTAAAAGCTAAGGATGAGTAGCCTGAGATATACGTCTTAAATTTAAGGAAAAATCTGTAATATTAAGTAATATTATAATATATTCGTCAAAAAGCTAAATAAAATTCATGAAATGGATGTTAAAACTAAAATGTAACACGCTTGGTAAATTATGTTCCTGGTTTTCCAGAAAAATTCGCTTTAGATTTTCAATTTCTAAAACTATTTCGAGTAAGAAATGTTAAAAAAAATTTTTAAGCAATTAGTTGTAAATACATTTTATTTCAGGCTTTATTTGGATAAGACACTTTAAGTAATTGATTGTCATATAAGTACAAAATTCCATCATAATCTTCTATTATCTTGAAATAAGATGAAATATGAAAATGAAAATAGTGTCATAAGGCATATTCAATCCTGCCGCTAAGTAAGCGTTTACGTTCTTCTAAATTATTGCTGATTCGGAAAACCTTCTGTACCATTAGTGTTGCTGCTTCCGATGAATAATTTCCGGCCACCGAATCACCAACAGAACGCATTTCTCGCTGAAAGAAAAAACTACTTAAAATAAATCTACTGAATATTTCCAAAAAATTCAACATTTTCAACTATTTTCAAACCTTTTAAATTATTTTGATTTGGCAAAAAAACAAACTACTGATTGATGAAAGTCAGCTGCACTATAGAAAGTATAAATAAGAATGTTATGGAAAGAAAAAAGTCTATCGACACATTTCTAAAGAAGGCCCAAATTCTGGGGGAGCTAATGCATATCTATCTACATAAATATATATCGAGATTATTCTCTTTGAGATCGGCATCGGAATGAGCACAATTAAAAATGTCAACGAAGTCAATGAAAGGGCAAGTCTGATGCTAGCAACACTGTAATTCTAGCTTACAAAGTCTATTTTTGAGTATATCGCCAATACTGCAGTTAAAACCTCGTAACTGGATTTGTCTTACTATATATATTACATATAATTCAATCATTTTTAAAATTTTCAAGCACAAAACTACTACACTATATTGAAATGATCATTTCTCTTTCACAGCGAAACATCTTTGCTACAAGCTTTGCGACTTGTCAATATAAAATGAAAGAAAAATGATGCAATAGCTTAACGCGTTCACCTAATTGCAAAAGAGAATTTCTTTTTCTGCAAAAACATTTAATAGTCAATAACTTACTTCAACATATTTCACAATTTCCTGGTCACTCACATCATAAAATTGCACAGCAATAAAGGAAATACTCAACAATACATCCAATTTCGTGTTTACGATTTCCTCCGAAGTTTCCGGTATTAAATTTGTTGCTTGTAACAAACTCCTACAATAAACAAACGTCTAGCTTTCAATAAAAATATTCAATCTATAAATGGAAAATTAGAGGATTGATTCGAATCCCAAAGTTTTCAAAATAATTTCCAAAATTATTCAAAATTATGCTACTTGTAGTCACTTTGAATATCTATTGTAATCACTATGAATATATATGATGTTATACCATTTTAGTAAAATCACATACTTGAAAAGAGGCAATGAAATTTTATAAAAACGCTTCTTCTCATCCTTGTTTTCATAATGTCGAAAAACAAGCGCTAGCTGAAAAAAAAAAGTAGTTTCCGCATAGTAAAAAACGAGTCACTTTTTCAAGAACTGGACAGTAAGTTTATCCAGAATATGCTCAAAAGACCACCAAAAATCTGTAATGTATCAGTCCTTGACATACAATAACAAAATTCTGAAGTTCGCATCATTCGATTTTTCAGTTATCGGTAGCTCAAATTGTCTGTTTCTGCTATCTAAGAAGTTATATTAAATATTGAACTGCGAGTAAGTCTTAGCTAGTGTTTGGAGATCAAATATTCTAGACTATATCATATGGTAGCACTGTTTCGAAATTACTGAATCGATTAAAATACAAATTGGAATTTTTCTAAGTTTCATAAGAAGAATCTGTAAAAACTTTAAAAATCTACAAATATTGCAATTTTTTACCATATGAAATGTGTAGTAAATGCTGAACTGATAATGTGAAAGCCAACGAGACGTAGCGATGGGAATAATTTTTGCCAAGAAACATAACCATTCTTCGCAGATAGTAATTTTGTCCTGTACATCTGTTGTATTGTTGAATTTGCAAGCAAAAACATTGTCCACTAAAGAAACATCATCTAAAAATTGCAAGATTTTAGTTTCAAAGTTTTAGAACATCAAAATCCATATTTATCGGAAAACCTGGTAAGATGAAAAATAATCAAATACTGAAGCTTGATCATGAGGCTATTGATTTTAATCACAACAAAACATGCTTTAACAATTTCCAATCTATAAATATGAATAACAATGAAAAATGTGGAGAGCTGATAGAAGAGAAATCCTGATACCCAATGCAGCGCATTTTCCGTTATACTCCGAAAGTTATCATGATAATGACTATCTATCCACTCTAATTCGTTTATGAGTAGAACGGTGAAATCCTGAATTAGTAGACAATTTCAACCAAATAACCAAAATTTCCCTTTACATTTACTCTAGAATCAGTCAAAGCGAAATTTTAATAAATCTGAATTTAAAGAAAAATAAGAGATTCAAAAATATCTAGATTTAGTTACATTCCATAACAGATTACTGTTTTATATATTACCATAATACTTACCAATATCAAAATTTTCATTGTTGTCAATCGCTTGCTGTAATTTTCCTAGTGCTTCATCATTTTTCTTTAACATTGATGTTGTGAATGCATCATCCAAATAGCTACTTTGTTCCGTATCGTCTGTCATATCAGTGTTTGTTTCTAGAAAAATAAAGTAATTTAAATTCCAAAATTAGCATTTAATTTATACTGTTATTCCATTACATTCTTACCACATTTCCTATCATATTTTTTGAATATCATATATACGTATATCTACTGTTATGATTAAACGCGTTATTTACAAGATTAACCTATTTCAAAAAGTCTTTGACAATAATAGAATACTATAAAGGAGTGAGGCGTAGAAAAGATTTGTCTGTAAGAGGATAAAGAACTCATACCACTGCTAAGATTCGTAAAGGTGAGTCGCATTTGCCTGCTGCGAAAGAAATAAAATTGAAATTAAGCTAAAAAAAAAAAAAAAAAACAGTTCTGGACTAAGGCTCGATTCTCTTTATTAGATTCAACCCCAGATTTAAAAGCTGTGAGGTGTTTGTATTACAGATAGGTAGAAAAAATGCAATAAAAAAATAATAGACAGAAAATTGGAAGGGGAAGCAGAAACAGATAAAAATATTTCTTCCGAAATTATGTGTCACTCCCTATATGACGTAATGAATCCAAAATCTCATTATCGGAATCTAAAAACAAATGTGAGATTTGCGAGTCAGTAAAATAATACTTATTTATCTATAAATTTATCTATCTTCCCTATTTATCTATAAAAATCGTATGTGCACTAATCTTAAAGTGATTTCTTGGTGATCGACTAGAAAGAAAATTCTCCTAATACTAAATAAATTTCCTGGAAAGAAAAAAAAGACGAGAAACAAGAAAAAAAAAAGCTTATATCTTAAGAAATAATGCATACTAATAGAAAACTGCTGTGCGGAAGAACCTGCTGTATCCTCGTCCATATTTGGAAATTTGTAACTTGGTGATGGAGAGCCAGATGGTGAAGATAATCCCATGGATTCTGAAATTTTTGAAAAAAATATGCATTCCATATCACAGCAATAAGAAAAACAAGTCAAAGCTAAATTCTAGAACAAATTTTATACAGATATGAAATTTTAAGCAATTCTTACTACCATAATTACTAACAGGCCAACTTCCTATACTAATGTATACAGTTTTGATTACGTTTTTTTGAAAATTTTGGTATTTCAAATAATGCGTAATCAGTAGACGAAAAATAGAAATGCGATATTAATTTCCTCTTCTTTTCATTTTCACATTTATTATCATCAGTGAAAGTAACAGCAAATATTTGATCAAACATAATTATAATGGATTTATACAGTATTACCAAAGATTCATGAAGTTTTCCAAAATCCCTTCATTCTTATTGCTAAGCTATATAAATAAAATCTCTGATATATACCTTCACATGCCAGATCAATATTATCGATTCCTGTGATTCTTTCTCGTATTCTTGCCCATACCGGATTATCTGAAACCACTATCTTGAAAAAAATCTTGAAGTTCATCAAAAAATAAAATGAAGTCAGAAAAGAACTCAGTGAGAAATGTCCATGAACTTTCTTGCAATGCAATTCACCAAGAAAAGCTCGGAAGAGAAATTGAAGTAGGATTCAAAAATAGGTCCATCATAAATGAAAAACTTAAAAATTTAAAAGTAATAAGAACCAAAGAAAAAAAATGAAACAAATTATACCATCAAGATTTCGGCCATTTTTTGATGATGTTGACGATGGAGTACTGGTACCTCCAGTTTCACCACCACTCTCCACTTTTTCATCTATACTTTCAGCGTTACTCATTGCAGTATTTGAATCTTCCGCCCAAATTTCCAAGACTTCGCGAAGATTAAGTCTAAATTATCAGTATAAAAGCAAAGAAATCCGGTACGAGTCTTCTATGTAAAACAGAATCCTGCAAATTGTTTTTTATTTAATTTGAGAATACGTATATAACAGTAAAGGAAGTTATTTAAACTTCGCAATATCATAAGCAAGTAAACCTAAGACAAAGTTACAGTTATCAAGTAGAAGTAAAATAAAATTAATTCAGATACAACCAATCCAGATATAATTCAGATTCATACAAATAATTAATATAAGAATATCAGTACTCAACTCTACAGCGACTTAACATCATTCGTTATCGGGAAAAGGAAAAGTTGAATGACAGTAGAGATCCTATCGATAATACTAAATGACCTATAACCAGTCAATGAAATGGCGCAGTGAGAAAAGTTTGGCAAAATTAAATTAGATTTATTATCGATATCATGCCAGATTAAAATTTGGTCCAGTCAGTTTTCTTTAAATTCATCTGAAAAATTGCAAATTGCAAAGCAGAGAAATGTAAAGTATGCAAAGGACAATTATGATCTGAGTAAATTATACACAGAAATACCTTATCTGGGAATGAATGTTAAAAAGGAAATTTTATAACAGAAAATATGCAAACAAAGTAAGGAGAACGCTAACAGCAAAATATCTAAGGAAAGCACACGTGATATACAAACGTGTAAAAGACACGTGAAATAAATGATGCATACGTAACCACATAGACGCCTATGCTTACTCAGGAAAGCCCACAATAATATACATGAACAAAAAAACAATGAAACCAAAGCAGAACAGCCTCCAAACCAAGATATCGAGGTATTCAACTCTGATGGAATGGTTTATGAAAAAATCGTGTATTGTGAAATCATTATTTTCGAATGGATTTCCTTTTTTTTTTTACTATTTATTTTTCCAAGTTCAATTTATTTCAGATTTTTTCATTTCTTTCTTCCTAAAACTTTCGCCATACTATATTAAAACATGAAAATTCCCGAGGGATAAAGATGGCGAATACATAAATTAAGTTGCGCAAAAAAAAAAGAAAAAAAAATAAATAATCGCTTAAATGCAAATCATTCAGAATATTGCCATTACTTGTGGCTGACGTAGTGAAACTTTTTGGGTGAGAAAAAGAATGAGTAACGTACATGTAATTAATTTATTTAAAGTACTCAGAGTATTAATTATTTAATGGATATATAAAACTGATATCTCTTAAACAATTAAATTGATTAATTTTAAATATTCTTCAAAGAAGATCATTCGAATAATCTGTATACTATTTTATTTTGTTGTTAGAAAATGTTTGACATAATCATTTCCATTAGTTGATTTATCTGAAAATATGGGAAAAATGATGGCATCATTTTTTTTTTTTTTAATTTTTCAAAAAATGGGAATAAACGGATATAATCTATCTGCAGTAATTCTATAACATAATAATATATGCTCTGAAAAGATTTTACAAAAAAGAATGAAGGTTTTTTTTCAACAATTTTCAACTAATGATTAGAGGAAAAGATAATATTTCAGCAATTTTTTTCGCTCAAAAATTGAAAAAAAAAAAAGTATAAGCTTTATTTGATCACGTTAACAAAAAATGATTAGAGCTATAATAACAATATTATGATACAATGATATCTAGAATATTTTATAAGAAATTACAGTACTATTATACTATGTTGTCTAAATATCATTCAACATCACTATATAACAAATAAAATATTCCATTATTCAGAAATAAGGATCCTACACAGACGATGTTAGTGCTAAGATGCTATAAAAATTAGAATTATTTATGTAATACTTGGATATTCTGAAAGAACCTACGAAACAGATAGTGAATTAAAATTTAAACAGAAATAACAACAGAATTTGATAAGAAGCAACAGAATATCAGAAATATTAACATATTACGACGATGATATTGCTATAATATCATCAAAGTAACAGGATTATATTAACGGAATAGTATGATTATATCATGCAAAAAGTTACTATGATTGTATTATCAATATACCATAATGAGTCATTAAGATATCTATTTTCTGCGATATATATTTTGTTTAATTTAAAATAGTTCCCAAAAAGAAAGATGAAAAAATTTTAAAAAAAATTGAAAAAGTATGGCAAATTAAGCGTTTATACTTCAAGAAAAAAAGGTAAAGAAACAACTAACCCGCTGGTACATGGTGTTGAGATATCTGATACACATAAATCTTCCAAACTTGAACTTTTTGTTGTTCGTTTCCGACTTGCAATCCAGGCTCGATTTGCTTTCACACTTTCCAAAGATCGAAATTCACATTGATGCGGTACTACTGGATTTTCTGGATCAGTTATAATACGGCCATCTCGAACAATCAATGTTGCACAGGTACCACGATTCAATTTATACTTATACCAACATTTTGTGCAGCGATAGTAACGTGAACGACCATCTTTGGAAGATGAACTGAAAATTTTACGAAATTACATGAAGAAGAAAAATTAATACCAAATATTTGAGATTATTTCAAAGTTTATGAATGAATTGAAAAGATGGTATTTTTTCTTTTAGAAAAAATTCTGTCTAAGATGGATAAAAAAGAAATAATTGGCCATTCTATCATTAAGAAATCCGGAATTATAAGGATCATTCGCAAAAAAGAACGAGCAAATGATTCGAGCTAGAAAATGAAAGCAAAGAAATATAGTACTATTTATTTGTTAGATTCCTGAGGAAACTTGAAGTCAAAAAAAATAAAAAAATAAAAAAAATTATGACAAATACTTTTCCATCCTGAAACCCAAACCTTCATAGATATATATGAGTAGCAACACATTGATGATACGAACCGGAAAAAGAATTCAATAGCTAATTCAGGATTGGTTCTTGAACGATACATTATGACATGATTCTTGCCACCATGTGCTTCAACATAAACCGGTTCACCATAGTCTTCCGTTGTATTTAAGGCATTTAAAGCATCTATCTTATTTATCGTTTCCACCGTGTTTTGCGTATCTACCGGATCCATATTTGCTGAAAATTTTCATGAAGGAGAAAAGTGAGAGAAGAATTTCAACAATTTTTTCTTTAACATATCAGTACTGATTTTTCAAAAATCAAAGATTAAATACATTTATATGTCTACTTTAATTACTTAACCAATATTTTATGATTCATAACTCTCCTTAACTTTGAGCGATATTTTCATCAGTGTTAATTATTGATAAATGTATATCAGTGTAAGCGATATTATAAAATACTAATTGTCCCGAATTATTACAACTATTTCTTCATTCTGCTATTTTTGCGACCTTTTTTTCTTGCATATTTCCCCTTTCATTTGAATTCGGTAATTCGGTTATCAATTATTTACATCATTTACATTATTGGTCCTTTGAAATTTATACCAATAATGCGAAGATAATCATATTTAAATCTCACAATGTCGACCTATTTTATTTTAATAAATTTTTCAAATTTAGTACATATACGGACTCATTCCTATATATATACCCACACACATATACTCCCAAGCTATCCTGCCGAATATTTTAATCAATGTAGTGGTACTTCGTCTCGGTTCCATTCAATTGATATCTTCTGCATTCGTATGTATCTGTCTGTTTGTCTGTTTGGAAAGAATTTGTTAGTCCACATTAAAATGCATGTATACACGTGTGTGTGTGTGTGTATGTGTGTGTGTGTGTGTATGTGTATGTGTGTGTATGTGTATGTATGTGTGTGTGTGTATGTGTGTATATGTGTATGTGTATGTGTATGTGTACCCCATGGCCGTTAACTTGTCCTTGGATGGATTGATGCAGC
This sequence comes from Onchocerca volvulus, assembly GCA_000499405.2. NCBI lineage: Eukaryota > Metazoa > Nematoda > Chromadorea > Rhabditida > Onchocercidae > Onchocerca > Onchocerca volvulus. Next base: position 887,652 of record HG738137.1, read on the forward strand.
GTTTCTCAGCAAAAATCGAAAAATTTCGTATGGTACTAAACGGGAAAGCATCATAGGATAGATAGAAAAAGAAATTATTTGAAATGTAAAATTATTTTAAAAATAATCATTATTAAAAGAACCAACCATCCTTCCTAATAAATAATATCAATATTTTCATATCGAAACTATGGTACTACGCTGTGATACTTACACTACATCGTACTACCGCGATATTTGCTAAGAAGACACTCTGTAATACTATTGTATTATTCAGATAGATTCAACATGGTACCATATGGTACTCATAAACACACTGCATGGTACAGTGTGGTACCAAAAAACATCCTACATAGTACCGTGCGGTATCTGTACACTAAAAGTACATGTGAGATTCTAAACAGGCACTACATGATTGCTCAACTCTCGACAATTGTGATAATAATATATGCTGCTAGATAACTATTTTCTACAAATTTCAATATTTTTCCACCTGTAATACCAAAACAAAATTACCAGGAAGTATCAAGATAATAATCAAAACTTGAAATTAAGGCATATTTCTTCAAATTGCAATACTTATCAAGTGGTATAGATGACAAAAATATAATATATACATATAAACAAAAATAAGATGGAAAAATATTGAAATTTTGTAAAAAATAGATAATCTGGATATATGCATCAAAGAGACAGTATCAAATTTACAGTATTACATATCATAAAAGTAAAATATATGCAGAAAAATATTATATTCGGTATTTGAAATATTCTTTATAAACATTTCACGTTTAAGCAAAAAAAAAAAAAAAAAAAAAAACCGTTTAAGCAAAAATATTTTCGATTTAAATTCAACATTTCCTATTTAATACATAACTTTGATTAGTATATTAACTAAGATATGATATAATCATTGTGTGAATAATTGATGATTTCTTCATTTCTTTAAATTTCATCTTTTTATCTAGAAATTTTTTCCAAAGTTAAATTGATTTCCGAAATGAATACTTTTTTTTTTGGAATTAAAAACGAAACCATGAATTACTCATTATCTCATTTATTAACAAACTAAACTAAACAGCAACTATCTTCCTTGGTCAACTAAACTAAACAGCAACTATCTTCCTTGGTCATTTAATATGAACAACAATTGCAAGGTCACAAATCAATCAAACTTTGCAAAATTCCGTCGGTACAATCAAAAATCTTTCAATCATAAGCAACTGAATATAAAAGAGATTCATTAATATTCGTAAGAAAAAAAATAGCTTAATTTAATTTGAAAGAAAAAAAAATATGGAAAAAAAAAAGAAAACTGGACAAAGCTTGTTAGAGGATAAGCACTGAGACTGGATCAAGTTTATATTAAAGCTTATATTTAGGAAAAATTTTAAAATTTTATGCGAAATAATTCTGAATTATTCATTACTTAGTAAAAGATTTTAAATTATTTTGAAAAGTGCAGAATTTAATTTAAAATAATATTTATTAAGTATTAATAACAAGCGATAATCGGAAAAATGTTAACGAAGTTAAGTTTTAATTATGATCAATTTTAAATACCGATTATCTATTTTTAAATTTTTAATTAAATAATGAATAATTCATTATTATTTTTGGAACAATTTTAAAATTTTTTCTAAATATAAACTGTAGTATAAACTTGATCCAAGCTCAATGTTCCCATCCTCTAACACAAGACAAGACTTGTCCAGTTTTCTTATCTAGTAAATAGGATTGAATGATGACGAGAAGCCATGCTTTTATCTTTTCTTTAATGCAAATTACATCTTATCATTTCGACTAGAATTTCCATCCAATCGTATTAATGTATGTGTTGAGTTTATGATAGAAGTAAGTAAGCATTTTTACTTTATTCTAATAACACACATATAACTCCTCTTATCAAAATTTCTATTTTATTGTCAACTAACTGATATCAATGATAACTTTATTTCCTTCTTCACTTCCTTTCATTTTTTTTAATTCTCTTCTAACATATCCATCCTCTCCTCGCTTTCCTTTCAATTCGATCAATCACTATTTCGTTGTTAAACAAGCTGGAAATAAGAAAAGAATGGAACAACAACACTGATTCTCGTCTATCTGTCCTTCCATTTTGGAACATCAAATATACCATCCATTTCATCCTTCAGATTCATTCATCATACTTTTTTCTTTCTCCCTCTCTCTCTCTCTTTCTCTCTCTTTCTCTTTCTCTTTCTCTCTCTCTCTCTCTCTTTATGAAACTTCATTAAATGAAATTAATGATAGCTTACAATTGAGTAAGCAATCGCAATTAACAATAATAATAGCAACAATAATGGTAATAATAATAATAATAATAATAATAATACTGGATGAAATCATTACAATGTCTCTGCTATCTTTTGTGTATTGTTAATGTTTGATGAAGAGTGAAACATTTCGAGCACTTTTAATTGAAATCAAATGAACTGGAAATAAACAAATAGTTACCCATCATCATACCGAGCTACTACTACTACTACTACTAATACTAATACTATCTGCAATATTTGAAATTTATAGAAATAATATTGAAAAATGATAGATTTGAGGTAAAAAAAAAAAGAAATAAGTAGAAATTTTTTTCGATTCCATTCTTTTCTTTTTTCTCTCTTTTTTAACATATATCATATTTTCCTGTTCACTTTTTCCAAATTTTTTACCTGAGAATAAAAAAAAAAAAAGCATGAGAATAAAATGTAGGAAAATAAGAAAACTTCTTCTGCCCGAGAAGAGATCGGGAGAAAATGAATCGAGGAAGAGGAAATCGTAGGCTCGTAAACGGAGGAATGAGAAATCGCGGGAGAGTGACCGGAAGAAGAGGAGATTGCACGTATGATTAGTTCAAATTAATCAAATTAATCAAAGAGATTAGAAGAAAGAGCATTAGTAGAAGACGTATTAGTAGTAGTACCATGTTGCTGACGCTCAACTCGAACCGTTTGGAATGGATGAGACGATCCATTCCAAACATCCATTTCAACCGTCCGTTCCTCCGCACGTCCGTCCGTTCCCCCTTCCGTCCGTCCGTCCGTCCAACCACACTCGATGGTACCACACACTGAATACTTCTAGACACACGCACAAAGACAGACAGACAGACGGACAGACAAGCACACACACACACACACACACACGTAATGACATAAGGGCACTGGTTGTTCTTCAATTGTTGTTTCTCTCTCTGCTCTATGCTTCATATTTGATGGTACTACTGAAGTTGCAGTATTTGTGATCTGAAATTAACATATTAGGTTTACTAAGGTAGGCTTAGAATGGATAATTGTATTGGTGATAATATCATGATAGCTTTTGTTATCTTTATCTTCAAATGCTTTCGAGAAGAGGGAACTTCATTATCCTTATCATTTTGCAAGTACCAGATGAAGCCTTTCTTGCTTTTTACTTGCAGCATAGAAAGAGAGAGAGGGAGAGAGAGAGAGAGAGGGAATATACCGATTGTTAAAAGGGATTGACGAGAGCTGGCAGAAGGCGAAAATTTGAGGGGAAGTGAGGAGCAGTGTGTGGTACTAGACGAAACAGATGAGCCATCGTTTCCTGATATTTCCTTCATCCTTCCTTTCTTGGAGCAGACCACGGATGAATCCTTCCCTCTGCTCCCAGCATCTCATCAATTTTTGATTTTAAATTAATTCCAGTTCCATTCATTTCAACGATTATTGAATAATTGCATTCATTTTGTTATATCAGTAGCGAAACATATACATGAAAAATTCTTATCTAAAGTTATAAACGATATGTATGAACAAACATTTTGTACAATACATGAATTGAATATGAAATCTAAATAAATTAAAGTTGCAAGTAAAATAGTAAAAGTAAGAAATAAATGAAAAAACAAACTCTTATTTAAAATGTATCGCATTTCGCATGTTATACCTGTATTTAACATTGAAATTCTTACCTAAATTAATATATAGAAAAGTACCCAAAAATGATTGAAAGAGAAGTCTTCAAAACGTAAACCGCACTGCCACAAAAATCGTTCATCATAAAAAAAACACATATTAATTGAAAATGAAATTCTTACTCAATAAAATCAAAAAATAAAATAAAAAAGGAAGTAAATCAGAAAAAAAGAAAAAAAAGGCATCATCTATAAAATTAGTAATGTATAAAATGCTTGCTTTCTCCATAAATCAATACTGGTGATTCTATTTATGTTATAATTCCCAATTTTTTCCTCTTTTTTCGCGCATCACTTAGTGAAATCCTTCCGGGAATTCTTATCATTCCACAAAGTTTTCTTTAAATCAGCAATTAATAGTAATTTCGGTTACGCATTTTATTGGAAATTAACTTTTTTGAATGATAGCATTAAAAAAGCTCTTTCTTTTCCCCTCTCTCTCTCTCTCTCTCTCTCTTTCTTTTTTCCCGTTATTATAATCTAACTATATTTACCTTTGCTTTTTTCACTTACTTTTGTTCACTTTTTTTTTTTTACTTTTTAATTAAAACAATTTAAATAACTATCTCAATTTGTCCAATTTGTTTTTTTTTCTTTTTTTTACTAACACTTTCTTGTTTTCTTTCATTTATTTTAGCTTTTTATTTTCACTAAACAAATTAATCCATTAATTTAATTTCATAGATACGATAAATTTTCAGCAATTTTTCACTTATTTGAAATTAAAATTAAAAATGAATAATTTTTAAATTCAACAGCAATCACTACAATTCAAACTGAACTTATCTACATGATTCAAATCATCTTTTGATAGCTAATCATTAACGATTTGTTGGAAAGAATATGATGAATAAACAGGGATGAGATAGATTTAAAGTGGTACTTCTCTTTTACCCATCATAATTGTGCCAAAACAATCGATGGACAAATGAATGAGTACCATGGAAAGATAAGTACCATTTGGTGCTAGGAGCAAATGGTACTTATCTTTCCATGGTATTCACTTGTCTTTTTTTTCATACTGTTTGTATAATTTTTATGAACAATTTTCATCTAACATATCTGTAAATATAATATATCAATTTAAAATTTGATAAAATTAAGGAATATAAATTTCTGCAAATGCTTCATTCGGCAGTATTTATCATATTTCGAGCAACAATACTGCGATTTACCAAAATTCTTTTGCGTACCGAAACAAATCAAAAGTAGAACATAAATTAAAAATGAATTTTGTTCACTTCCTTTGTTGATAAAAAAAGAAAAAATGCAAGTGGCTGAAAAATTGAATTAAAATTTAAAATTTTAAAATAAACATTTTAAAATGGTTTGCCTATAAATGCAAAACATTATTTAAGTAGCAAAATTATGAATTTATTAAATAGATAATCTTTGTCAGTAATGTTTAACGAATTCATCATTTATCTGTTTTCCTAAAACTTTGATGCTCATTTGTTTATTTAAATGTAAAAAGAAGTTTTATTTTCATAAACAGTAGAAAAAAATTGAATTTGCACATTTCGAAGGAATTTTATTTGAAGTCTGAATCTCCTCTGCTTGTGGATTATTTTCTTAATCTTCATCGGAAAAATGTTGTTTCTGGACAAAGGTCAATCGGAGTCAAATACCAGCGAGCTAGCGAGTACCAAAGGTCATGGATCATTTATTTGAACTAGGGAACGTCACGAAAGAGTATCAAAGGAAAGGTCATTACTGTTCGTTCCACCTCCCAATCACACTTTCAAATATCTTATTCAACTCATGAGTATTAACTTTATCCCTTCTTCTCGTTCCCGGTAATTGAGAAATCTCGAATCAGTGAAATAACAAATACTATCAGCTATCAATAAGAAACTTTAATTCATTAACTTTTGTTTATTACATTTCAAAACTATACAATATAAGATCAGTTAGTATCAAAATTTCTGATTAAAATTTAAAACTTTTACCGGGAATGGTAAAAGTTTTAAATTTTAAATTCTAAAACTGTCATACATAATAGTATGACATCATAAATATAAATATTTTAAAACTGTCATACATAATAGTATGACATCATAAATATAAATATGATATCATCTATAATATATGACTGAAAGATCATACATAATAGTTGTTGATCACAAAAATATCAATCAGATGTGATTGCATTTTGAAATACACAATTAACAAGTTCTGAAAAGAGCAAGCAAGGTTTAAATCATTAAGCTAACAAGAATCAAAGGTTAATGAATCAAGAAATCGATTAGAGAGTTGAAATTATCAATGATTTAATTAACGAATGTTTCAAGTAAAAGTATCCGGTTTTTGATGCCTTTTCTTCAAACATAAACGATTGTTTGATCATTTTTTTTTCCTTCCTTTTTTTTTTTTTTTTTTGATTTCACCTCCTTAGTGCGATGACATTTTAAGTGATCAGGAATGGGACAATTACACATGAAAATACATTTAATCTAAAACAATCAATCAATTCATTCTCTCAATAGCAGTTAATTTAATCCATCAGAATATATATATTTAGCAGACTTCTAATTAGCAGATGAAAATAATGAATGGAATAAAATTATTTGATTCTAAAATATCAGAAATTAATAATGCGAATGAAATTTTTGAAATGATAAAAACTATTTGAAAAAAAAACTAGACTGCTACTTTAGTCTTTATTATCAGTATGAATGAACTTATTATCATAGATGTCTTCTGTTTAGTTTCCATTTTATTTGAAATAAATAAATAAAAATGATATCATCATAAAATAATAAAATATTTACAAAAAAAGAAAAGGAAAAAAAAAAGAAATGCACAAATTAAATTATATATTGTGAAGTTTAATTTACATTATCTTCGATGGAATTTGTGGAAAACAAAAAAGAAAAATTGTAGTTAAAAAATAAATTTAAAAAATAAACGAGTAAACAACCGTAAAACTAATCGATGGATGCGAAAATTGATTACGGAAACAGTACTGTGATAAAAGAAAATACAAAAGGCATGAAATATTTTCGTTTTTCTTTCTTTTTTTTCTTCTTTAATTTCAAATATCGCTCAAATAACTTGGCATATTACTGCTGTGAATCTGCCTTATAAATAGATAAATTTGATGAAACAGGTTGGCAGATTACATTTAAGGATACGTAGTACCACTGTTTACGTTTTTGTCCTTTTTGATCGAAACCAGGTCAAATTATCCGACAATACTGATACAGTCACGGATAAACTATCAATAAACGGAAACTGCGTCGATAAAATATCAATTGCAATTGGATGCATAAAAAGCTAATTGCAAAATATTCACGGGAAAAGAAAAATTTCTCGAACCGAAAGTTTTGATTACTCTATTTATCAGGAAAAAAAAAAAGAACAGAAAGTAAGGCTATCTGGACAGTTTGGAAACATTTAGAAATTAAGGAGATTAAATAGATAGACTAAAAAATTTCACTTTCCTCTTTCTCAGACAATAACATTTAGCAATTCTTATCAATCTTTGTTGTCTCTTCACACACAATACTTTTTCTTCTTTGTCTACCATCTTTAATTATTATTGCATAATATCAATAAATTTCCTTAATTTCAACATACTCATTTGAAAATTTTTAGCATATTTTATATCTCTTCAATTGATTACACAATTTTCTTCTTCACTTGCAGTCTTTTTCATTTCATATCAATTTGTTTCCAAATGTGAATATTTTTTAGTTCTCCTCAAAAACATATCACATTTCCATATTTACTTTTTTTCAAATTTAATTCGAAATCTAAAATTCAAACCCTCTCGAGAACAATTTTAGATTTTCAGCATTAATAGAGATGTTATTATTCATATATTTTTGTAATTACTGTCCTAAACTTGACCTTGAACTAAATAGATGCCAACATTTATATAACTTTGATGACCGGAATATTGCAGTGGCAGTTTTAGAACTGTTAGTATAAAACAAAAAATTGCTATTACCAGAAGTTTCTCCTTCATCCTTTTAAAAATTATACGAAAATATTCATAGAACTTCCAGCAGACGTTGACCCCAACATCTCGCGAAATTTGACCTCACATTGATGATCACTAAATAGTAATTTAAAATATAATAAAATAATAAATGATTTCTAGCTTTTACGAGCAACTTAAGAGAAGAAAATACTGTATAAGATTAAGGAATCTAAATTACTGACACTTTAATTAACAGGTAAATTATATGAAAAGGCGATTGGGGGGATGACAAAAATGACTCTAACGGTGACGATAATCACTGGAAAGAGTAGCTTACTGTAAATGACAAAACCATCTTGTCATGAACTTTCTTGCAAAGTTGATTTTGCCAATTTCATTCTTTTTTTCTGGCTGAATCTGCTGAATAGTGCAAAAAGGAAGAACAGTTGAAGAAAAATGGAAAATCTTTTGCAATTTAGTGATTTTTTCAAAATTTATAGTTTTTTTTTTCAAAATATTTAACTTTACACAACATGTAAATATCATGATGTTGATTTCAGTATAACACAATATGCAACACATATATAATATATTGAGTGATTATTCCAATATTTAAATCAAATAAAAATATCTCTTGCGCTTACTGTACTTTGTTACCTGCTTAAATACTATTATCTAATAGTTTAAATGCCATCCTTTGATCATATTTTAAAATCAAAATGTCATTTTTTTTCGCTTCAATTTCACTTAAAATGGTGTGTTTTAAAATTTTTTGATTAAATACATTCGCAAATCTCACCTTTATTTTGTAATAATTTTTAATATACTATTTTTATTTATTGATAAACTTTTTAGCTAATAACAGTACTTGCAAGAATAACACTTCATTTACAAAAAAAAAAAAAAAAAGATAGCAAAAGATAGCACTAAAAATGTAAAATTTTTTAACACTTTAAAAATGCTACTAATGTTTTAAACAAAATTGATAAATTATCAATGAATTAATTAGTCTTCTCAACTTTCACCGCTTCATTTTTAATTGTTTTTTTTTTCACTCAAAAACTTGCATTAATTCAAGAATGGCAACATTTTTGGGTAATATTAAATAGATTCGTTTGAAGACAATTTGTTTCTTGGAAAAATTCACATTTTCTACATTTATATTCATTCCATTTTTTTTTTTCATATCCAGCACGTAATTTAATTATAATTGAATAAGTAAGCATAAATCACATATCAATTTTAAACAAATATTACCTTTTTCGAATAGAATCCATAATTTCAAATATATAACTAATTTATTTCAGTCCATTTATTGGTTTAAATATCACTAATTAGTCTCTGAATCACTAATTAGTCTCTAATCTCACACTTGAAGAAATTATATTCACTAAATATTATCACATAATGACAAGCTCAAAACAAGAAAACTGTTTGAATATGTGATCAGATGATATAAAATCAGCATAGCTATGTGAGAAGAAATCAAGTTATCATTTTTGAAATATGCTGACAAAAAGTTTCGGAATTTTGACAAATAGCACATAAAAATCATCATTCATAGCCAATAATAATGGTGCGACAAGCAGAATCAGGTTTACGACCGATAATAATAATAAATAAATAATAATAATAGCATTAGCAGCGTTGATAATAATAATTACAGCAATAATAACAATAATAATACCAATAATAATGAGTAATAATTGATAGTAGTAATGATAAATACAATAATGATACAGCAGAAATGATAAATTCATTTGGAAATTAAAAATTGAAAGAAAAAAAAGAAAGAAAAACAAAATTAACAAAAATTAGGAAAGAATTAAGGAATTTATTATGCAAAATTAAAATAAATTAAGTGTAAATTTTTTCAAACTTTAAATGAAATAAATGAATGACATTTATTTGAATTTAAAATTGTGAGAGAGTATTTTTGTTTATTTTTTGTTGTCTTTGCTTTTTTTTTGTTCATTCCTGTTAATTGTTTATTGGAACAATTATTTGTTGCATATGAAAGGAAATGGAAAATAATCATGAAATAGAAGGGATATACGTACATAACACAACTTGAAACCGGTATTTCTCTCTCTCTCTCTCTTCTCTCTTTTAATTGAAGTGATTGAATTTAATGAAAAAAGAAGAGTAATGAAGAGGACGACGGAGAAGAAGGAAACGGTAAAATTTGTGATCGGTAATGATTAATTTCATTTTTTAACTTTAAAAAAAAAAATGAAAAATTTATTTCAAACATTTCGCCATTTCTTCGCTATCGTCATCACATACATCATCATTTCTATCGTCATCGTCATTCATTATCATTGTCATTATCACAATCACTGACAACGCACCACAATCAATACCAATCATCATTATCAGCACTATCACCATCACTATCACCGCTATCTCTACCACCACTATCATCATCATCATCATCATCATCATGGTTTACCGATACCAACATTATTTATGATGAATACCTACCAATTTTGGCTAGTCAATCAGTCGTATTTACCTTTTATTTTGTTTTCCTTTTTTTCCTTCTTTTTTGAATTAAATTCAATCTTTCGATAACTATTTTGATTGCTTAATTTTTGGTAATTGCCATGAGATGAAATATTTTGACACTTTTAAAAGGCAAGAATATGATGAAGAGAGAAGAATGCTAACAATAATATCAAAAATATTATTTTATTAATTAATAGATGAGAATAAAATGAACAAATTATTGCGTTTTTGTTTTTATTAATCAACAAAATTATAAAGGGGAAAAAAAAAGAATAACGAGTCTTCCGGTAGACTTATGGAATTTTGTAATTTATCAATTTTACTTCGTATAAGTTTTATCATACTTTCTTTCTTTCTATTTTCTTTTTTTTTTTTTTTTTTGTCAATTTCAGAACCGATTGCGTTGGTAAAAGTTGTTTTCTAATGGTTGAAAATCGTGAAAAAACTCATCAATTCAAGCGAACTTCTTCAATTGTCATTGGTAAAGCAATTTATCATTTTAGTAAATTAAATCGATTTTTTCGAAGAAAGTAAAACTAAAAAGTGAATTTTCAAAATCGGTTTTTGCGTAAGAAACGATAAAGAATTGATCAAGAGAAATGCTATCAATAATTTCAAATTTATCACCAAAAATGCAAAAAATTGTTTAGCATTAAATTTAGAATAGTTCTGTAATTCGGATATGCTCCAGTTTCCAGCAACTAAAGATGAAGCCGGTATTCCCAACGATAATACATCAAAGACTTCAACGGAATCATCAAATCCAGTTGTAGTACCAGTTGTTAAAGAATCCTCGAATGATTCAGTTGCTCCTGAAAAATTCGAGGCATAATTCATTTTCAATTTAGAATTTTTTCAATTTTTAAATATTTAATAATAAGATATTAAGAAAATTAGTTAAGTTAATTAATTAATTATACATGTGTAATTAATTTAATATATTAATTTAATATATATTAAGTAAATAATTTTACCATTTATAGTTTTAGTCAATTAGACTAATTTTCGAAGAGTATATTGGTAAGAGGAATAATTTAAATGGTATTGGAGAAAGACTGAAATTTGACGTTTGATTCTATTTCAACTTAGACATTTGCTATGATTGTTTTAGCTAGGTTTCGGATGTAATGATGATGCAAACGATAGGAATAATCTTTTATACAACGATTATTTTGAAGAAGAAGCAGACGAATCCCTTAATCCATATGATTTACTAATGCGAATACATTTTCCGATCAACAAAAGTCGCGCATTCTCACAATTGGAAAAATTCAAAAATTATTGGGAAAATTATTCATTTTATGCAATATGGCGTAAAAAATTCATCCAAGATCATAACTGTCAGGAACAAGATTTATGGAAAGAGGTTTGTTGTGTGCTTGAAAATTTGAATTTCAATTGTGGCTTTGAAATCCTGTATTTTGCAAATTATTGTGGCAAAAAACATTGGCAATTATTTGCAATTTTAAAACACAAATTATCAATCAATAGTTCGTTAATTCAACTTTTCAATTAGCTGAGTGATGATTTTTCTAAGAATAATGACTTCGATTATCTTCTTGATTTCTTATTTCTACTGATTTATAATTCATTCATGAAGTTTAATTTATTTTGGAAAAAACAATCGATCGATTTCATTTTCCTTTTTATGACTGTAAACGATCACATTAAATTTGCATTGATCAGTTAATTATAGATCGATCGATTGATTAGGAATTTTTCCTAACATTGATTAAATTTACATTTTATCATTGCTTATCTTTGCATTGGCCTTCTACAGTATCTCCATCTTCACTTTTGACATGTTCAGATTTTTCGCGTAAATGATAACTAGTTAACTTTAGCGCTTATCAGTAAAGAAAACTTGCGAAATTTGATTAGGCATTTCTGGGGAATATATATCTGCATTATGCACAAATTTTGTATTATTTTTTGCTTCATGACATGTTTACTGTGTCTTTAATTATGTTTATCAATATTATCTTATGATATGTACATTTCGCAATAATTAATTTAATTGTACTAACTAAAATGTATATTTCATTAAATACTGTTTTTATTCCTCTTAACATTGCAAATAGTGTTGTAGTGTCTTTTTTCAAATTTTACAATTAAATTTTTAAACATTTAACAAAAAATACAAAAAACAGATGAATGAAATAGATAGATATCAAAAAATCAAATATAAACATTTTTGAACATTTCGATTAATTAAATTCGTCAAAAAAATAATGCAATTCTCAAATTATTTAATTGCACTTAACTTTAATTAGCAAATATTTTTGATTAATTTATATAGTAGACTTTTTTCTGCAAAACTTTCTATAATATTTATTATTTTTAAAAACGGGAATAAAATTATTTCTTTTTTTCCGAATTGAGTTTTTTTTTTTTTATCTAGATAAGATTTCAATTTTTTTATAATATTCTAAGAGATAATTTCAATAATTCCACTGACTGCCGATTTTTCATTCTCTTTTATAAATTAGCGAATTAAAATATTTATTTCAAAAAAGAAAAAGAGAAAAAAAAATGGAATATTATAAGGTAAAGAGAAATTCCTCGTATGAATCTCCTGTATAAACCGGGAAGAGGTTAGGCAGAAGGACTTGTTTTTTTTTTTTTCTAAAATTTGACATAATCCATGATTTTTCTATCATTTTTAGCTCGCTATAGAATTATGAAACATTCATTTTAATGAGTAATTCAATACTGATTAAGAGGATGGTAGATTATTTTCGTCATTATTTCCCTCATAGTTTTTGTGTAAATTTCATCATAATTAAAATCAAATTCTTGTTTATATTATGCGCTGTTAAATGTTGTAAATTTTTAAAACTACTACTTTTCAAATGCTATCATCTGTCTATTTGTCCTTATTCGATAATTTTATTTAATTCTTATTCCGAATAATTGCTATCATCAATTAAAGTTTTTATCAACTTCTATTAATTTAAATATTTCCTTTCTTTTCTCAAATATTTGATTATTTATCGCAAGCAATCTATTTGTTTTAATTTATTTGCTCATTTTGGAAACTATTATTGCTTGTTTGTTGCTTTCATACACGTTTTAGCCTTATAATAAAACAATTTGTTAAAAAAAAAATTAATAATTTCAATTTCTAGTTTTTCGTGGAATCAATACCTCATTTATTGATCAATTTATTTCTAACATTTTATGTTATTGGTGGTGCTGCTGCATTTCAATTAATTGATGAAAATATAGCGCATGAAAAATTTTTCGATGTTATTCAATTCACCTTTACTACTATTGCTACTATCGGTATATTTCAGTACATTTCTTTTTCGTAGTTTAAGTATGAAATTATTCAAAAAACGATATAAATTCAGTAATAATTATAAAATTTTATTATTTGAAAAGAAAAATTTCTATAATCTTTTTATTAAAAAAAAAAATGCAACCAAACAAATAGTAATAGCTATAATTTTAAAAAGAGTAGAACTAAGTCTTTTAAGAATTAAAATGTGAATAAATTTAGTTGTAGCCTTTTTGATAAGTCAATTTATCATCGATGATTATTAGTTGATTGATAAGCTAATAAGAGACATAAGACTAAATGAAATCCGTACGAAAATCAAAGCAAAAGATATTTTATTTTGAAGTAATCTCAAGCTTAAGTATTTGATATTAGCTTGAACTTACAGTAACATAGGAAATATATTGAAATCATTATGTGTAAAATGGAAATAATCTGTAGATTTCTTAATTATTTTACTGTTACTGCGACTCTCCTTGCAGTACTGTTTAAACATTTTTTATGGGACATTTTCTGAAACTGGTACATCGTGATCTACCAAGATATAGTAATCTACCAAAATTCATTTTTAACTATACAGTAATCCCCAGAGGAACCTATTTATCTACTGGAATTAACTGATCTTAAACGACTGCTATTAAATATAAAACTTTCTTTTAGCTTAGATATTAACTTTAGACATTGATCTTATCATTCGTCAAAGTTTTTAGCTACCATTTCCGAATTACGATACCAAACAAAAATGGATGAAATTACAGTGACTTTTGTAGGTTACGGTAATATCGTTCCAACAACAGATGCAAGTAAATTATTTTGTATATTTTATACGTTGGTTGGAGTGCCACTTCTCTTTCTATCGCTAACTAATATTGGTCAATTCATCGCCGAAGGTTATTGGATTTTCTTGGCATCACTACGAAGGACACAAGTATTGCTTATAATTTAAAATATTAATTTTTTTAGCATCAAAAAAAGATTGATTGAAAATTATTATAAAAACCATCAAAATTTCCGCAATTTCCATATTCAAATAATCCAAAGATTTAGTTCGCAAAATTTTTACACTCTAAAATTTTTGATAAAAAATAAAAATTTTGAATACAAAAAGAAATTGAAATCATAGAAAAAAAACAATACATTATATATCCACCATTTCTAAAATGCCATCGATTAATTTGATCCATAATTTAAAATTAATCAAGAAATACTGATAAATAATGACAATATCGGAGTAATTAAGTTAAATTTCAAAATATTCATCGATTTATCTCATTTTGTCAAATTCGCATGCATATTTCAGTGCATCGACACAGCAGATGAGCGTCGCTTACCATTGACAATTGTTGTCACATTGTTGTTGTCACATTCGATTGTCGGTGGCTTAATATTTCATTTATGGATTGATGAAATGCCTGTTATTCCTGCAATTTATTTTAGGTTTATCACTTATCACTTATCATTTATCCATGAATAAACAAAAAAACATTTCTTCTCATTAACTTTTTATTTCTTCCATCTTCATTTTAATAGAAAAATTACAATGAAAAGAAAAATCAATCTTTCGCTTTTTTTTTTTTATTTTATCCTTTTCTTTATTTCATTCGAATCGAAAGTTTGCACCAATCAATATATTAATTTTAATCAATTTATTTACTTAAAATTTTGATTTTTTTTTTTTTTAGTTTTGTTTCAATCACAACAATCGGTTATGGCGATATAACACCAACACCGACTAATGCTTTTCAAACATTTATTATTATCCTTTATCTTGCAATTGGAATGGTAAGTTATATTGAAATTGATAATGAATTTTATTCAAAAGAATTTCGAAGGGCTCGAAGGAGTTGATTAAAGTGATAGAGAAGGATTCAAAGGAATTTAAAAATATAATTAATTGCAATTTAAATACTTAAAGAATCAATGTGAGTGGAAATAAATTATTTTATGTAATTATGATTTAAAAGGAGGGATAATTTATTTTATTCTAATGGTAATTTCAAAAATATTATGTATTATTATGCATCATATAAGTATCTTATCATAAAAATCACTTTTTCAGGTGATAATGTCAACATTTATCGCTTCACTTTATAATTACCTTCGAAGATTACACTATCTAGGACGTAATTTCAGCGGAGCAGCTCATGTTGAAGTATGGTTTGGTGGTACTAAAATGTCGGTATCCGAATTACTTTGTATTGTTGCAGAAGAATTCAATGTTAGTAAATTTATTTATTATTTTTGCAGAAAAGAAATGAATTAAATACTTCTTCTTTTCAAGATTTTTTCCTTTTTTTCCTTTTTCATTCTCAATAATTATTTCTTTGATAAATAAACTAAAATTTTATTTCTAATTTAAATAGATAATTTTAATTAATTTAAAGCAAATTACTTAAATGAAAAGCTAGTGTAAATCCTTTTATTTAAACTGAGTTTGATGCTCAGTAATTAAGTTCATTAGGGTGTAATTAATAACTGAGGTTACTCAGCAACTTACAGCACTTAATATCAAAATGATCTTTCTTTTTATTTATACAAATTCATTTATAAATTACTTTTCTTCTGAATACTTGTAAATATATAAACGAAAATACTTTGATTTTCTTTTTTCTCTTTTTTTTTTTTTTGACAAAAAACTTGAACAAATTCAGATAAATTATAAAATTAGTTTGTTTTTGAAAAATTTTATAGGTTTCACCAAAAATGCTTTATGAAGTACTGCACGATTTGGATGATATAATTACGGAAGCAACAGATCCAAAAATAAGTTTAAACATTGAAGAAAGACAAAGTCGTCGTCAGAGTCGGATTTCACGTTCAGAAATGCGTGGATTTCGAGAACGCATGAAAAAAGGTGTTCGAGTAATAGAAGACAAAGATCGAAAACCAGGACATGCAAGTTTTGCATTCAATTAAACTTACTAATGAGATGATTAAATATGGAAGATGATAATCATTTCTTTACTTGCATAGTTACTTTGAAGCTTATTATTTATTTTATCAACCTTAATTTTTAGGTAATGATAAAAACTGACTCTGACAAATGCTTAAACAGAATTCCACAAAATCAACGTGACAGTGTACGTAATTTTTCTTAATCATCAAATTTTTCAGCGAATTTTTAATACAATAATCGAATGTACTGATGAACATAAGTCATCAAAGAGTTTCATGATATCAACTATCAAATTGTTCTATATTTAATTAACCTATTCTATAAATTAAATTATCGTTTGAGCTGGCTTCTTCTGGCTTCTTTCATTGCTTGAAATTTCAATACAACGGTAATCGATTTAAAAAACTTTCCACTAAATGAAATTTAAAGCATAAATTCAAATTTCGATTGTATTTAATATTTTAAATGTAATTAATTAAAAATTGAAAGATACGTATAATTGAAATGAATTTTAAACAGGTGATACAAGCACTTGGCATGTTTCATCATGTGGTCAAGACGAAGTCAAATCTTACAGTTAAACGACGCTCATCATCAGTCTCAACAAAATTACATATGATCAATAATTCTCCGACAGCTGAATAAGGCTAATTTGATTTGCTCATAGAAATCATTACTGTAAATAATATTTTTAATAAATGTTATTTTTGACATCAAATAATATTATTTATTCTTTAGCATGATATCAAATATATGACTGATAATTAGTGATAAGATATGACTGGAGAGAAGTCGATTTATATGTCATCATTGTTATAGATAATATTCTTTCTCTTTTTTCCTTTGTTTTCATCAATTCTTCATATTTTGTTACAATGTTGAAATTCATTTTTTTAACAAGCAGTTTATTCTAATTTCTCAATTCATATCTTCAAATGATACTGGTCTAAACAAAAAATGAGTGTTAAGCCAATCATAGAAAAATATAAGTTGAGAAATGGCAAATAAAATTTTTCGGCCATTTGAAAATTTAAATTGAGAAATTTGCAGCATTAGTTAATTTTCATGTTTTGAATATTTCATCAATTTCGACTAGAAATCTCGGAATCACATCCAATTAATAGCATTGATACCACAAAATTTGAGGAATTTTTGCCAAAACAAACAAGTGAAAGTGAAGGAGTAATTACCAATTAACAAAATATTAATAGGAAATGAATATATTAAGAGAAACGAAATTATTTTAAACCGAAAATTAAATTTAATTACTTTGTATGCTTCCCCAAAATATCGATCATTACTTTTATCTATTTATTGCTATCAATTAATTTAGCTAAAAATAAAAATCGAAAATTTGCAGTATTAATACTTTTATTTGCGTATCAAATAATTTTCTTGCTATTTAACAATAAGCCCAAGTTAGAGGTTAAGTTAATTTCATTTTTCCATCCCATATATAAATTACTAAAGCGATTTTGGTGTATATATTAGTAATAAATAATGATAATATTTGTAGTTATCTAACAGTGATAACATTAAGATCAACCGTAATCTGTATTTTTATCCATAGCATACAAGCTACCTAATAATTTGAAATTTTTAAAATTTAACAATTTGCCTAGCTTTTCTCTTGCATTTGTCAAAATTTAGGGATTTATTTTAAGATTTTCTTTTTCGTCTTGTCAATATAATTCCTTAAAACTGGTCCAAACAATGTGATCTCTCCTCTTATATCACTTTTTCGTTTCATAAATGCAATTATTTTTCAATAAAGAATTTGAAATATCATTCGATTGTAGCAATGCACTATTCTAGAAATTCAGGAAAAATTCGACTAATTCGAAAAATTTTCATTCTTTGATAACTGTTATTAAAAAGTTATGTCTGAATATTTTTCGAAATCTAACTAAACCGAAAAACAGGATAATTTAGACTGATCAAAGTTACAAAACCAATTTCGAAGTAACTTTTCAAGTATATCTTTTCAGAAATTGCTTCGTAAGACGAAGAATAGTTTGGATTGATTCAGATTTGCTAAAAAAAATTTTTAATTTAAATATGGATGGTACTATATGATCGATGATATTTCAATGCTTTCCTCATTTAAACAAATATCGATCGAATTATCGATTTTCTTGTATCAAGAAAGGCTTAATAAACTTCAAAACTCATGTAATAACAGAATTAACTGAATTGCATCGTTTTAATTTGAACAAAACTTATATTGAGTTGACAAACTTAGTGGTCCCGTGGTGTAGTGGTTAGCACTCAGGACTCTGAATCCTGCGACGAGAGTTCAAATCTCTCCGGGACCTAGCAAAAACCAAGTTTCTGTTGATATATCATCGCATAGAAAAATTTATTGGAAACTTCGTCAGCAACTTTTTCCTTGGTCAAATATTTCTTTGACCTTTGACTTTATAAGAAGTTTCAGTTTGATCTGAGAAGAGTGTCAGAAAGCTTATATCTTTGACATATGTGACGTATTATAGTTGTTTAACCTTTAACCCAAAAGAATACAATTCAAATGAATATATGATGGAATGATTTTAATTCAATTACAATTATGGATGAAAAAAAATAACTCTAATATGCTTAAATCTACAAAAATACTGGTTTCAGCTGTGCACCGGTGATATTATCAACAGCTATCCGGTTAGATGTAAATGCGGCCGCGATACCTTTGCCTAGTTTACAAAATAATATATTTGTGATGAATAGAAAACCGGTATGCAGGATGAATACATAGTACCATTCTTCAGATAGGCCATTTGGCGTTAATGAGGTCACAATAAATGGTACTGTAAACATCGCTATACACATTATTACCTGGAATTTTTGATCTTATATTATTTGAATTATTTACATCATTTTGTAAGAGTTCGGTCGATTGCTATTTGTTAAGAGAAATAGACGGTCATCCTGAATTTCAATATATTTCCAGATCAGTTTATATCAGAAATGATCACTTTCTTCATATCTAATATTTAATCAATAAATCATTATAGAATGAATGAATTTTCGAAATATTTAGCCAAACTAAGTAGTTTAATTCAGTTTTTTTAAAAAAATTAAGCAATTGAAAGGTTTTTAAAAAAGCAATAACTCGTATGATTCACTCATAAAAATCGTTTCAAAAGTATAAATAATTTGCAAAGTGTTTTGAAAATTTAGCATTAAAATTTACAAACTATTCTTTTTTTTTTTTCAATAATATCCACCTTCTCCTCTAATCTTTTTCTCTTTTCTTGCCAAAAAATGAACAAATTTTAAATAATTAGTTTTCAGTTTACCTACGGGTGACAAAATTAGGATCAAAATGCTATTTTTGTCATTTTATGCTGTAATTACAATCAATTTTAATTTATCAACTATCATATTAAGGTCACAAAACTACTGATTAATGATAATACCTGTACGATGGCATTGACGAAGTAACTATACTGTCGACCTACCAATGTGCAACTTTTGAAAAAGCCACCTGTATTGAAGCCAAGAATTGTCGTTGAACTAATTAGGAAAATGAGCGCTAAAGTTGTTCGATTTGCTGGTGTATATGCTAAAGCAATGAGGAAAATGCCCATACCAAAAAATGCTATAGTATTAAATAAACGAACCTGAAATGAAATTTAGATAAATCGATAACTTGTGAATCGATTCAAAAGTAATCATTTAATAGTTCATATCTTTTGCAAAATTTTATAACAACTATAACTTCAATCTTTCCATGAAATTATTGCTCAAATATTTATGAGGTTGAAAAATTTTCAACGTCGATATTATCTTACAAAACATTTTCAAGTCAAAAAAAAAGACTTTTCAGATGAATTCTTAGTTCAACTATAATTTCATTTAAAAAAGTTGAAAGTTCAAGTGTTTTTAGGTAAATAATAATAATACTGAAGCTTAAATTAATCGAAGAAATTGAAATTGACCTTAGTGGTTTCGCTAAGTGATGTAATTTTATCACTTGTAGTGCCAGCCAATATTTTGACTGCAAATTGCAATAATGTCGGTAATGCTGCGGTTAAACCAACACTTACAATTGGTAAACCAAGTACCTTAAAATTATAAATTTGAATTTAAATTAAAAGAAAAGGAATTGATAACTCTAATTTTTTGTAACTAATTCTGATTTTTAAAAAAAAAGAGAAGAAAAAAATTAAATGATCTCATTCAATTACAGTTACTTTCCCTTCATAATCATAGTCAAAAATGAAACAACTTGATAAGCTAACTTGACTTATATAAGTTGGCGCAAAAACAACGACCATTTGAATACTGTACATATTACCAATAGCTGCAATCCAAATGGCCCAAACTGACGATGTTTGGAAAATTTCTCGAATTGGTAGCTTAAAATATGATTCATAATCAAACTTGTTAAAATTGATCAAATTTTGAATCAGTTATAATAATAATAGTTGATTTTGTCCTTTATATTTATTTATGTTTCAAATTTAAATTTAAAGTGCAAATATATAAATTTTCACTACAAATTTAATAGTAGTGACAGACTTTTTCATCGCTATGTTTTACTTTATTATCAATTTTTCCATCAGTTATCAAATTTAATTCGTAAGCGGAAATCCAAGGAACATCATCTGGTTGATCTCTTAAATTACAATATATTTTTTATAATTATATTACCATACAGGAATTAAAAAGGGATAAAAAGTACGGAAAGTATATAAGATTTTTGAAATATTATTTCAATCTTTCTTTTTTCCAATTTTAAATTCTTGAAAAAGTATAGAAATATTTGAAATATTGGAAATCAATATTGGAGGATCTGCAAATGAGTGACAAATGATAAATGAGTTTTAATATTTTCTCTATAAAATACCTGTACAAAATCCACCACAATACAAGGAATATCAACGTTATTATGGCATGGAGATAGAAAGCTGATGGCCATCCTAGGCTTGTTGAACATAGAAATCCCGATATTGGCATTGATATTACAGGGCCAAGCTGTAAGAAATTAAATAAGTTCGTATTGAATGGATAAAATTGCAATTTTCATAAATGAAATTGAAATAAGCAAATATGCAAGCGATGGGAGTGTATAGGGGCGAACGAATTTTGTTTGTTCGCCGGGCGTTGTGGCGAGCGCTTGTGATCCAAGTGACTGGGAGGCGTGTGGTGGTGGATGGAGTGAGAGGAGGAGTCCTGGCTGATTCTTGGCGGTGGAGACCGAGCGTCCAGGCCAAGCGTGGCGTCGACAAGGCGTCGGGACAGGAGTGTCGCCGGCACCTGGTCGCATAATGAGGGGCGTACGGCTCAGGGCCGAAAGGCAGCAGGCAAAAGTCCCCGCGTCATGACAGTGGTCGGATAGCGCTTGCGAGCTGTCGGCATCAGCCAGCCTTGTCAATACCTCCAGACCCACCACTTTTGTCAACTTTGCCAGTGGTCAACGGTCATTTTCTGTTTCTTAAACCTTACCTTATATGAATTGGCTACTTTTGCGCTGGTTTACAAGTCCCAAGATTCAAAGAGAATTCCGCTGCATTTTAGAATGAAACTAATAATTGATTTGTTGGATTTTTAGATCATCGTGTCAATCATTATTGTCCTCTATTTATCAGCCAAAATGTCTGACAATTAAATTTCCTGTCATTTATGATAATAATAATTGAAAAATAAAAAGTTGCAGTGATTTTTTCTTTTTTTTTTTGAAAAAGAAGTCAATAATAATTTAAAAAAAAAAAAAAAAAAAAGAATGACCTGAATGAAACTCGTGAGTGCTCCACTAAACAATCCGTTTTCGGTAAGTTTTGCCCAAGTTGATGTTACTGAACCGAGAAGTGGCATACATGCTGCAAATCCAACACCTGAAAAAAGATTCAAATTCAATATCTTTGTGTGCTAAGTAATTTCTATCCAATGATTCTCATAAAACTTGCTATTTTCCGTAAATTCATTTCCAAAAAATTATAATTTGCAAACTTTCTTTCGATTCATTTCAAAAGAGTAAAAACCTTGTAAAATTCGGCCTATAGTCAAATAGACGACACCAAAGGAAGCAGCTAAAGGACATACTGCCGTCGATATTCCGGAAACAACCATAACAATAGCAAATGTTTTCCTGAATTGATTTTTAATTTCAATGAGAAATTTATTATAACAATTTAAAAAAAATGAAATTGAAATGAATTAATTCCTAATTTTGAAGTTGAAAAATTAAAATCTCTCCCCAATGATCTTACTATTGTAATTATTATAATTCGACTTTCTTTTTGAAAGGATATTTTCACGGATCTCGACATACTGTTATCTGATAAGCATTCTGGATTGATATGATAAGGAAATACCTTGTACCGTAATGTTGAATGCTGAAACTTATGGGAAGAATGGCAAGTAATGCCCCAATTGCAATAGCTGCAAACAGTACAGATTGTTCACGTGACGTGTACTGATAATCAGCCGCTTTCTCGAGAAAACATTGACGATAGAGAATGGTACCATTGGGATAAATTGATAAAATGTCGATTTCCTGAAAATATCCGAAAAGTCTTTTCTCATTTTTTTTAAATTTCTTTTTCAAATTTTTATTTCATTCTCCCAAATTTTTTGGATAAAATATTTCATTTTGAATGCCATGTATTTGCTAATAACAATTTTATAAATCTTTCTGAATGTGAATTCTTCCCATTCTTACTCTTTTACCATTTCAGTTTTGCTTATTTTGCATGTTTCAAGAAGCTAAAATGCCAATTTGTAATAGCAGTCTTTATTATTTCCTAATATTTTAAAATTAAAGTTTAATCAATTTTTTTTTTGAAACGAAACTAATCATAATTACAAAACATTACGAGAAATTGCTAATAAAATGTCATTAATTCATTTTTAATGAAAATAATCTTATTTCTTCTAAAACAATAAAATAACTATCATTAAAATACTTTAGAATGAAAAAACTTTTCTCATTATTTAAATTTATAATTAAAATCGAGAGTTAATCGTAGCAAGTCGGGAACTTTACCTAATTTCGATTAAAAAAAGGAGTCAATTCGTAAAAATTTGCATAATAAAACAAGGTAAATAATATCCAGTATGTGTATGATTTAATAATAAAAAGAAAAATCCGTTCTTAAAAAAAAAAAAAAAAAAAAAAGAAATTACGGCAAGAATTTGTCAATTCTTTAAAATGCAATAAATGAAATTATAATTAAAACTGTAATTTGGAATAAACAATGAAAACGTGTGGTACAATGAAAGAATGCTGATTCTGAAAGATTAATGAATCAAAATAACTCACAAAATTATTTGGGTCAGAGCTATGATATTACAAAAGAATTGTTATCAGTTTTCAAGAATGAAAAAAATGAAAACAAAACAAATAACTTGTAATGAATTGTTATCAAATTGCTTGTCTTGTTGATTGGATGATTGTAATTTGTTTGTTATAAATATCTTTATGGCATGCTGCATTGATTGATTAGAATAATTTCCAGATTTTAAATCTGTAATAGGAAAAAGGCAAACTAATTATCGTAATTTTTGCTACATAACTCTTACTACTTTGATTAAAGTTAGTTTCTGGAAGAAATGAACCAAAATTCGAATAATATGCAATATTTCAACAACTAATTAAATCATTATCTGTGTAATACTACCATTTAATTTATCCATTTTGATATTGCCTTCCATATAATCATAATTATCAGTAGTCATGCAAATGATGCAAAAATTAAATGTAAGCATATTGGCCATCATCATTGATAGACAGATAGTTGTGAGGATCAAAATAATAATTCGATAACCAATCATTATTTTCTGAAAATCATGATTATTTTACTATAATTTATTTTAATGCTAACTTCCAAAATTAGTTAAGTAAGTGTTAGGAAAATCAGACTTGTGTATAAAATGAAATATCAATGAATAGAAGGATTGTTATCATTGCATTAGTTTTGTAGAAGTTGTGATAAGATATATATATTGATCTAACCAACAATCCATCGTTTTTTATCTTCCATGTTTCTTATTCGTTATTTATATAATACTTATGAAACTTCCAATTTTTGCTTTAATAAAATTTTAGCTAAAATTTACATCAACATCATTTCAAAATAATCACAATAAAATTGGGAATAAAAATTTCATAAAATGAGTTTTCTCATCGCTTCTTAATAAAGTTTTCCCTAAAAAAAAAGAAAAAAAAAGTAAAATCGTAAAATTTGTAAATAAATTTGTTAAATTTAGTGCAAAATATGAGTTAACAATAGCTAACTGATAAGGTAATCTTATTGCTATCATTGATTTGAAGTTAAAAATGAAGAAGAATGGAAAAAAGGAGGATAAAACCAGTCAACTGTTTACGTAACAATTTCATCGACGGCATTTTTTCGTGAAATACATATTAATTTGTTTTTTTTTTTATTCTGCTTCTTATTTATTCGTAATAACAATGAGTAAAGAATATTTCAAAAAAAAGAAAGCAATTCCTTTTTTTGTTAAACAAAATATTTACAATACAAACAAATGACGTGCCAGGACGTGACGTGACGCGACGTGACGTGAGACGAAATGCTGCGTAGTAAGAAAGTAATAAAACAAAAGATGAAAAACGTTAAGCAATGTGATTTTTTTTCTAATTCTTATATTTATTTCGTTTTCAACTGACATCTATTCATTTCTTATTCTGTTTTGGTGTAAAAATGAATGTTTTGAAAACAATTTAGAAAAAGTTTAGGAGAAAAAAAGGTTCAAAAACGGACAAACTTTCACAGAGTCATTTCTTCATTAAAATTTTAAATGATAAAAAAAAAAGATCATTACGGCAATATTTTCTTCTTCTTTTTTTGATCATTCAAGCATGGCATTTGTTTTTATATAAACAATTGATCAATTTTATTATAACTATCATTTTAGAGACCAATAATCTTTCAACTTTAAGTTTTATCGAAACTGAGGAGAAAGAAAATTTTTCAATAAAAAGATTAGATTATCCATAGAAGAAGAATTTATTTCCTTCTAATAAACAAATATGCAAATATCATACAGCATTTCTTTTAAATTATTTACAAATTTGTGCAATTATTTTTTAAAATTTTTATTAAAATAGAAAGTATCATTTGTTAAGTCATTTTCTAGATATTGCATCTCTTCAATGTGGTTGGTTCATTCTGATTTTGCTTTTTTATCTATTCTGGCAAGAATCGTGCTGGATATATTTTTGAGGATTCAGATAGATTCTGATAATATAGGATTCAATGAGTGTTTCCAGAATTTTAGTTTTAAATTGATCGGAATTGTTTTAAAATCATAAAAATGAAACAGATACTAGGATAAAGAAAAGTTCTCTTAGCTAACAATAGTTTTTGGAAATTGAAATTTCAATCGTAGAATGTCGAATCTTCAAGTATTTAAGATTAATTTTCTCTGTATCATGATTTTAATCTAAATTATATAATTATATAAAATTAGAATTCCTTTTTAAATTTCATATAAACTTGAATAAATTCAGGAAATACTGTTAAGTTGCAGAATTAGCACGAATTGATGTCCGAAGAGAATACGTTACCATATTTTCATGGTGCCTTATTGGATGATGATGTTGATAAATTGCTCGAATCAAATGGTGATTTTTTATTACAAACCAAATTTGAACAAAGCAAAAAGAAAAACAAATTGGTGTTAGCCATTAAACATGATCATCGAACGATAAGAGTACCAATTTTACGACTTGAAAAAGGATATCGCATATCTGTACGTATGAAAAATCACATTTGAAATATTTAATTTTTCTAAATGAAACGATTTTTTGAAAATGATTTTAAAATGAAAAGTCATTTTGCCAATTTTTAATTATTTCATATTATTCAAAAATAATTAATAAACTTATGATACTATATTAATTTAATATTCTAGATTAACTCATATGTTTCTTTTTCTATCACTTAATTTAAAAATCATGAAAGTTTTGAATTTCGGATGAGAAGCATACATAATCGTAGTTGAACGGAAAAATGCATTGCAAACTTTAGGGACGTTTATTTCCAACAATGAATACATTAATAAAATATTATCAAGAACATAATATCGAAATAAATGGAACTGAATCGTTACTTCTGAAGAGACCGATAAAGAAAGGCAAATTTCAACTGAACCATTCCGATATTAAAATTATAAAAAAGGTCCAAAAATCTTCCCTCATCAATAATTAAAAAGGAAATTAATTTTTTCAAAATTGAAAAAAAAAACTTCAAATTTTGTCATTCTTATTTGAATAAAATTAAACAGTGGAATTAATTAATTACCTAAACAGAAGGTACTAAAATACAAACTAATCGATACAGATTGGCTATGGAGCATATGGTACGGTATATAAAGGTGTATTACTAAAAAATCTCTGTACGGTAGCGGTGAAACGGATTGATTGTGCGGACAAATCGGAACAGGCCTTAATCGATCTGATGAAAGAGGCACGTGTGATGCAGTTATATGATCATATTAATGTCGTTAAATTTTATGGTTTCATCGTTGACAGAGAACCATTTTTGCTTGTCATGGAATATTGCAAAGTATGTATTTGATAATTTGTCAGGGGGGCATAATAATAACGCATAAAAAATATTGATTTTTCAAAATTTACAAAAAATGTATCAAAGTTTTTGAATGGAATAATCCCAATTGATTTAAATAGATATCAAAGATTTTTTATTTTTGACTGAATTGTATTTTTGAAATTAGTGTGCCAGATTATTCAAAATGTATGATCAATTTTTAGGATGGATCAGTGGAAGATAAATTGAAGCAATATGGTTATCAGCTAAGTATTGAGTCACGTATCGATATGGCATGTCAAATTGCCCGTGGTCTTGAGTATCTTCATTTGAAAGGTTGCATTCATCGGTAAGATGAAATATTAGCTAATATAAAGTAAACAAAATAAGTACATGAAGGTAGATAAAGTAAAAAGTAATAAACCCATTTTTAGTTTCAGAATTTATTTCCGAAACTTTTGAATTTCATTTGAAATTTCAGTCTTTTTTTCTTTTCGATTATGCCACTTTTTTTCTTTTTCATAACTTAGTTTAGTTTTCGTTCTGTTTTTAAAAATATTTTCAGAGATATTGCAACACGTAATTGCCTTCTCAGTGGGACGATTGTTAAGCTAGCTGATTTTGGGATGTGTCGAGCAACGCTTGTTTATAAAATTGACCTTTCGAAACCACAAAACGTTCGCTGGCTTGCACCTGAGGTAAGGTATTTCGGAAAAAAAAGAAAAAATGAAAACGTTAAATATCATGATTATTGCTTGTTTTACTCATTCTGTTAACAGTAATGCTCTGATTTTGAGGTCGAATTTGAGCGAAATATTCTGTGCAGTTGGAAATTGTATTTATTGCATCGAATTCAAACTAATCTGTTCATTGTCTCTTCAGAAATTACTAATGAAAAAATATTTTAATCATTCTTTTAAATTGAATTACTGAGAAAAAAAAAAAAAAAAAAAGGACAAAGGAACGCTGTATTAGTTGCTCGCAAGAAAAACAAATATCCTTTGTATGAAATGTCGTTGAGTTTTTCCAAAAACTTGATCGCGAAATTAATGCGAAATTGAATTGAAATTATAAATTTATAGGTGTGGCGTTCTGGTGAGACACGATTCTGCACAGATATGTTTGCATTTGCAATAACCCTTTGGGAATTGTTTACAATACCATATACTCATCCATACAGTACATGGAAAGCTTATAAAGTTAAGGAGAAGGTAATTTTGAATCTTTGAATTTCGTTGAAATTTAAATTTAGCTAAAATTTTTTAATAAAATCGAAACATTAGATAAATATTAAATTATTCGCATATAAATTATATTACACCATAGGTATTTATTCAAAAATGATAATTTGATTGTAAATTACAGTAATAGGCAAGAATAAGTAAATAGATGATCTGATGGTAAAATAAGATAATGTAGATATTGGACTACGTATTTTAATAGAAAAACGAAATGAATCGTTTATTGGAGGAATAGATAAACTGATTAATTCCTTCTCAAGGTAATGGCTGGCTATCGATTACCAAGTCCAAATGATATGCCCGAATCGATGATAACAATAATGAGACGATGTTGGGATCATGATCCTTCAAAACGGCCTACAGCTAAGCAAGCACGAGAATATTTGGAAGAGATTTATCAAGTATTTTTTTCAAATTTCATTAATCAATTAATTCTAATTTCGAAAAATTCCTCATTACATTTTATTAGCATTTTAGAATTTCGCTGCTGCTAGTCCTCATACAGCAGTTATAAGCCAAGCAAGTAGTAAGTTGGCTGCGTCAAAGGAAGACGATTCATCAATGTCAACCAGTGAAACATCGTCAAGATTATCACGTGATACAAGAGTTATAAGGCGTAGTTCGTCAAGTTCCAGAAGTAAAACATCCTCCAGAAGTAAAGTACCTCCTAAAATTAAGAACTACCGAAGAGCTTCCATGTAATTCGATTTACAGAAAATAAACATGATGATCTATAAACAAACACACAGTGTGATGATCTATAAACAAACAAACACACACACAGTGTGATGATCTACAAACAAACACACACAAAATCATCAGATCTACAAACATGATAATGTGATGATCTATAAACATGACAGAGTGATGATCTACAAACAAACACAAACACACAATAAATAATTTTACACAAATGACCAAAGCATTATTTATATGAACCGGAAGAATAGTAGTACTGATATGCATATTGAACCGAAACGAATAAGTGTACGTTCCAAATACATGATTAATCATATCTTTGAACAAAATCATATCACACTGATCTTATCAATCTGCTCGTTTATTTTTTCTTCTTTCTTTTTTTCCATTTGGAATAATTAAGGAAGGAAAAAGTATTCATTGAAGAAGGAGAAAAAACACATTAACATCTACAAAACGGATGTAAATTCAAGTGAAACTTGAAAGAAAAGACTATAAAGTTACTGCTTAGCCATATGATTGTTTCCCTATTTTGCAACTTTTTCGGACATCCAATCATTTCGATATAACAATCCATCATGCAAATGTAATAATTGATGGATTGAAAAATTGAAAAAATAAAAAAGAACGAACAAAAAATTAATTTACATAACTTCTTCCCCAGGATAATTACGATTTGCGATTTTACAATTCGTATATCTATAAAGCTAGAGAAAAATAAAGAAAAGTTGAAAGGGAAGAAATAAATTGTCGGAAAAAACCGAAATAACTGTATCGTAAAAATTTGAATTTAAATTGTTTTATACTTGTGATCATTTGATGTACTAGTGAACGGTTGTTAACTATTCACATGAGTCATTTTTTTGACATTGTTAATCAATTGCTACGATTTCATCATCTTCGCGCGCTTTTCTTTGTTTATTTCATTACATAAATCCAGACATCCTTTGTTTGTGTCAAAGGATGTCTATCTCACATGCTCATTAACCTTGTGACCTTGTTACAATGCTTGTAATTAATATTGGCTCTTTACGGCTATCTATGTAACCACGCCTACTTCCTTCACAGTATATAAAGGGAGGATTTTCTCATAAGGACACACTTCATACTTTATACTTCTCACTTTCTACACTTGTATCCACACCATCACTGCTTTCAAATCCTTTCTCCCGATATTCTTTGTACTTTAGTCGACAATAAATCATCGACATATTGGACTCGTTTTATGGTTTACAATAAAATTTTTAACTGGTCGTACGCTCACAATACNCACTAGGCTCCGCACCACGATGTACAACGTCCACAAGCAGTGAAAATTAACAAATGGATCAAATGAACAACTACCAAAAAACTGGAAAAAAAAATCGAGTGTTTTATCACACTCGTCGAGAAGGAAAAGACGAATGTTGAGAATTAGTTTAAATTTCGTAAAAATTCGTTTAAATACAGAAAAAAGGGAAGAAAAAAGACTGCATCACATAAAGAAATAATTAAAAGTCCGTTGACACATTGACCCCGCCAATATTGTTAATGACGCTCCGTTAAAGAAAAATATGCAAATTTTAAACTTATTCTGAAAGAAAAAAAAAGCAAAAAATTGTGAAATTGTCATGTTTCATAAAATTTCCTCCTGCTAAACCTTATATAAAATATAAGAATTAGAAAAGAAAATGAGAAACTGATTTGTGTAAAATAATCAAACTTTATTCATTGTATAAATCAAATTCAACATCTCATGATTTATTGTCACTATTTATTTTAGCACATTCAGTTATTATCATTTCACCATCACTTTATTTATCACAAGTTTGTTATCATTATCAATTATTATCACTATTTATTTTAAGAAGTGATTGTTCTTGCATTAAATTTTAACTTCACTTAATTTAAATTCAAAAGTTGAAAAAGAAAATTTATAAATGAATAATAAAAGAATTACTCCTTAATTAATACCATTCAAATAAAAGATTAGTGTCACAAGAGAATGAAATAAGTTCGAGTGTGTTTATTATCGCTATTTATTGTGAATTTTTATTCCATTACAGTGTAAATAGTATCATCATTATTACCTGTTTGGTCTGTAATGTTACCTTACGTGTACTTTCAGATCTGCGTTAGCGAGCAAGTTACGTGAAGTCACTTTTATTGATTAGATGTAAAATTCATTTTTTTAAAATTTCATTAACAAAATTGAAAGCATACCGCAGTCTCACTTCACTTTTCTAGATTACAATAGTAGTGAATTCAAAACAAATGCTGAAATTTTCATAGCGATGTCAGGAAGACGAAACGTTTATTGTCGCTTGCTCGCTGGTCTGAATGTGACAATGCGTAGTTGTGGATGACGCAGTTACGTGTCATCTTACGTCATCTTTTCCCAAATTTCTTCTTTGTTGTGAATGATATATTTACTTCCTTATCGTATTGTGGCATATACGATTTATTTTTAATATTTCTCTCAGTTTTAATTGTTTTGTTCCTTAAATTTGTTCCTTAAATTCCTTAAATTTAACACGTGCTTCAACGTAAAAATGACGTGAACGTGTATAGTGTAAAGTTTTAAGGAACGGAGAATTCTGAAAAGAGGAAAGTTCGAACAACCAATGAAAAAGAAGTTGAAATTAAGCAACGGAAGGCAGACAACACTTGATCAATTCTGGAAATCACTCAATTCTTACCATGAATCTGATGATGAATCACGTAAACTTTCCGATGAAGAGGTTTATTATTTTATAAGTCTATGAAAAAGAATAGTTAAAGAAAGATGTATTTTTGATGTATGTATTTGACATAAACATTGAGTTATAGGACTGTAAAGAAAGAAGATAGGTAAATGTCTGTGAATATAATATCATAAGTTTATTATTATGAATAGTTCTTGATAATTTATAGTTTTTATTGATATAAAAAGAATTTATTCCTTAAAGGGAACTTTGTTTATTTGACAGCAAAATGATTTCTTGAATGATGGATTTCTTTGCGAAAAACAAGATAAATCTTTTCAACCAAAAAAAAAATCCAATCTTTTCATGTGATTTGTGAGAATAGAAATGATTCGGAAATGTATCATAGAAGAATAAAATAATTCAGCAAGATATTTCTTAATTTTAATTAGTCGAGCTAAATAGCTCAAACTGTTGTAGATCCTTTGTGCAGCCAATCACTTCTATCGGGAAATTTATCGGATTTCGCCAAGTTGGAGAATGCTTATATAACATTATCAGATACTATTTAAAAATTTTCTAGAGTAAAATTCAGTAATTGAGAACACACAGTACTACTGATTGATAGATCTTATCTAAAAATTTTGTCAGATTTAAAAAATAATCGAACGAATGGCATAAAATTCATTCCATTTTTGCAGACATTAACCATCAATTTACCTTTAAATGAATCAAATTGTGAAACAGAATTGGTCGATTCGTTCGATGCATGTTCACCTTCACCCCAAAAATCATTAGAAATTCGAAAACGTTCCTCTATTAAAGCATCGGAGAAAATGGATGAGTAAGTATATTGCGATATATTAATAGGAATGGGGCAATTTGATCAACAAAAAAACTGAATTTAGGAATGTTAATTGTGGCGTTGTCTTAGATTATGAGAGATTAGAGTAAGAATGCTTGTAACAGTTGTTAGATTATGAGAGATTAGAGTAAGAATGCTTGTAACAGTTGTAATAATCAGCATAGATGTTCGATAGCGAGAGGAATCTTATTTATTTTCTAATTAAATCAAGTACTTCCTCAATTGCTGTGATAAACTCTTTCTAATTGGTTTTCTCATTTTTTTATTTTCAGGCATTTTGCAACCAATGGAATGATTTGCAACAAAAATGAAAATAAAGAGGTATGTTTTTTTTTTTTTTATTTTCTTTTTATTTTTTTCATTATAATCAGAAATGCATAAATTTTTTCTTCATATTGAATTTGGAATGGCGACTAAGCAGTTGTTTGAATTTTATTTCAGTGTTTGTAGTTTACCACTCATATGTTTTTCGTGAACGAATCATTCATTTATTTTTTTCTGAACTTGCTTCAAGTTTTTCGAAACGAAGTTTTTCAGGATAATAAGACCGAGAAAACAGTTTTCACCAAGTCCGGCAATTTACTGGATGGTGTACCACTTGTTGCTAAATCACCGCCAAGCGATACGGAAGCCTCGTTACCTGTAACTGGAAGTACACCAGATGGTTCATCAAAACATGATTTGAGTGCTTGTACTTCTTCCAGCTTGGTGAATTTATTTGTTTCAAAGATTTAGCTTCTTTAAGTCACCAAGAATAGATTTTATATGAAATTTTACCTTTTATTTAAGTTTTTTTGTGATTTTTATAGTGATTTATTTTGAAATTAAACTAAATTAATAAATTCAGCCTTGCAGTTTTACATTAATAATTGAAATACTTGCAGGAAAATGAGAATTCGTCAAAGATGGAATCAGATAAAGCTCATAATTGTTCAGAAGGCAAACGGCTCAACTGTATAAGGACTTCGAGAAAAAAGCGGGTACACAAAGAATCTCATAAAGCTGTAAGTATGAGATTATAACATATGTATTCATCAGAAATAATCGATAATTTATTATTGAATTGGATTTAATTTTACATGGGACCATGCATAGTTGGATTGTGAGGCGTCAAATTATTTCTTTTCATCCGTTCATCGATAATTTGGGGAAGTCGGAATTATTAGAAAACGAAAATCTCAAACCAGAATCGTTTCAACTTTTACTGATTAATTAGTTCTAGTTTTTAGAATTTATTTCACGAATTATCAATTCTTCCACGGATACATACAGTAACAATTGGTGATTTTGAATTGGAACCACTGTATACCTCACCGTTACCATTAGAACTCGTTAAGAAAGGGCATCTTTATATTTGCGAAAATTGTCTGGAGTTCAAGGAAAGCAAAGAGACACTGGAAAGACATACAGTTAATTTTTTTTCTTTGCTTTCTTTTTTTTTTTTTTTTTTTTGCTGTCATTTTATTTGAATTATTCAAACTAATTAATTCGAATTTAAACTTTTTCATCTTATTTGATATCCTATAAATGTTTAGCCCAGTGCATTGCTATAATATCAGGTATTTTTGTCTTGTATTTTCTAGAATATTTTTCTTTTGTTATGAATATATTTTATTGAAAATTGCAGAGTAAATGCTGGATGATTTATCCACCGGGTGATGAAATATTTCGTCAGAACGATATTTCGATATTCGAAGTAAATTTTTTTCAATCTATCTGATACAAAGAATATCTGATCGAAGCTTGAGAATGGCATTGGCGGGATAGTGTCACGATGATATATTTATTACAAAAGCTAAAAACAGAGCTGAGAAGACACTGCCACATATTGGTCGCATAAAATTAGACAATCTGTACCTAACCAATATCTAACTACGGAATGGATTGAGCCAATAGTTTTGTGATAGTGGTCATCTAGTTCTCTTTCTGAAATTTCATGTTTATACAGATTTTTTGATTTCAGGTTGATGGAAATATTGCTAAAGGCTATAGTCAAAATTTATGTCTTTTCGCCAAGCTTTTCATCGATCATAAGACGTTATTTTATGATGTTGAACCATTTCTTTTTTATGTTTTAACTATATGGAATTCAACCGGCTGCCATCTGGCAGGTTATTTCAGTAAGGTTAGGAGATACTAATTTCATGATAAAAAAAAAGTGATTTTTTGGATTTATGGGTTAAGTGGGTTTTTTATAGTATTTCACAAGTTAATGAACTGCAAGCTAAATCTGGACCAAACAAAATATTTTTAGACAACTTAGATATTTCGAAAGTAAGAATTTTTTTTCAGCAAAAGTGTAGTGTGGAGAATAATCTTTCTTGCATACTGACTCTACCTTCATATCAGAACAAAGGTTATGGGCGCTTTTTGATCGATTTCAGTAAGTTTCATCCTTTTTTAGTAAATTTTGGTTTCCAATTTTCATATATCAATTTTTTTATATGTTTAGTATTTTTGGGACTCAGTTGATGTTGAAAGCTTTATATCGGATTATATTCTAATTTCAGGTTTTCTTTTGTCTCGACGAGAAGGAACAACAGGAACACCAGAACGA
Organism: Onchocerca volvulus; assembly: GCA_000499405.2. Taxonomy (NCBI): domain Eukaryota; kingdom Metazoa; phylum Nematoda; class Chromadorea; order Rhabditida; family Onchocercidae; genus Onchocerca; species Onchocerca volvulus. The sequence continues at coordinate 922,731 of HG738137.1, forward strand.
CCACTCTCTGATATGGGTAATTTGGCTTACAGAAGTTATTGGCGTAGTATTGTTCTTGAATATTTTAAAAGACCAAGCTCTGCTTCGGTTGCAGCTCTGACGCTTGAAGGTTAGTATTGTATAATTTTATTGGTCTTTAATCTTCATTTGTTTTTTAATTTCTGGCGAGAAAAAACCATCACTTCTGCTGTTTGCAGAGGAAAACTGGGAATTTTAGTAATTTTTAACTATCTACATAAAAATATTTTCGCAGATATTGCGAAAACCACTGGCGTTTCAGTAGAAGATATTATGCAGACGATGAAAGATTTAGAAATGCTTCATTTCGATCAGAATGGAGAAATGTATGTCATTCTTCTGAATTTTGATAGTAACTTTACTTCGAAATTTCTATTCATTTCGTGCTGTTGAAAAAATAGCCATGTGAATGTTGTTGAATTAATAGTTAATTGTATATAGTAAAACTAAAACTATTTATTTGAAAAAATAGCCATGTGAATGTTGTTGAATTAATAGTTAATTGTATATAGTAAAACTAAAACTATTTATTTAGCATTTTTTTAATTGTCATTTTTTAATTATTTTTTTAATTATCTTTTTTTTTCATCTTTAAAATATTATATATATTTCAAATAAATGTTCGAGAAAGAAATCTTCCGTATTTTTTTAAATTTAATGGCTTTCGGGATTTCTGGAAAGTTATCTTTAAAAGATTTAAAATTAATTTGTATTTTGTATTAAAACGAAATAAGGGTAGAACAATTTCAGTGCGAGCTTATTTGTAATCCTTTAGATTTTGAGTAACCAGTCTTGAATAATAGAGTTCATTATTCTGCATATGCAGACAATAAACAATAAAAAGCCTCCATAAGAACACAGGCTAAAAGTGCAGGGGGATGTGGAGTTTAACAGTTCTTCAAAGCTTTCGTAGCATGGCGCAGATAGTTTAGATGTAGTTGAGATAATTATGGCAGCAGAAGAAGAGTTTGGAATAGAAATTTCCGATGAAGATGCACAAAATATGGAAACTATGGAACAAATTAGTTGACTATGTAGTAAAAAAAAACAAATAATTAGTGGTAAATGAATAGAAGAGTAGTAGTTACTGCTGCTGACCTAATTACTTCATTGGAAACATTGTTAGAAATACTTGGCTTAAGTTAATAGATAGTAGGTCTGATGTAAAAGGAATCAGCAGGTTTGATGCTTCTGAACTTGTTTGCAAAGTTGCAGGGCAAGTCCCCCTACAACATGATAACATTGAGCACTGTTTTACTTATTTTGCACATCACCTTATCGTGTGTTATTTTATTCAGTGCTCTGTACTCTTCAAATACATCTAGTTGTGGGAAGTACAAAACTTCATAGACATAAAAAGATAATATGTATTGCTAAATAAATCCAAAATATTGAACGATTTCACTGAATTTTGCATAGGTTTATCATATTCATTTATTGTTAAAGAGCGCAGCACTTTTTTTTTTTTTTTTTTCAGAAAATCTTTAATTATCAATAAGAATCTCGTGGAATCACATTGGGCAAAAGCGGGAAACGATACGAAACGTATTTGGATCGATGAAGATAATTTAAAAGTTAGTGCGTAGTTCCAGTTGAATGTTAATTGCTTCCCAAAAATCATTCTTTTGAACAATAGTGATAACAATTTCAATACTGAAATACGACTAGAAGTATATTTCAATCGTAAAGAAATATATTTTGAAAGCATCAGCAAGTCAATATTCTAGGTCAACTGAAATCAATAATGAGATTCACGATTCGCTGAGATTTAATCACTAAATTAAAAGATAGGCAGCTAACCATCTGTGCAATTAACTAAAAATACATTAACTTGATAAATTATTTATCGTACTGTTTTTTACGATTTTATTTAAATTTGGTTTGGAATTTCTGGTGTGGATAGCGGATTTCCCAATTTTAACAATTCTGTGAAGCAGTATTAAATGGTGAAAGTACTTCATTGTTTAACTGTTTATACAATTTGTTTAATTATTAAATATGCAATTTTAATTTAGTGGGAGCCGAAGCAATTTCCTTTGGTTGAATACACCAGTGATGAAAGTAGCGAAACTTGAAAGTTTTTCGAATTGGATAGCTCATTTATCCTTTGTGCTGGTTATCGTCTTTCTACATTTTTGATTTTGAAGCATTATTTACAAATTCAAGAAAATATTATTTTTTAATGGATAAAAAAGATGGTTTTATAAGAAAGATATCATTGATCTAGAATTTATTATAATTAAAGATAGATCTTGGTTATTTTAGACTGAATTGTAAATTCGAAGCATCTGTGTCTAACTTATGTCAGTTCTGTTTTTCTTTATTTTTATTGTATTTATTGGATTTTTTGCTATACACAAGTTACTTTTTTTTTTAAAAATATTTACCATTACTGCATAATATATTTGAGTCAGATGTCAATTGTCATTTTTGGATTTCCGTTTTCAATATATGGTATGTCCTTTACTTTAGTTGCATAACAGAAGTGAATTTCAATTGTATGATTGGATATTTAAAAATTAGTCTTGGAAAATTTATAAAATTCACTTGAAAAATAATGTCGAATGTCTTTCTTTTCTTATTGAAGGAAAATTACGTTTTTCCTTTTTAATGATTCCATCATTATTAGTCTTTGAATACATTATTATGTGAATAAGAAAAATTATGTAAAAACCTCTTATGAGCTTTCAGTTATTATTCAAAATTGTATCTCTGTCTTTGTTATTCTTCGTACCTCAGCTCATCAAATAATTTATTGATTATCAATATCATTTAAGATAGAAGCATAGATAATGGAATTAGAAAGAGAAAAGACAAGGGTAGGAAGAAAAATAACGTAAGGTAAAGTAAAGGATATTGTAATGATATCCTTTATTATATCTTTTGTTATAATAGCCTTCTTCCTAAACTTGAATGAATTTGACCTGTGGATTATTAGATAAGTTCTTATTCTCTGTTCTGCTCTTCTTCCTGTTATTCTGCGAATGTTCAAACTTCTGATGTATTATCCGATGAGACAGAATGATTGAATCACACTATTGCATGATTAGCAATAGAGATGATGAATATAAATACTCATCGAAATAGTTAAAATTTTTCGAATGCGACAAATAGAGGGCGAAGATTTGTTGAAAGATCAGTAGTGGAATTGTAAGTTTAGTTTGAATTTGTTTATAGGAATTTTTGAAGATTTTCCCAATTGGCAAATCTGAATCTCTCGTTTATTTTAATATCGTATCGTTCGTTTACTGAAGTATATATTAATTTATTAGACTATCTATTGTTGTTAGATTTGATTTCCTGAAGGATTTCCCTGGTTGTTTTCTTCCTCTTTCAGAATAAATCCCGCGGAAATGATATGTTTTTTTTTTTTTGCGTAATATCATTGTCATTATTTCTGTTAGTTGTATTCTTGTAAAATATTACTTTGCTGTGATAATATATTTTCACGGTTACTTTCAAATCGATTACTGCTGTAATTGTTGTATGTCTGTTTTATATCTCATTTTTTTTTTGCTCATTTAATTCTATTCAATTCAAAGAAAATCAAATTATTTTCAAAGACTTGTCTATTACCATTTAGGTGTTTATAATAATGCAGTATCTTAGATGAAAAATCTTACTCAAATGACTATTTATGTGGAGTTTTCAAGTCGAATATTTGATTATTATTTATAAAAATAATCGGAATAAAGAGGAAATTCAATTGCAAAAAGAGCTGATCAAAACAAATAGTGAAATGTGACAAATCATTCGATTCCTAATCTTCTTTCTCTTCTTTCTACTTTTTTTTTTTCATCATCAACTTAATCTCTAAAAAAGTTTAAAAAAAAAGTCTGAGCAGTATCAGTTTTTGAATTCAGAAAAAATAACTTTTGCCCAAGTTACATAGAGACAAAGATATTTCTTTGGCTAGAATCATAAATATTAGTAATATTATGTGTAACAGAAATATTTGAATTTCACATCGCAATCCATTATGCTGACGAGAAAAAAATTTTGTTTTTCGCAATGTCAATAAATGAATAGTTTGCAAATTTAGAGGACGAATATATATGTATTCCAGAAGCCTCTGCAACATAGGTGGTGAAATCAATAAATTACTTGGTATTGTATTGTTATCATATAATCAGTGGAAGAGTGATAAACTGAGCTATTTGAATTGAACAATGCATGCAGTCGTTGGTCCCAAAGGATTTATCAGTCTAGAAGTTTCCTGATTCAGTAATTCTTTGATCAAATTTGATAAAATTAAAAAGAAAGTTACTATATGTAGCATCGGTGGTTCAGTGGTAGAATGCTCGCCTGCCACGCGGGCGGCCCGGGTTCGATTCCCGGCCGATGCATCCGCTCTTTTGTTCAATTCATAAATGTGTAGTAGTTATAAAATTTGAAATTCCTTCGAAATCTTTCACATTCGAAATTATTGCTGTCACAGTTCTCTGATTTATCCCGCTATCTATGCAATTAATCCCCAATATTCGGAATTATGAGTTTTTTCAGATGTCGAGATGGCTTCATCATATTTCTCAAAATTTTCTGTCAAATTTCAATTTTTCGTTTCAAATTTATAAATAAAGCATATGGTATCCTCTGTATGTGATGTCCAATAAATCGTAAATCTTTCGTTTTAAATCATTTTTGAGTAATTTTAGTAATTTAGAATGACAAACATTCATTTATTTGGTATGTATGATTTGAATATCTAATGAATTATAAAATGAGAAGAAAAGATTTATAATTAATGCATGTAGTTAGCATATCGTACTTTGGCCACTAATATTTACTTATTTAAATAAGATTTCACTCTATCTAAAAAAAATACTTGAAAAAAATTTTTTTTTCTATTTTTTGCTTAAAATTATTCTTCTAAACGAAGGATTGGTGCAAATAACATTGAATTCTTGAAGAAATTATTGGTAAGAAAAAATTTTTCTTTAGGAAAATAATTCTGATTTTAATCCCATTCAAATAATGTCAAATTTTTCTTTTTTTCAATTATGAAATTAATAAGTTTGAAGCTTTCCATCTCAGTATTCCTTTTTTTTTTTTTCAAATAGGTGTAATTATAATGAATGATTGGTCAAATTTAATTATTTGAAAAAACAAACAAGTCAATTAAGTTAGCGGAAAAAAAACTCTTATTTAAGCGATTGTTTTTAAAATTCGTTGAAGAATTATTTTGGAATAAGTTTTTATGATTGGAAATGATTTTTAAGACATGTCAGAGACCGATTAATTAACTTTGCTCAAATGACCATTTCTCACGTTCCTTGTATATAGCGTAGACTGAAAATTAATAGTAATTCAAAATAACTTAATTTAATTAGCAATGCTTTTTCTGTTCTTTAATCTGTCAATTACTTTTTTGACTTGCAACAAAATAAAAATAAAAATCGAAAAAAAAAAAAAGAGAGCAAAACGAAGTTTTATTGAAATTTAATCGATAAAACATTCAGTATGTAATATTATGAAGAACAGTTTCATTTCTGCTTGAACAAAATTATATCTCTTCCTTATGAATTTATAAAATCTTTTTTCTTTTTTCGAATTAAAGAGAGAGAAAGATAGAGAAAGAGAGAGAGGAGAGGAGAAGAGAGAAAAGGAAATTTACATAATTTGAATTAAAAATGAAGTCATTGTTGATATTGTTAAAATATCATTCATTCAATGATAAGAAAATGATGAAAGGTCTTCTTGATTGTCTATTATTTGAATATTTACTTTCGAAGAATTTCATGAAACAACATATATCTTGAAGACAGACGACAATATGCATATGTCTGTCAGTCTGTCCAGAAAGGGTACACTCCTATGAATAATTTAGAGGATCTGGTGTACACACACCTGTCTTACCTATTGTCCTTTATTTATTTCTTCATCCATCACTGATATATCAACAATATTCCAAGTTTTACGCATCACTGTTGAAATTTGATACATTTAATCTAAATTACATTGTATACAAATTAAAACTTAAACATTCCTTTTTTTTTTCTCTCTCTCTCTCTTTTCGCCTTTCTTTTTCATCTTTTTCCCATAATGTATTGTTTACACAACATATGTTGCAGATATGTAAGAAAAAGGCGAAAGCGACATTTGTTCATTTAAATTTTAATTTAAATTTCGATTTTTCCTTTTTTTTTCCGCATATTTGCGATGCATGTTATGTAAACAATATATTATCAAGAAAGTTTAAATTTGAATCATTAAATTCAATGTGATATGGAACATCTCGATATTTTACCATTTGGATAATTTATTCGCTCGAAAATGCGACTTTTTGTATCGCAAATAATTATTACAGATTATTCAATATTTTTTGCAGTTATATTCATTGAAGATATATTTTTTAATAAACATTTACGTATATCTAACAAAAATTTTCATCATTATATGATGATATTTGTTGATTATTAATGCTGATAAAAAGGAAATTTCAGTGATAACATGATCAATTTTCCTCAAATCTTTCGAAAAACGTGATTACTTGCATTCGGGTAAATTTTTACTATTTGCTAATACATCATCATTTGTAACTATGGAAAGATGAATTTAATCTGTCGTATTAAACAAATTTCACACAATCCTCAAGACACAGTGATTTTGTTTGCTTGATAAAAAAGATAGATGAAAAAAAAATTTAAATTATTTTTTATTGAAATATCTTCTTCTTGATTTGTAATAATAACAAAGATTCATTATTTATTTTAAACTAAAAAAAAGAAAGATTTGACATGTAATCATTTACAATCTTACATTCTATCTTGAAATATTTGTAATTTCAAATAAATACTTATTTTTTATATAATTTCTAATCATATATCTTTTATATCTGTAAATCTTTACATATATTTTTTATATTACATTTGTAAAATATGTCTTATCGCCTTTTGTAATTTGCTAAATTTTCACAATTTTTGTTTTTATTTTAATTAATTATATAAATTTCTCGTTATGGAATTTTTCTCATCATCATCATTACCAGACAGAAGGAAAGGAATTTATGGTGGAATACATAGAAGAAAGAAATTCCAATTGTGTGTCTTTTTTTTTTTTTTGAAAACAAAAAGGAAAAAAAAACGATTAACTGAAATTAAACTCAAAATAAAATTGAATAAAGTTTTTTTCCAACCTTATTCATCAATAAATAAATCTGAGGTACCCGAGGATTCTGATCCATCGACAAGCAGATTCGAGATAGAAGTAATCAAGGATAATCAGAACATACTCGAGGCGAATGCGGAAGTATTTAACACGAATCCAATATCCGAGAATGCTCATCCATCGATGAATGAACTCGAAGTAAGAGCATTCAGGTCTAATCGAGAAATACTCGGGAATGAAATGGAGTAATTCAATACCAGTGCAATAATCACTGTATTACTTATCCATCGATGAACGTATCCAAGGTACCAGAGAATGCTATTCCATCGATAAACGCAATCGATGCAAGAACATTCAAGAATATTGTAACGACAGAAGAAATTACAATTACACTATTCGAAGAGATTACGTTGGAGCAACTGGAATCAACGTCATCTTCAATGTTGGATCAACGATCAAATGGTTCCCGAGGTGAGACAATAAGTGGTGACATCTATGAGAAAACTGATAGCGTGTAAGCTCTCAGACAAGTTACATAAAACCATAGAAGGCATTAATTTACGTTACAGCTTCCTCTTCCTAGAATCAAGGATTATCTACAAATTTAACCGAATAACATCAAGATCAAAACATACTGAAAGTACTTATGCAAACTGACAATTCAAAAGCTGCAAATAACGAGCTGTATAAAGATTTGCTGCAATATATAACAGCCAACCTCAACTTACAGTTAACGACAAAGATTTGAATTGATTATAGTTATTACAAATGGTCATACTGAAATAATATCCAGAATAATATTCGATTAAACCGGATGTTCATTATTACTTCATTATCTTCTTTTGACTTACAATTCTTATCGAACATTTTTATGATTTCTGTTCAGATTCGTTTGATCATTACTGTATATAGACAGACTAAGATCATAATCTAATCAAATCAAATCTCAAAATCGAATTCCAGTACTCGAGTAATGAAAGGTAAATTTTATATACATTATACCCAATTAAGTTTATTAAGTATGCCCTTTTATGACATCTTTCTACTTGCTTAAATATTTTGTCGACAACATCATTTGATATTACTTAAACAGGCAAAACTTATTCATCCTTCGTTACTTCTTTATTCCAATTCAATCGTTCGTATTTTTTATTTTCAAATTCGAAATAATTTTAATATAACTGTTTCTACTGTTGTAGATTTCTGCAATTCAAAAATGGAACGGATTCTGATATTTCAAAAAAAAAAGAATCAGATACTCTATTTTATTCTATTCGTGATACATCAAGTCGCGACAAATTTCAACATTTCCACCGATCGGAAGTGAAGTAAGCTTGTTCCTTCTCTCCATGTCTCATTTTTCTGTATTATTTCTGCTTTGACCAGGTTTGATCGTAAGAAACGAAATGGTTTGAGATTTATACAAAATGACCAATTTTTTTAGTTGAATTTAGGTACACGAATTTCAGGTACAATTTAGATACACGAATATAGATAAATGTATAAATGAGCATAAGTTAGACGAATAAATAAGCATGCAAATGGTAATTATTGATTGAAAAAGTCTAAATATTTTGCAATTCCTCATGAGCATATTCGAAATTAGTTTCTAATATTTTTGCAAAATTTATAAAATATTATTTATGAATAACTTAAAAATTTTTAGATGGGAAAAATGGCAAAGATTTCAGAGCATGAACAGAACAACTTAACGATGATGACAACTGTAAATGAATCCACATCAGCTGCCGAAAAAATGAATGTCACCAAATTGATAAAATTTGTCTCCTCACGGATGACATTTATGGCTGATCTGGATAATTCAGAAGATCTAGAAAAGATTATCAAAAACTTGGATATTTCTGGCATGAATGCTTCGGATATACAGATGCAGGGGAATTTAACACCAGTGCAATACACACGAGTATTTATCCATCGATGAACGCATCTGAGGTATTCGAGAGTACTCATCCATCGATGAAATATAAATTACTGTTACAAGAACTGTTGAGAATAATCCGAAAATTTTCAAATTAAATTTCAATTTATAATATCATATCTTCATTAATATCCATTTGAAAAGCTCCAATTCTTCGTAAACAAAAGAGAATAAAAAAGGAAAAAAAAAAAACAAGCAAAAACAAAAAACTTGAATTAATATATATTCAGTTTTTACGAAACATTATCGGAAATCATCGTGGCAAATCTTTGACGATAATTTATTAGCCCAAAAATGATTTTTTTCAAATGCTTTCGCAAATTGAAATTTAATTTGAAAAAGATCGAGAGCACTAAATTTTTCTGTCTTGTAGTGTTATATATTGATAATTTCAAAGCTGTTCTTTGCCTTGATATGTCATACCATTGAATATTTGACGAGACAAAAAAAGTTAAATTAAAAAAAAAAAAAACACACAAAAAAAAACTCTTTTTTGTTTTTTTCCTTTGATGTAAGACCGACAAAAAGGAAAACCCGATAAGAAGAAAAAAAAAAGAGGAAGAAATAGGAAATGAACCTAGTTATTAACTGATTTAACGGTCCATAAGGTCACTTTCTCTTTTATCCATCCTTGTCCTCTTTCTTTGATATCTCGGATCCAGTTTTCTTCCTTAATGTTATTCAAAAAATGAAAGAATGGCTTCTCGTTTTTTCCCGATATATCCCATACTAAGTGCTATTAACGATAATGCTAAACAAATTTTCAAAAATATCATACAACAACGAAATTTAGATACTTATCGTTTTTGGGCTAATAAATTATCGTTAAAGATTTGCGACGATGATTTCCGATAATGTTTCGCAAAAACTGAATATATTAATTCAAGTTTATTGCTTTCGCTTCTTTTTTTTTTCTTTCTCTCTTTTTTTATTCTCTCTTGTTTATGAAGAATTGGAGCTCATTTTTTCTAATGGATATTAATGAAAATATAATATTATAAATTGAAATTTAATTTGCAAATTTTCGGAGATCTCTCAACAATTTTCTTGTAATAGTTAATTTCTATTGAAATTATTCATGATAATACAGCAGATAGAGCATATCTTTCAGGTTTTTTCGGATTTCGGTACTTTGTATTCTTTTTATTTTACACTTTTTTTTTTGTTCTTCATGTTATTTTTTGCTTTTTTCATTATCTCAATAAAGGCTCAATAAAATAATGATACGTCAGTTATCCCTATGATATAGCTACAGAGAAAAATACTATTTTGACGAAATAAACAAATCTTTCGGGATTATGAAAACAGATTTCGGAATCGTCAAGACAGAGAGAATTATATATTTTTCAGATAAGATATCATATCAGATATTCTATCTATCAATATTAAAGGGTTTAATCGCACCTTAAATCAGTCATCGAATCTTGAATCTATATTTCGTCAATAAATAATAACTCTATCGTAATATACAAGAGGCGGGAAATGATCTGCAGATTTAATTTTCTGAAAGATTGGGAATTACAGAAAAACTATTGAAGCAATCAATATGAATTAGCTGCATGTTATGGAAAATATTATAACTGTAATGTGGGAACGATTTTTTCGAATCTGTTTAACAAGCAAAAATATGAACGAAAAAAAAAAGATGGAAGATAGAAGAAGGAATAGTAATTCGAATATTGCAAATAATAAACAAATTTTGAAGAACATTTCTGAATAACAAGCATTTTTGGTACCGTGAAAATATGGAATTTCAAACATTCTGAAAACATGAAATGTTGAATATTCTACAAATATGAGAGAGAATATCCTGAATTCGAGATTCTTTTCGAAATTTCTCGAAAATATAGAATCTCAAATATCCTAAAATTTAAAATGTAGAATGTTTCAAAAACATGAATCCTCGATATTCTAAGACAAAAAATCGAAAAAAAAAAAGAAAGAAAGAAATGCTCAAATTCTGTCAGTTATAGACATCACATAAATTAAGTTTACCAGGTTGAATTTGTAATTATTCAAACAATTTTGTTGATCAAATTTTTGAAATTTTAATAAAGGCGCCAAAATGATACGAATTTTTGATAGGACACCCACTGTTTGGTATATATTGCCCTTCTTTTGAATAGCAGTAGTAGTTCATCTATCTATTCAATGATTGCCTTTGTTGTTTCAATTTGAATTGAATTACTACTGTCCCATTCCTCACCCCGTTGACATGGACCTCCGTGATGGGACACGGTCGAACCGGATTGACACGCTTCAACTGTATCATGCAAATTGAGTTCCATGCCCTTCCTTCATTCTCATCGTCCTTTTCCTTCCAAGGAGTTGACATCATTCTTTCATTTTCATTCCCTTCTCTTTGATTTGGTTACGCAAAGATCAAAAAGATTCATTATTAATTTTCCTTTTTTTTTCTTTTTTTGTAAATGTGTAATTTGGAAAAAAAAATTTTTTTTTTAAAATATTGAACAAAAAGTTTGAAAAAAAAAAACTAAAATTTAAGAAAGTTGTTTTTATAGGGAAAATTAAAAGTAGCAGCTATCGAACTAGAAAATGTTTCAAGAGAAAACCAAATTTTAAGATAAGGAAAATAAGTTAATTAGGGTTAAATTATATTACAATACTAGCTGGACTGGAATTTAATAATTTAAGAAAATCGACGCAATATTCATTTTTATATAAGTAATCATTCCAATTGGAGGTTAAGTTAAAAAAAAAGAATGTTTTAATGAATCTGTTTTGAGAAATGTTGATATTTAGCTAAATATCCATATACAATCATATTTTAGCAGTAATCAAGTTTTTTTTTCTATTGCAAATTTGATATTTAACTATATCTACACTTACTAGATAGATCTATCCACGAAAAAATTTGTTTTATTTTTAATAGTAATCGATCGATCTTTATAACAGTTAAGATTTGTTATCATTTGTGGAATAAATCTTCAATTATTCATTTTGTCTATAAACGATTTCCTAATTTGCATGATAAAGATTTACAAAGCTAATTAGTTTTCTATCCAGTTCGTTCCAAAATATTCTTTCCTACAAATTGAATCTTTTATTTATGAAAGAAAAATGCTAAATTGAATAAAAAATATTCCATTTGTTATTTTATTTTTTGTATTAATTGAAAATAAAGTGAAAAAAAGATAAAAATTAATTGAAAATTTGTCCTCTTCATTTTTTTAAAATATAATTCTATTAATTTAATTCCCATTTTTGTCATTGTCATTTATTCGATACTAATTTTGTAATTTAATTTTCTTTTCGTCTACCTTTTTTTCTCTCATTTAATTTACTTTATATCTTTTTGTAAGTTTATCTCCTATCAATAAAAGAGTCTTCAGACACAAATCAATGCAACTGATAAAAAATTATTTTCTTTCCCCGCTCTTCCCGCCTCTCCGCGCTTTCTTTCTTTTCCTCTTTTTCTTTTCATTTATTGATAATGAAATTTATGTATCAAATTCATTTGATAGGAAAATTTATTTTATTTCAACGGAAAAAAAAAATACAGAAAAAAGAGAAAAAGAGAATAACAGTAGCATTTTTATTAGAGATAAAATGAAAATAAGAGAAAGTGAGCAACGGAAAAGAGTAAGAAAATGGTGAAAGATAAGAAGGAAGAAAGAGAGAAAAGAAAGAAAGGGGAATTTTACAACTTTCACAGCTTTAAACTTTTATTATAGCAAGTTTTGTGAGTTATGAGAGGATGAATAATGGTAGTCGATGATTATTATTATACTTTTGGTTGGGAGGATGGAAAGGGATACGGTAGCATTTAATTGAATAACTAATGATATGCGTTGTTAGGGAAAAGATTCGAGAACGAGGAAGAGGAGAGAGAGAAGGAGAGAAGCTTTTAAAAATATCAGATGACATTGTTTGAGTTTGATGTTTTATATTTCGGTTCAACAAGTGTCGCAAGATCCGGAATATTCTGCTGGTTCTTTTCTTTTATCTTTTCAAACTTTCCGGAAGGGTACTTTCCGGAACTTTCCGAACTTTCCAAACTTCTTTTATCTTTTCAAACTTTCCGGAACTACTAAGATTGGGTTTATTTATTAAAAGGATTAGAATAGATTAAGATATTTGAATAAGTATGTATTACGTTGAAGATTGTGAGGAATTATTTATGCAAAATTTATAATTTACTATCCGATTTGTTGCCTGATTTGTATTCTGACTGATAATGTCATTTAAAAGCAAACAATAAAATTAACTAACCAATTAAGGCATGCTAAAGTGTCACTAGAATTAGCTCTATGATAAATTTGGAAACGAAAAGTTTATCTCGAAAATGATCGAATTAATCCCGGTGATAATCTCGAAGTTATAAACAAGACAATTATTATCTGAATATATGCGCATATATCTTATCGAAATATTGAAATTTCAAAATCATAAATTCTGACTAATATATTTAAAACATAAACTGGAAATTTTCCGTGCAATTAAATGAAAATTGGTAGGATGAAAATTTTAAAACATAATTTGGAATTGCTTCATTCAAATTGGATAATGCTTTTAAAAAAAAATCGAAATTTACATTTTCAATTACATTAGTATTAAAATTTTATCATTTTTATTATTATTTTATCCAAATGATTTTCATCTTTGGAAAAATCAGATGAAGAAGAAAAGGAATGTTTTTTCTTTAAAAAAAAAAAAAAAAAAAAAAAAAAAAAAAAGCGCCTTATTGTTTAAATTTGATTTTTCTCAATTTCTATATTTTCTGGAAAGCAAGAAGAAGAAACAGTGCATAAATTCGCCATTTTTTTAAAAGAAAAGTAAGATAATGCATGGAATTAACGAAATTTTGAATGAGAAAAACTTTAGGATTTAAGTATTTATTCTGGCAAAGAAAAAGTCCCTTTATGTTGTTTATTTGTTTATTTCCGCGACTAATAAGTTATTTCATATTGTTTACTTGTTTATTTTTGTAAATAAAATAGTTGATATAATATATTTGTATATGTCTTCTTTTGTTTCTACTACTTCATTCCTTTCTTTCCATCTATTTTATTTATTATTCATCATCATCACGTCATGCAAATTTTGTTTATTTAATAAATGTTTCGCTTTTTTCTTCTCATAATCACAATAAATCCCTCAATCATTCATCATTCCCCTCCGCTTTCCTCCCACATAAATATGTTGTTTTAACTTGTACTGACTCGATTCATTCATTTGTTTTATTATTCATCAGAGATTTGTGATATATGAACATCTGCAAGGGATATTTGACGGTTCATTTTTTGGCCGATAAAGAGATTCACCATCGATATTAAACATAAAATCATTCTTCTATCTTTCCTTTCTCTCTCTCTCTTTCTCTTCCTCTCTCCCTTAACTTTTTTCTGCCTATTTATTTACTCTTAATTAATTAAGAAGAAGTAAGAAGAGAAAAGTAAAGAAAATGCATAAATTAACCATATCATGTTATATTGTCCTTTTAATTATTATTTTTATTATTACTTCCTTTCAATTTAACTTCTTTCAAAAATTAAATTAATTTTGAAAGTTAAAGATTTTAATAGTCAAAATTTAATAAATTCAACTCAGATTAATTTTCAGTAACGATGATTATGGTAATTTAGCATAATTATTTGTTTCAAACATTTAGAAACATTTTCCCCTTATATTTATCTACATTCATTATTAGTAACAGTGTGTAGCAAATTGATATATGGTTGTGAAAGAGCAGATTAGAAGTGAAAACAAACAGAAGAGGTGAAAGGTTATCCAAGAATTGGAATAATATTTGTTTCATTTTTGCAATGTTCATGTAAACTTAAGGAATTTGTGAATAAATTGGACGATCGATACCAATTTTGATGTTTTTGAAACAATTTAATTAATGGATAAATTCTGGGAAAGAGAAATATTCAAAAAATGTTCGAAAATTTAGGCAACTTTTGAATTCTAAGTTTATTCCGATTTTTGTTTTCTTTTTTTTTTTCGCATAAAATTGAAAGTAAGAAAAAGAAAATCACAATCCTGATGATAAATTTCTCCAGTTTATTAAAATAATTTAATCTTTTATGCAATATCATCTTTGTCATTTGTTATCATTAAACTCTAAATTTCAAAAATTTTCGCCCAAAATATTCATGATAATTATATAACACATAATTTATAACAAAATTTTCGTCAAATTTTTGCATTTTTTTAAAAAAGAAAAAAGAAGCAATCATCTTTTAAAAATTTTTCTAAAAAGAAAGTTATAATTTCAAACTAATTATTAGCAAAAAAATAAGAGAAAGAAAGAGAGAAAGAGAGAGAGAGGAGAAAGAATTTTCTTCCGTTTTGTTTCTTTTTATGGACCATTTCTTTTTTTTTCACTTTTTTTTTATTTTGCAACAAAAAAAGAGGGATTGAAGGAGGAGGAACACCTGCTCGGGTAAAGATTACCCGAAAGGGTCTTTTGACTTTACCCATTAATCCCTTACTTGCCTTAAACTACCCGCCCCATCGCTCCATTCCCATTTCATTCAAATCGTCGCTTTTTCCTTTTTTTTTTTTCATGCTTTTACCTTTTTTTTGTCACTCAAAATTGTCTGTTCCATTTAAACCCAAATGCTACTACTTTTTCACAGAAAGCAAATAAATTTACATATGTGGTAGGGAAAGAAAACAAAACTTTTTTTCAAATAAATGATATTTATATAATTTGATCTATTTAATTATAAAATTAATTCGATATGATTAATTACTATTATTGCTATCATTACTAATTATTAATTGTAGTTTGCTTTTGAAAATGCTAAATCGAATGAGAAAATTAAAGGTAGATAATTTTTTTCATTATTTCAGACAAAACAAAAATTTGAAAACTATATAACAAGATTATTGTTCTAAGAATTAATTTTCCGGATTTCTTATTCAAATAGCTGAGAAGCATCTAAGACTTATAGAAATATGCAATATGCAAATTTATTTTTTTTTAAAAAAAAAAAATTAGGATGATTTGTTGTTTTCTTGCATTTGCTAAATTTTACAAAAAACATTGTTTGCAATAAATGAATGAATTTTGCTAAATTTCATTCATACCTAACTGATAAATGGATGATACAATGAATATGATATGTTTAAATCCCAATAATATATTTTAATCGATGTAATACCTTGATGTAATATATTAATAATACTTCAATATAGGAGATATATTCAAGAAATACCGGGAATTGTATCAAATTCAAGAGGTCGCAAGAATATATCAGATCTAAAGAATCTTGAAATAATATCAAATTTAGAGAATCCCAGGAATGATATTAAATCTAAAGGGCCTCAAAAATGATATCAAATCCGACGGATACTAAATAATAAAATATCAGGATAATATCAAATCAAAAAATTCTAAGAATGATGCCAAATCCAAAGAAATCAAAAATGTTACCAAATTAAAAAAAAACACCAAATATGGTGCCAAATTTAGAGAATAAATGGAATGGTACCAAATATTATAAAAATATTCATCATATTTTATTTTACTTCTCTATTATTTTATTTCATTTCATTTTCTATGCAACCATTTCTACGAACCAAATAAATCCATCGCCATTGTGCTATAAAAATTCGATGAAATGTGTAATAATGTTTACATAGAAGCAATAAAAGTGAACTAATTGAATGAATTGGAATATAAAGTAATTAAGAAAAATCTTAGCTTAGCTTAATTTAATTTAGATTCGATTAATTAGATATATTTGAGGAAAAAATGAAGAAAGGAAGGAAGGTATTGATAATCAAAGTATGGTAACAACAACAACCGCACCTTCAACACTTCTCAATCAATTTCGTTAGGCCATCGAAATCATCCAATCATTCCGTTTCTGTCCTTTCCTCTCTTATCCATCCATCTTTAGTTATTTCAAAATATAATTAGTTTTGTTCGATTAGCTTAGCAGCAATATTTCCATAGCCTTTCAGGCCTTTAACCATTTATCGTCAGCTTTAGGCTTAATTTATAATGGATAACGGCCATCCGTTGGATGTCTTTTTCATTTCAAATCTCATCATCCCTTAGATATCGATAATCATTTGTCGGCTTTGCTTTCTCTATAATCAATTAATATAAATAAAAGAGAGAGAGAAAAGAAGAAATGAAATTTTCTTTTTAGAAATGATAGATAATTAAATTTTTTAATGACAAATTGGATAGCAAGATTTATGGAAATTTGTCATAAAGTAGTTAGTATAGCTTAAAGTGAGTAAGAAAAGAAAGAGAAGAGAAAATTTCTATAAGCAAATATTAACTTATAAATAAAATAATTGTTTGTAAGTTATAAAGTACAAAATTAATTTCTACATGAAATAGATTAGAAATTTTAAATTCTAGGTAGTATAAAAATATTCTTCAAAAGTAGAAAATATTTCCGAATTTATTACAGTACTTAATACTAAATAGTTACATTTAGCTAATGAACAAGTAATAAGAACGGATGAATTAGGTAAATTAAAGAGAAATAGTTGAAGAAAGGATGACTGAAAGAAATTTGAAATTTCTAATTTTTCATTTCGATACTTTAAATAAGTATGAGAATGAATGAATGATAGCATACTGTAGATATAGAAATATATTCAAACATTCAACAAATGGAGAAAAGTATGGAAATCGCTTTGTATAATTTATGTTCAGAAAAAAATGTAAATAATTCGTTAATTCTGCAATTTCTAAAATTTTAGTACTTTCAATTACTTTTCCATATTTATTATTTTTTGATTGAAAACTAAAAAGAAAGAAAAAAAAAACTCGACGAGAATGATTTCGAGTTAAAATTTATAAAATTAAAAAAAAATGGCTGCATAAAAAGTAATTCTACTTATATTTAATTATAAACATATATAAAAAATGCTTATTTAAAGATTTGATAACTTTAAAATAAATACAAAAGGAAACGAAATTTCTTATGTCAATTGAATTAAAAAATTCGCTTTAACACTGAGAAATTAAATTTTGGCATTGAAAAAAATTTTTTTTGCTGTACAAAAAACAAATTAAAAATAATTAAAATTTGAAAATTTCATTTTTTAAAATTAATGGTTTATGTTTGGAATATATTGGGAACAATTTAAGCTAAATTTTTTGACTTAATTTAGTAATTAAATTTGTAAACAAAAAAAAAAAAAAAAAAAAAAAGCTGAACAAATTTCTCAGGTCAGCAATTACATTGGTACTGAAAAATCTTAATTATTCTTCTCTCATATCATTTTGCAATGTTTCTTTTTTTTATTCACAAATTCCATTTATTTATTAAATTTTTCATTGATATATGTGAAATATTCGTTACATTTATTATTGTTTTGTTCATTTATATGAAAATAAAATCAAACGAAAAGGAAAATATCTCAAATTAATTCAGTCTAAAAAACATATACTTTTTAGAACGAAAAAATAAAAGAATAAAAAGAAAACAAAACTAAAAGAACAAATAAACAAAACAAACAAACAATAAAGACATCAATACTTTAAATATTGATTTTTGAAGTAATAATTCTTGCAAATTTCCATTTTGATAAACAAATAACATTATTTATTTAACTTTTGTTTATCAAAAGGGTAAACAGATGGGATTGAAGGATATCTATTAATGGGTTGAAGAAGACGATGATCTCCAAGTAATATATGTAAGTTCAAAATTGCACCTCCATCATTCTCTTCTTTTTTTCTCTTCCCCTTCCTCTCCCTTTCCCTCTCCCCTCTCCTTCATTTTTCATCCATCTTTTCTCCGTTATTACCTTCCTAATATTATATGATCCTGTCTACTATTTTTTTTTTGTCCTTTATTTTCATCATTAAGAAGTGAAATAGTTAAATGAAATATGAAATTTTGCAATAAAATAAATCAAAATTGAATTGAATCGAAATAGAATAGAAATAAAATTAGAATAGGACTGAATTGATTTGAATTGATATTAGAATAAATCATAATTATCTTCAAATCCCTTTTTTCTTCATTTCATCGTAAACTGTTTTATATTTCAGCTTTTTCCCTTTCCTTTTCTTTTTCCTCTATAATATTACTTCATTAGCTCTTCCAACAGCTTTGTTAATACAACATCTGGTACATTTCCTTTGATGTTGTTGATAATAACAATATTAATCATTATTATCACCATCACCATCACCATCGTCATCATCACCATCACCATCACCATCGTCATCATCATCATCATTTATAACATTTATCGGTGCTGCTTCTTGAAAATTTGTTTCAGTCTAGCCATAAATTTGTTGTGCAAAAGAAAGATAGAGAAAACAAGAAAAAAAAATGTTACTTTTTTCAAACTATTGATTATCGAATGCTTCAATGTAAGCTAATTATTTTTGATATGCTTACAATCATAATTATAGCATTTTGTCCTAAAATAGCATAAATTATGGCTTAATTCTTTTTTTAATTCATTTTAAGCACAAACTTTTCAACATTTGCATATCATCAAATATTAATACATTCAATAATTTTCGAAAATGTCTTATTATGATAATTTTGAGTTTAGATAGATTTCAAGAAATTTTCAAAGAAAGAAGAGGAAATAAGCAAAACAGCTGCCTCATTTTTAATTTTAATTTTTAGAGAAAGAAACCAAAATTTAAAAAAAAAAAAAAAAAGAGAAAAAAAAAGCCTTAAACATCATTTCTATTCGAATTATCCATCCTTCTTTCCCCCTTCTCTCTCGAATCATAAGCTCCCACCCAATTCATCTCCACCGTATCATTTCATTTCATTTCATTTCCTTCCTTCCTTCCTTCCTTCCTTCCTTCTTTCCTTCATCCTCTCGTTCATCCATTCATTCATTCATTCATTCATTCACTCTCATTCGATTGATGGTAATTTCGATGGACCAGATGTTCTCGGATTGGATTAACATTGCTCAAGTAATTGTTCTGCTTGCTAAATATTACTACTTGCCATTGCAACTTTTTACACTTATTAATTCCTTTTGTTTTTTAATTTCCAATTTTTTGAATTTGGAAAAAAAAATCAAGAGAAGCTAATAATTGTTTTAGAAATGATATGATACGATTAAAAAAATAATAAAAAAATAAAAAAAACGAAGAAATAATTTGGTAAAATGATGAAAAGTTAATGGTAGAAATGTGTTGGAATACTTCTTTCGAAAAATGCTTTTTTTGATAAATAACGGATAATTTGAATTTTTCTTCTCTTGTGATAGTTTTTTTGATTTAGAATTACTTATTTCCATATCTTCATTGATCAGTTCCAAAATTCATTTTTTTTTTTTTTTTTTGACAATATAATCATTTTTGATAAATCTGATTTATGGATCCGAGAAGAAGAGATTTTTAATTCAAATGTAAAATTACAAATCGATTTTATGTTTCGAAGTTTTTCTTTCCAGCACTGTTTTATCATATTGATTTATGAATTGAATTGTGTAATGATTACCGTAATGTTTGCAATTCATTTGAGATATAGTTTATCATAGATAAAAGAAGAATAATTATGAGAATGATAAGAACAATAATAATAGACAGAGAATTAGCTTTGCAGCTTTAATTCTTTGTCGATAATTGAATCATTTTTTTAAAAGAAATATCTCTGATATTTTTATCACTATCATATTTTTTGTTTTCAAAGCATGAATAAAAATGATCATTTTTTTTTTCATTATTCTTAAAATCTCAATAATTTTACATTTCATGTAGGAAAATTTAAAGTATAAGAAAGATAAATTTTCGAAATTTAGACTCTTTCGCATTAACATTATCATTATCACTTCTATGTTGATCATTCTTTTTGCATATTTTATACGGAATATTTAACTCTTCACCATAGCAAAATGTAATAACAATTAAGAAACCGAAATCTCGAAAATTCTGATGATTAAGGAGTGATAAGATTTTTCATACTTTGTAAGGATGATCAAAATCTGATCTTATATTGGTCAATAAAGCTAATTTTGTTCATAATGATAATAGTGATAATTAGTATTGAAATACTGATAATACTAATGATAATGATAGTTAATCATACTGTTTTATCTCGTACTACTATATTTTATTATATAATTACATGGTATGTAAAATGGATGATATAAGCGAGAGAGAACAGAAACAAAAACGAAACGAATGTGTTGACATTTTTCGCCTTTTTTTTAAAATTAAAACAGAAAAGTGTACATGCATGTGTATAGATGTATATATTGGTGCATATGAAAAAGAAAAGGAAAGAAGAGAAAACGGAAAAGCGAAAAAAATAAATAAATAAAAATTAATTCATTTCGAATTAAATGAAAAAAGTATTGAAAAAGAAAGAAAGAGAGAAAGCTTTTATATTACATTTGCATAAAGACAAAGCTTACTTTTATTATCAAAAAATAAATAAAAATAAAAAATTTTTTTTCTTTTTCCGTAAATTTTTGGATTGATTAAGTGAAGCTCTCTGAATGATAGCCGTATTGTCATGAGTGGCTTTATCATGCATATGGTATATCGAATATTTACACACCTGCTTTGCCAAACAAAACCTTTTCCGCCCGTCCGTCCTGTCCGGGTTTTGTTCCGAATTCGTCTATCAATATCGAGTTATTGAATAATGCCCTTGCATGTTTCTCCACCCCGCTTGCCACTAATATAATCCTCCTGTATTTTTCATTCATTTCAAAATAAAATTTGATTTTTTTCAAATAAAGTCTTTTTTTTTTTGCGTCTCTTTTGTTTTATTTTTAAAACATATGAATTTCAAATGTGTATAAGCTTTGAATAAGAAATATTTGGTTGAGAGATATTGAGAGATACGTTTGGTTGTGATGTGATTTCAAACTAAATCGAATGGTATAAAAGAAGAAAAGAAATGAAAAACTAACAAAATACAGCATTTTTTCTAAGCTCTTTTTTTCTGTTCATGAATCATAACCATTGTATGAACATGGATATAAGCATCGAATGGAAATTTCGCTGATTTCGGTAAAATTAGAATGATAAAGTTTTTCGGCGGATGAGGGAGAAAAGATACGACTAAGAACAATACTTCTGTTTATGAAATTTTCATTCTGAATGATAAAATTATCCGGTTATCAGTATAATTTTGTTTCATTTTCGATAGGTATCCGTTGGATACCATCCATATCATTGATAATAACTATTCTACTAGATACCATTCCATACTACCAATGATAATTATCTGTCAGATACCATTCATATCGATGTTAATCATGTCACTATTTAAATTTTACTTATTTAAAGAATAAATATTACGCAAAGAGATAAGTCTAACATTATCAATAGCTAATATATACAATTAAAAGTTTACTTCTAGTTTGTGCAAAAAAGTTTGCAAAAGGATTGAAATTTACCCAATGTTCATTATTAAATTATTATTTATACTTGCAAAGAAGAATTGAATAAATTAAAAATTTTCGTTGAAATTAATTATGAACTTATTGACAAATCATTACAGTATATTATTGTCACTTCTGGATGAATTACATGAAATTTACATAATGTAATACTGCTAATTTTAATCAAAATTTTCCGACAAATGATCTAGATTTTACTTATATTTAAATAAAGTGAACGAAATCTTTTTTTTTTCTGCTATTAATCGCAAAATTAGAATTTACTTATTTGAATTAATTTTATCTATCGAGCATGATATAGATAACAATATGAATATCGATAGAAAAAATGAGCACAATTTATTTCACATCAATTACTTCCATTTGTTTATTAAATGCTGAAAAATATTCATACTCATTGCCATAATAATAATATCAGTAGAAATTTTGAAGATAATTCATTAATATATCAGTAGAAATCATTCATGTATCAAATTTTATTCCCTTAAAGAATGACTGTTAGGAAAAGTACAAACTGGGATGGATCTCGATTTCGATAAGTCAGTGATGAGAATGATAAAGAGATGATAACGACAATAATAATGAGAGTCCATGCGAGATGTAACAGTGATAGTGTCTTATTGACAAATTCTGAAAGCTAATTAACGAACTAACTAATTAATCCAATTAATCTGGTCGAATAAATAATTGAGAGATTCGCAAGTGGCGGGCATCCATGCGATGCAGATAGAAATTTCGTACGTTTTTCTTTTTTTTTTTTTTTTTTTTTTTCAGTGATTTGAGTAATAGATGTATATCTGTGTGTGTTCAGATAATTGTGCAGATGATAAAGATATGATGCAAGTATTCATCATTTAAACTCTTAAAAAAAAAAAATTCATGAAAATTTTCGATCAAAGATCGAAAAAGTGAAAATAAAGAAAAGAAATAAATGAATTTATTACCAACGATACATTGAAGGTTATACGAATAACTTGGGACATTCTTGGTAATATAATATTCTTTAATATATTCGTATCATTGAATATACGGTTAATTTTTCGGTTTATCTCGGACCTTCCTAGTTTATCCAAGGCTTCCCTAATTTATCTCAGGTTTTTTTAGTTTATCCTGAGCTTTCCCGGCTTATTCCGGACTTTTCTGATTCATTTCATACCTTTTCGATTTATCTCAAATATTCTCTTTTTTTTTTTTCCATTTGTTGCAAAATTAATTAGTACAAAAATTATTTAGATTTCGAATTTTATTTTATAAAATTCAAATCGGGGAATAAAAAAAAGAAAAATCAAACTTAAATTATTTAATATTAAGTTATTTAATATGATGTGAGACAGAAATGAAGTAAAAGATCGGATTATATAGTAATTATTGAAAAGTTTTCTTCTAACTTTATTTTTTTTTCAATTTTTCTTATTTTCTCCTTTTCCACTTCCACAAAAACTTTCATTTCTAAATATTGATGAAACATTGTCAAATAATATAATAATAATAATAATAATAATAATAATAATAATAATAATAATAATAATAATAACAACAACAACAAAAAATAATAATAATGAGATGATTATTAAAGGATAAAACAAATACAAGTAAGGAGAGAGAGAGAGAGAGGGAAAGTAATGAGGGAGAAAGAAAAAGCGACAATAAACAACTTTATCATTGTTTAAATGATAACCATGACACTTTTAAGGTCGATTGAATGATTGAGACAAAATTGCGTAATATTCGCTAGGCGGTAATGTCACTTTGAAGTTTCATAGTTAACAACGGAAAGGTTTATGAGCGAGTTGGAGAAAAATGATAATGCAACAATGCATTGGGGTTGACCTTCACCGATAACCCTTCTCATAATATTTGAAAGTCAACGAATTTTCCACTTTGTTTATTACCCATTTCATTCATTCATTCATTCTTCCATTTCTTCCCAATTTCCTCTCTTTTTTATCGATCAGATAGTTTGATTGATTGATCAGTTGTGATGTCACATTTCATTCTTCACACGGGAACAATCATCTTATCAACTCCAAACATGACAACAACTAAATAAAATATATCAATTCATTTACTTCCTTCTGTTTTGATATAGATGTATGCTTGTTTTTTTTTTTTTTTTTTCACCAAAATATTTTTACCCTGGCAGATTACGGTATTGAAGCTACACACTGTAATAACTTGGTTTGCGGGAAATTTGATGCATGATAAAGTTCGACAGATAATTTTGTTAATTAATTATAATAGTTGATTTTTTCTACCTTTTTCTTTTCATTTCTTGTTTATCTTTATATTTTTCTCTTTTATTTCTCTTTTCTTCGTCATCTTCATTGTCATTATTATTAATATTATTTCGTTTTGCACCTCCTCTTACTGTCTAACTACTTTTAATTCATTTGTCTCATGAAAAATATTCACATTAGATTACGATAAATTGATAAGAAATTAAGTACTTAAATTCGGAAATTATGATCTTGGGAATTTTCGCAGTGCATTTATTCGTTATAAATAAGCATGTAGATAATAAATAAACAACCAAGTAAAAGAAATAAGAAAATAAATAAATAGCATTATATTTATAATAATACTAAGAAAACTAAAATTAAATTAATAAAATTTTAATTATTGCGTTGATTTTTGAACTTTTCCTGGGGACTTGAAATAGCAGTAGAATTTCAGAATCGTGATTTGAAATTTCTTAATTGATAAATTTATTGTGATCATTTATGTTCATTAATGATATCAATATTTTGCCTCTTTTATTCATTCTAATTATCTAATTTAATTAATATCTTATTCATTTTTCAATTCCATATTTAGTATCTTTGAATTCATGGAAATGTCATTTCATATCTTTTCATATCATTACTATCATTATCATTAATTTTATAAATAACATCTTTCTTTTCAATTATTTCTTCCTCTCTTCTTGTTATCTTTTCTTCCTTCTCTTTGGCTCTTTTTTTAGGCCTAGCCTCCAATAAATTTACAAACAATGAGCACTCTGAAATGTTATGTACGCAAATCAAGAATTTGCCAAGTAGTTTTGATATTTTATTACTTAATTATATCAGGGATACGGTAAGATTTAGCCTATCTTTTGTTGAATATCAATTGTAAATGTCTAATTACTCATTATGTTGAAACATATTGTGAGTTAATAAATAGTAATATTAATAAAGTTAATAAATATTAATAAATAAATATAAATATTACGTTTCAATTTTTACGTATTATATTTAGTTTCTTTTAAAATTTGTGTGCTAATTTATTCATTATTCATCGGTATTTTCAAATATTGGAGCTGAAATATAATATCAAATATGGAAACATTTTACAATAGCTTAATAGTAATCATAGGATAATTGTTATTCTGATATAATTTACATTTATTATCAGTTGTTTGCTTAGCATGATTTATTCCGGAAAGTTTCAGAAAATTATTAAATTAATACAAATTTACCATATATTTTGCCAATTATTTTTCAATACACAGTTTCAGAAAGATATTCTTAAAATTCCGAAATGTTTAGTGTCTGTTTGATCGACTGACTGAACAGATTCGAATTTCAATAAGAATCCATAGCTGATTCATTATATTCAAGCATTAATTAATTCATTTCGTATAATTTTGTAACTTCTTTTAATCGAAATTTGTAAAAGTAATTTCTGAAGTTTTCAGAATTGCGATCTCTCTCTCGCTCTCTCTTTCATGTTAGCAAAAAATACAACGTTCATCATCTTTGCTTTTATCAGTTTGATCAGTTGAATTTTATTTCCCCTAGAATAATACTGGAATAGAAAGAAAAAACGGAATCATGCCAAATGGATTTCCGTCAAGTGAATTCATTCATTCCTTATTTTCATCGTTCATTCAAACTTTGTGTAAGCAAAAAACGAAAAAAAATTTACATAAAAAACAAACAATCAAAGAATGGACAACAATAAATTTTACATTTGTTTGGCAGTTACTGCCAAATTTGAATACCATTTTTCTTTTTTCTTTTTTTTTTTTTTTGAAATAAAAATAAGGCAACGAGCATTTTTTGCCCTTTCTATATTTTATGATGGTGACCTCTCTTCCTCAGCTGATTGAATTCAATTGAATTATATCTCTCCTCCCTCCCTCTTTCTTTTTTTTTTTTTTGCCGTTTTAATCGATAATTATTCAAATTTAATGAGCCAATCATCAACAATACCATTTTTTCTACAACAACTATTATGCATCGAGTATCTTTGTACTATCAATATTACTACAATTGCTAATTGAAAAAATTGAAAAAAAAAATCTTTTTTTCGAATAATTTCTTTTAAAGAAATTATTTTTGGGAAGAATTATATGAAAATCTTCAGAAATTTAAAAGTTATATAAAAATTATTTTAGAAATTTCTTGAAATTAGTTTTCTTTTTTTTTTTACTTAATTATGATTCGACAACAGCGATCATTTTTTATCCTCTAATTATTCTCGTAGAAATTACCGATAGATGGAAACTAATAGATTGAATTTGAATCATTCAACTAAGGATTCTGTTGCTTTTTTCTCACATTCGTCTTTCCTTACTCTTGAAATTAAAAGTAATCGAGTTTCCATAATTATTACTAATCTTTTCTTCTTTTCTTCTAATTTCTTTTTTACTGTATTTTACATGCAAATTATAATAAATTCTATTTAAATTTAAAATATTTTGAATTTATTAATAAACTACAAATATCTCAATTTCTTCATTCTTAAAAACAATAGTTTACTTGAAAGAAGCTTAAAAGAAGAAGGAAAAAAAAAACGGAAATGGAAAGAAAGAAAAAGAAAAAAGTAGCTTTTTTCCGCACTTTACTATCTAAGAATGGAATGTTCTCTTTTTATTCAAAGAAGAAAGCTTTCTTCTAATACCGTTTGGTTTATCTTTGGTACCAAAAAAAAAAAAAGAAATTTTCCTCCATTTTTTCATTCAAATCCTTCCGATTCGTTTCATTCTCCTTCTTCTTCTCCGCGAATTTCCTCCCCCGCCTCCTCTTGTTCCTCTGGGATTAACGAAGTTTTTTGAGAATTGAAAGAAAATGATTATTCAAAAGATGGATGGCATCAGTCAGTTGATCTGTACATAGATGTCCAAAGAATTCCAACTACAAAAAGCTTCTTTTTTTATTAAATTATTGTTTCTTTTCCTTCTTCTCTCTCTCTCCCGACTTTTTTTTTTTTTTTGTTTTCCCCTGTTCATTTTAAAGAAAAATTTCGTATAAAATTATGAATGAGAATTTTTTGGCCCAAAATAGAAATTAAAAAAAAAAAGTAGTAAGGTGAGGATTTTGATGCTTAAATTTAAAAAAAATTTCTTTTTCCATGCAATTAGAAAAATTAGTCGATACTAAATGAAGTCGATTGAATTACAATTAATTTTTCTTTTCCAATTCTTTACCTAAGCGAAAGTATTTTTCTAACTTTAAATTCCGTTAAAAATGATCAATTAAATTCCAAATAATTTCTGTTGTATATATTAAGTAGCAGAATTGAGAAATTCAAACCGTTAAATCCAAGGTTCAAATATGATTCAATCCCTTTCTTTTTTCTGTTTTTGCGTAATATACAATTTTTTTAAATTATTCGATGTTATCATTTAAATTTGAGCAATAATTTTCTTTAATATTTTGTTTTACAATTTACTTGTCATTCCTTCGAAGTTTTAACCCATTCTCTTTCTTTTATTATAATCATTTTCATATTGCAACTTGCAAAATTCAATTAGAAACTTTCCTTACATATATGAAGAATCGATAAGGTTAACACTTCAAAATGTTGTGAGCATTGGCGATATCGATGGTAAGCATTAACGCCTTGTTTTTCGGTCATTCTTCCTTTCCCCTTCTGCTAGCCATCGTCCATTGTTGCTCTATTTTAGGATAGTGCCGGACAGTCCTTCGATTTGATGATAATGGATAGTTGGAGGTTAGGGGTGAGAGGGCAATTGAGTAGCCAGGAGAGAGGTCAATCATCATGCCATGCTATGCCAATCCATGTAAGGGCTATTGTCCACTTCCCTTCCCCTCCTAATCCATCTTCCAATGTCCGGCTCTTCCCTCCTTCTTCTTCATTTCCCTCCCTCTATCTCTTTTACCTCTTTTTTTTTCAAGCTATTAATTAAAAATTAACCTTCAGATATCATCAACTCTCTCTCTCTTTCTGTTCCATATCCTTTCAGTGAAATCTTTCATGGCTTTTTTCATTCCTTGAATATCTATCTATCTATTTCAGTGGTTGTATCTTCATTTGCTCTCAGTTTTCCCAGTAATTTCCCGGATAATCTCAGTATGGCATCAAGTCTTGTCACCGCGGAGAATCCACCACCGCCACCATTTCCATTTCCTTATTATTCGACTAATCAGATGAATTCCACCAATGGTCATAGTAATAATAATTCTACCTTCACTTGTACGGCCCCTCAAATGTCATGTCAACAGCCATCTCTTCCTTTTAATTCGAATATTTGTCGAAAAAACGTAAGTTTTATGCTTCATTCTTTCTTTCTCACTCCATACTTTCATGAATATGTAATTAAATAATTAATAATTCGAGGAAGCAAATCTTGAAGTTAAAAAAACTTTAAAAATGATTACATAAAGTATATATTTAATTCAATCCAAAATTTAAAAAAACAAATGAATTAAACACAAATCCAGTCCAGCAATTCTTAAATTAAATTAATTTAAATTTTGTTCTAAATTATATTCCATCGTGAGAGTATATAAACGGAAGAAATTTCAATAATTTGATTTTATTATTTTTAAACTTTGAAAATATATAAATTAAATAGGTGATGCCATTTGGTCTAAGATTTTCTAGCATAGTGACATAAATGGCATCGCTTAAATCCAACAAATATCTTGCTTATTTTCTTCTGAAAAACAGAGAAGATGGAAAAGGAGATTTCGTATTTCTGTTTATTTACTTACTTATTCGTTTACTTGATTGTGTACAAAAAGAATCAGAAATGAAAGATTGCTTGATTGATTGACATATCTAATATTACATCATTTGCATGATTTATGCAAACTTTTTTCGGATAATAACATAGAAAGCAATTGATAACTAAACATTATTATCAATTGTTGCTGTCATTTATTTTCTTACAATAGTGATAATATGATATGATAATGAATAATTTTATTGATAATTAATTTCGTTGTGCTTTTTCCCTTTTTTCTTTTCTTTTTTTCTTTCTATCTCTCTCCAGTCTTTTCTTACTTAATTTAATCATAATAACTAATGATGTTAATTTGTCCGGATTTTTCATCAAATTGTCGCATTACTGTCTTCTCTTTTGTCGATACATTTGACCGATTCATTTGTTTGTTTGTGTAAACAGTGGTGACATTACTCACTTGTTGTTGACCCTTCATCAGAACAAATTTATTTGTTAATCAATGTCAATATTCCATTCTAGAAAGAAATTATTTCGAAAAAAAAAAAATGTTATTGCAATAATTTGAATCATTTAAAAAAACTTATGGAACGTTTAATTTGATATCATGTTAGCTTCAAAAAAAAAAAAAAAAAGGAAATGTTTGTCAAAAAATTAATATTTTCTATTAATAAATACGACCTAATTTTTTTGACTTTTTAATGATACAGCTTAATTTTTCTTGACTTCCTCATTTAATAAAACAGGTCAATGAAAATAAAATAAAAATGAAATCGATGAAAATTAATAGTAAATTATAAAATCTAAAATCTGATGCAAAAAATTTTTCACTGAAAACATCTGTAAGGAAAACAATTCTGAAAAATTGGTTCTCGTTTTTTTCTTTTTCCTCTTTTTTTTTTTTAATTAAATTTTGACACAGACAAATTTGAAATATAAAATTATTTTTACAATTAGTAAAAATTGTGCTTCTTTTTCAAATTTCGGTAAAAAGTTTTTTTTTCTTCAGTGCTTGTTTACAATATGAGACATAGTATTTGAAGTAAGTTAAAAGGAGAAAGAGGAAAAATATGAAATATAGCAAGAAAAGTATTCATTGGATACGGTATTTACGCAATTGACAACTTTCAGTATCTATTTTTCTTCATGAAAAAAAGAAGAATAGGAAGGAGAAGGATAGATGGAGAAAAATAATGAAGAAAAAGAGAAATGGAACAACCCAAATTGTTATTTTAATTCCTCAATTTTTTATTTTTCTATAATGAATACACAGTTACGGTATTAATACAATATAAATCAACAGCTTCTGTTCATATCTGAATTGGAAATGAATGGAATTGAGCAAAGAAAAGATCTTTTTTTTTTTTTTTTTGCTTCAGAAAGATAGTGGAAGGATGAAATTCAGTTGATTGGCTTCTTGCTATTCAATCAATTTCTTTTCTTCATTTTTTGTCCAAATTTGATATTTTTATATCAGTATTTTTAGTTAGTTGTGGATATTTGTTGTTGTTTTATTTGCTTTAAATGTGCATTTATCGATTTCCTATTTAAGTAAATAATTCTGGAAGATTTGGAAAACGATAATTGAAAACAATAAAATTGTGGGAAACTGTGTTTATATTAGATACTGATAATGATAATGTATACTAAAAAGATTAGTGATAATGATAACAAATATTATCGGTAAATCTATGATTCTGAATAATAAATGTCAGTTTTTTTTTTTTTTTTTTGGACTTTGAACAAGTTATAGTAGATATAATTTGAAGATATATGGTAGAAATTTCACACTTTGAAAAAATTAGCAAAAAAAGGACTAAAATTCTAACAATTCTGCTAGAACACATTATTACAAAATTTCTTTAATTTTATTAATTCTGTGAACAAAGTTATTTCTAGATGGATCTGAAATAGCGAAAATTAACTAGTTTTCTCATATTAAAACATATTATTTTCATAAATTCTAGAAATAGATTTTTTAGCAATAAAAGAGAAAAGATGCTCTTGAGAAGATATTATATTCAAATTTAATTAATTAATTAATTCATTTATTAGTTTCATTTCCATTAGATTCATAACAAATATAGTAGATGAACAATAAATTTTTTAAAAATTTTCATACATTTTTAAAAATTAAAAAGCAAAAATTCCCAAAAAAATAATTTTCCGAATCCAAATACTTGTATGCAATAATTTTTGAGAATTTCATCGTTATAACTGGACACTTGGGAATTTAAACTTGTGACATAGATATAAAATAACCGCTAATACCTACGTTTTCTTCTGTTTAACGTATCTATCCTGTTTTTTATCATCAAATTCAGATTTCATGACATTTAATCCGATATTTCATTCTTCTTTATAGAATTACCATGGCGAGATCAGAATATAAAGTGTTGAAGCAATCTTTCCTTTTTTGACGGTCAAAAATTGATGACATAAATTGTATGACAGAAACTTTTCAAGGTTACTTATTAGTAAAAGTAGTAATTGAAAT
Source organism: Onchocerca volvulus (assembly GCA_000499405.2). NCBI lineage: Eukaryota > Metazoa > Nematoda > Chromadorea > Rhabditida > Onchocercidae > Onchocerca > Onchocerca volvulus. The sequence goes on from HG738137.1 coordinate 954,534, forward strand.
TAATTAACTCGATATATTGGAGTTCATTTTATTTCTTTCATACTTGTTGGAAAATTCTAAATTGAAATAACGCGACAATTTGAAAATTATGTTGCAAGTTAATTGAAAAGCATGAGATAAGTTGAAAGTGATAAGTTTGACCTTCCGGTATTTTCTAACATGAAAAAGAATAATAAACAAAACTGCTATTAATAATACAGTAGAACGATTAAGCAATCAGGAAACAGGTTAACTGATTAAACAATCAGTTAACCTGTTTCCTCTTTTTTCCTCTATTAATTAAGTTAATTCATTACTGATAAATGAATACTGATTGGAAAATTTTTTCCTATAAATAGAAAAAAGTAATTTCGACATCTTTTAAAACAACTGTCGTTTCTTTTTTATTAAATATTTTCTTCCACCAGTATGATAATATAGTCCTATCAAATTGAAAGCTTATCTTTAATCATTATCTACTTTTTTTTTTTTTAAAAAAAAAAAAAGAAAAAAAAGGAAGAATTGCCATATTTCTGGAGAAGTGAGAGGTCAGGAAGAGTGTGCAAATATGTAGTTCAGATAATGCCAAACGAAAAATCTAGAATACGATTAATTGTTAATTATACGTATGTTTTTAAATTGACCCGACACTTTAAAAGTGTTGCCAAATTTTGGATACTGTAGCATCTGGCAAATGAATAAAATGTATTCCATCAGTATTTTCACAAACTTAAATAATTAGATTGCAAAATTATGCTTTCATCCAAGAATCATGTTGAATTATGGATTTAACTTTTAAATTCCAAAATTTTTTTTTTTTTTCAAAGTTATTTTTCTCCATTTTAATGAAAGTCTTTCTCTAGAATTTACGACATCCGCACAAACACACGCCCACATGCACTCATATGTAATGTCAGTTGAGTTTTCCATTTTGTTGTCGCGAAGTGTCAACAAACTTGCTGCTTGAAGCTTCAGAGATACGATAATTTCGCTCTCTCGGGTTTTCTTAGAAATTACTAAATTAAATATTAGATCTCGGAATTTGTGTCAAAATGAAAGCTAATCCATAGAAATATCTTATCTAATCAAAACTGATCAATGATATGAGCTGAAAAAGCGTTTGAAGAATTAGCATTGTTGAAATTTCACTGAACGTAAAGTAATTTTGCATATTTTGTGACATTCAAATTCATTTACTTGTTATCTAATATATATTAGATCTTTTCCCACAAACATCCATAAATCCTGAATGTGATGCTGCCTGAAATCAATAATAGAATAGATGTTTTTTCATTATTTAAAAAAATGATATCGAGAATAAATGTGATAATTAATGTAATTAAATGATTGAGAATTATTTGAATCATTATTCTTAAAATATATTTGGAGAATTGCAAGTGATAAAAACTTTACTTCAAAATACACGTACATCACATACGCTCATATAATCGACATGTGCATATTCAATGTTAAGATTAAGTTTTATTTTAGGCATTGCATTCATATATGATTTGTATTTGCAAATTATCAGCTTTTCTCATTATCATTGTAATTATCATCAATGTGATAACATCATTATCATCGACGTAAAATCCTTATCAACATCATCGTTACTATCAATGATATATCAAGTTTTTCATGCAGTAAAGCAAATAAGTACAATTCTTTTCATTCTCTTTTTTTGCTGTCTCAATTTACTACTAATAAATTTTCCTAACTTTAAATGATTTCCTTATACAACAATCATTTGTTTGAGATTAAAATCATTAAAGTTTTCCTCAAATATTTTTAGAATCATTATTCTTTTTCATATGATTTTCAATCATTTATTAATGTTAATTATCATATTCTTGATAATATTTATTTTCAATATCAGTTTTCCTCAAGGTTAAATGACCAATTCATTTAAAATTATATTATTTCATCACACATTTCTTTGATCTCCAAATTAATCCAATGAATTGCTATTATTTCTCTTTTTCTTTTTTTTTGGTAATTTTTGTGCTTGTCATCTCACTTATTCTTTTCATTTGTATCATTTTTCACAAAATAAATTTGTTAGAAAATTTATTCATGTATCATATTTTCCAGTAATTCGAGTAATAGAAGTAGAAAAAAATTTGAAATTAATTTATCATTTTCGGTCGGTTCACTTTTTTTTTTTTCGCAGATTTCATCTTAGACAATTTTGAATTGAGCAGATTTTTCCTGTTTGAAAAACTTTTTAGGCAATGCTAAAATTGTATTCTCTCTAAAAATGAGAAAAAAAGAAAAAATGTTAGTAGTAATTTTTCATTTATTTTCAATTTCAGCGACAATCTGGAAAAGGTAACCTAGCCGGAACCGGCACAGCAATTGCTCCATCAACAGCAATGTATTCGGATAGTAGTAGTGGTAGCTATAGCTATCCGTTAGATAATACCCAAATGATGATTGGACCGGGAAATCACGAAACTGCAATCCAAGATATGAGTAGCAGTGCTGTTGCAGCTACTGCATATTGGAATACTTCAAATTTGCCGCAGCATAATCCGTACACTCAGCTTATATCTGGCAGGTACTACTAAAGTTCGACAAATTTTTTCAAATTCTCAAAAATTTTTTACCGCCTAAAAAAAATCAACAAATTATCATTATTGGGCATTTCAGTTACAATGGTACCATGCTACCGATGCATTCAGCTACCGATGATGATTATGCGCGTTCATTATCAGTTACTGCTTCCGTTGCATATCCGGTTCCGGTTTCCGCTTCTACAACACCTGCAAATGGTGATGTTGTTGAAATTGGCAAGGTGAAAATTATATTATCATAGATTTGTTGTAGTATTTTGTCGAAAATTGCGCGGGATTTTTCCATTCCAGAAATTATTCGCATATTTTTCTTTTGAAAGTTCACATACCGTAAACTTTATTCTAATCTTTTTATAGTTATTTCACTTTTGTTATGGTACAGAAATCCGAAAATTAAACAGTAAATAAAATGAAATGTAAACATACAGTATAGTATGAATTGTAAATACATCATCATTATCCTTTACTTCTCTTTTTCCAGCTATACGATAATGACAGTAGTAATTCGGGTGTTACGGTACCTCCACCAATGTATTCAGCACATCATAGTACCGCATGCTATCCACAGTATTTTCCTTCTTATGTGCCTCCTGTAAGTTTTCTGAATTATTAACGCTCTTTTGCCATTTTCTAGAAAAAAAAATTTCAATAATTTTGAAATATATTTGATAAAAACTAAATTTCTTTGTTTGAAATTTCAAGAATTCAACTTGAAATTTTAGAATTCGTTGTTCATCTCAGACCTTTTTTGCTTGGAACTTTCACAAAATGTGATTTTTAACATAATTGATTAGAAAGAAAAGATTAATGTACATAATATTTATCCGGAATAATCCGATTGCTTAATTTTGATATTTCAGTTTCAACCTGATGATAAGCAGATGCCGGAAAGTTTAGCAAGTTCGTATTTGGGTGGTGCAGGTGATATGATAAGGCGTGAAGATGTTGCTGCACCTCTTCATTTCTATCCTCATCCATTGCAGGTTTCCGTTGCATGCAGATATAATTTTACACAAAATTTTCTTCTTTTTTATTGAAATCTACCGAAATCTTTTTCTTCCTTCTCGAAGTAACTTTTCCGAAAACTACAAAAGTTGAAGAAATAGCAATCGGGAAAGAGAAAAATCGGGTAAAAAGTTAAGTATATATGACGAAATTTAGGAAATATTATCAAGATGCTTTGTTTCAGAAACAAATAATCAGTGCCTTTCCTTAATTTCATTCTTCATTTGCATCAAATCTTTTCAAAAAATACGGTAGTTAATAGAAATACAAATCGGGGAAAAGATCAGATGAAAGGTCAATTATAATGATAAATTTTACGGAAATATTATAAATGATTTGTCTTAGAAATGAATGGTCAAGGCCTTATTCCTTTTTTCTTTCATCCATCCATCTTCTTGTCAACATTTCTGATGATAGTTTTGTTTGGATTATTGCAACATGCATGCATGCATGCATGCATCAGCGGTATCGTTTTTGTCGTGTGTGTGTCATTTGATCTGAATATATGTAAATGAAGACGACTGCTTTGAGATGAAGAAGAAGAAGGTCAAATGATGATGATTTTTGGTTTAAGATGAAATGAAATGAGATGAAATGAGATGATCGGTTTATTGCTGTTAAATAGCATATTCGGCAGGTGGTTGCAACACTTTAACTTCCTAATATAATCGTTAAATAACTTGAAAAATCACTCCCTTTTTCTCTTTCTATCCCTCATAACAATAAAAAAATTATTACAATAATTTGTCTTTCTAGGGAATATCTTTTTCTCTTTTTTAATTTCAAAATTGTTAGTAAAAAACTTATCCAACTGAAAAAATTAATTGAATTTTTGCTTTTCTTTTTTTTTTTTTTCAATTTAAAATGTCTGTCAAAGTAAATAATAGTAATTTTTTTTTTTTTTTTTGCAAATGATATCATTGAAATATGTTTATGACAGATATAAAAAATGACTGGCATACCCTACATTATCATATTATCGCTTGAAGAATATCCTTCTTCAACTTTTATTTATTCACTACTTTGGTATTGAATTCTCGGAAAATGAGAAATCAAGATATTTTAAAAATGAATTTTTGAAAAAAAAATATTTCTAAATAAAATTAAGCTTGAATTAAATATCATTAATTAAATAAAAAAAGAAATATTATTTATTTTAAAAACCATATAACTTCTTCTGAAAATTGTAATGAATTTTGATTTTCAAAAAAATTTTTTCGTTTTTCAAATAATCTAAACAATCACAAAGATAATCACCATTGCTTCTGTATTTTCAATTTTGTGAGAATGACCTTTCGGATTAATCGTCTCCTTTTTCATGAGTAAGGTACCATGTCCCCGTTGTCTGTCACCCGTTCCCTCTCTTGACCATCGGGAATCCCGCAACATCTGTTCGTCGTTTACGACGACTTCCCTTCTTTGTTTCAAAGCTCACTCTGTCATACTCTCCGGTCCTTCCTCTCCTCATTAAAACTGCTATTTATTTATTTTATGAATGATCCAGAATTGATTAATGGAATGAAATTATGAAAAGAGTCAATTCGAATAAGAAAATATTCAGAAAAAGTGAAATTTCAAAAAATTTGGGGGAAAAATGAATTGAAAGCATATATATACATACGTGCACGATAATGAATGATAATCATAATCTCAATAATGATTATGATTATATCATCAGTTTGAATATATTTAGTTAATAATACTCGAATTGACTAGAAATAATGCAGTTTCCTTGCACTTATGAAAGTGATTATCAATTTAAAATTCGATTATTGATTTGCAATTGTTGACTGCATGAAGAATGTCATGTTCGGTCGACTTAACAGAACAAATGAAGAGCGATTAATTATCAAAAATATACCAAACAAAAAAGCAAACATCTGATTCGCAAAAATTATTTCGTCTCACGGGATTCATTTCAAATTACGAAATTCATTTTGAATTACGAGATTCATGAGGAATATTTATTTTTTTGGTCAAGAAATTCATTCCTTGCCATCAATGATTTTCTCATTGGAAAGGATCATCCAACGATCTAAATGTTGGTGTAAAAATTGTGTTGTTATGCACTAATTAGCATAATTTATTTCTTAAAAAAAAAAAAAATTAATTTCTTATTTATTTCTAAAGAAAAAAAAACCATAATTTATTCCTAAAAAAAAAAAAAAAAAGCAAAAGAAATATTGCTTATATACTTTGGAATTTCAGTAAGAGAAAAATTCAAACTGTTATTCGTTTCCCTCAAGTAATTTCATTCTTTTTTTTTTTTTTCTAAATCTGATTTGTTCATCTGGAAAATTGTTTTTTTTTCCGTCGCAAATTTTAATTAATTGGCTTAGGAAAGGAAGAAAATTGAAATCACAATTTTAAACAAACAAAAGTGCTTATCATCACTTAAAGAAATGATTGCATCAAATCGTAGAAGCGTTATCATATCATTCCTTCCCCACTCTCTCTTTTGTAATCACAGTCTATCTTCGAGAAGGAGAAAGATTAATTTGATAAGCGAGATATATCTCATAATTATCACACCTTCATTTTTCATTTCTCTTATCATTTCCAAACTTCATATCAGTTGCAGAATACCGGCGTGACGAGTATCGATGATACGAGGAACGTTGCAGCAGCTGCACCACTCATTCCAACGTTGGACTCTTACAATAGTATGAACTTTTCAAATATTTCTTTTCTTTCTTCTTGTTTATTTCTTTTCGTGTCAAAAATTTAATTTAAATTGAAATTGAATATCATTATCTCATCATAGCATGAATTTATGATAGGTAATTTACGCTTTTGAAATTTCAACAAATTTATTCTATCATTTTGAATAGCTCTTTGTTAATTGTTTCGGTTGTAAATTTGTGAAAGTTTCAAAAATTGGAAAAATTAGCAAAATTTTCAGCCATGTCATCTATAACGGGACCAGCTACTGTTAGACCAGATTTGGTAAGCGGTGTAGGAGTACCAATATCACGTGATCAATTTGACTATAATGGTATATTAGGTGGTCCTGGTGGCATGAATGGTATGACATCAGCTACCTCTACATCATCATTAGGTACCATCGGAATGGCAACACCTCGAGTTAGTACGAAGAAACGATCGAAAAGTGTAAAATTGGATTCAGATGACGATGCCAGATCAAATGATGATCGTGAAGCTGATCGCCGTAGTGCCAACAATGCACGTGAAAGGTTTTTTTTTTTTTCTTTAAATTTAATAATTACAATTCTCGAAAAACTCTTCCTTCTGTAATTTTTTCCAATTCAGAAAATTATCTTATTTTAAGCCTTTTCTGTTTCATTTTTCTCGGAAAAGAATGGGAATTGTAACAAATATTTTATGGAAGTAAGAAATAATAATAATAATAATAATAATAATAATAATAATAATAATAATAATAATAATAATAATAGTCAGGATAAGGACAGAGTGGTTTATATCTAATTACAACATAAATCTTATGAATAAAACACCGTTGTTTTTACCTGAAAAGATCTCGGATTATTCCTGCAGAAATCAAATATTTCTGCCATCGATAATCGTTCACAAACAGAAATAATATTTTAATCATCAGATAATTATTTTGTTATCAGTATTATCATTTGGTTATCTAATGTTAACTATTTATCTAGCAATACTCGTCCACTATTTCTTGCTAGATATGATCATGCATATTTCATTTTCTCAAAGGAAGTGTTTAATTAAATTAATTAAGATTAAATTTAACTAGACTCGCTTTAATTTGTCGCATAATAATTATTTAAGATCACTGATAGATCTTGGTCAAGTATAATTTTTGATTATATTATAGCTTAGACAAAATCATAATTTATGCGAAATATCTGGAATCATATATTTGTATGAATTTATGTTTACATATTTAATTACTGAAGTCAGCGTATCAAAGTTATTTCCCAATGAATAAATTAGATAATGATGACGATTGTTTCCAATCATTCATTTTGCTTATACATTTGAAAAAATTTCATTGATCATATATCGAATTTGGCTCATTCAGTTCCAAAATTTAATATTATTCAAATTAATTCATTTTTATAATTAACATAATTTCAGGATTCGGGTAAAAGATATTAATATGGCATTCAAGGAACTTGGCAAAATGTGTGCTCAACATTTGCAACAAGGTTCTGATAAAACTCAAACGAAATTAGGCGTATTGCATCAAGCTGTAGCTGTAATTACCGGACTTGAAGAACAGGTTATTTTGAAAATATTAGATTTAAAAATAGTAAATTTTTTTTTGTTAGATTAAAAAAAAGAAAATTGAATTTAATTATTCAATGATAATGCATAATAACAAGGGGAATTATTGACATTGATTATATTTCTGTATTTTTTTATTTAGGTTTTCATTAGTTTGATTAGCTAACTTTTTCAAATTTATGAAATTTCTCGCTTTACCAATTTTTTATCCTAAAATTCTCAATAGAACAGCAAAAGATTATTGTAATAAGTGACCTGGGAAAGTTCAAGATTGCCTAATGGTATTATGCATCCTTTGACAATGCTTTCAAATCCTTTGATATACATGAGTGTCATGCTACTGAATTTAATGACAAAACAAAAAAAAAGACACTTTTTAGACGAAATTCCCTTTTAAATTCATTTTGATGAAGCAACTTTCCATTTTTTTCTCTCTCCGATATCACAAACAAAAAAAAAAGAAAAAAAAATAAAGAAAAACGCGAAAACACAATTTTACGTTATTGCTTCAGATTCGACAAAGGAACTTAAAAAGAATGATATTAAAGGAACAGAACGAAGCTATCTTACCTTGTCAAAGTGTGCTTGTTGCGAATCAACCTTCTAGTACCAATGATAGTACCATAGGTAATCTGAATCAACCTTCTAGTACCATCATAGCCTATTGGGTACCTCATATTATTAGGGAGGCTATACTATATAAAAATGGAATGATAGGGAAAATAAATAAATAAATACTTAAATTATATGAAATATTTTGATTCAAATATTTTAAATTTTTCACGCTTTTTTTAAGGTACGTCAGAGGAATTTGAATCCGAAAGCAGCATGCCTAAAAAGGAGGGAAGAAGAGAAAGTTATGCCACCTATTACAGGGTATATTTTAATTTTTTATAAATTCCAAAAATTTTATTTCTATTATCTTTCGAATCATTGAATAAAGCATTCTAAAAGAAGATAAGAAATGTAAGCATAATAGGTAGCATTCATAATTGGAAGAAGCAAATAATTGTAAAATAAAGGTTTAAATTATTATAATGAAAATTTAAAAATGTTTTTCTATCAGTTCTTTTGCTGAGCGGTTCTTTCTTCCTTCTCCTTCTTTAATTTCTTAAAAGGTTTCCAATTATTAAAAGTGGAATTGACAAAGATTATATCAACGATAATAACAGTGATAAGATAACATTATATTTTCAAAAAACGGAAAATTCTCGGTAAAGAACAGTACTGATTAATGAAATTAGGCCCTTCAAATGATTGATTTGATTAATGATAAGCCCATGTAACTTTTATCTATCCTCTGTCCTAATTAAATGATTAATTATTTTGTACGCCAAATGTATGTTTACTTCATGCAAATTAACGAAAATCATTAAACCAATCGAATCGATTCCAAAATTTGAAAACTTTCAATATCTGAAAATTGAAAAGTAATATATGTCAAATATTATTATTCCAGAATTCATTAAAATTACCAAATCCTATGCTTTTAACATTTTTGTTTATATGTGTTAGCGATCGAAATGATCAGTTTAATGTTCAATTTGTTTGAATAATATTTTTCAATGTATAACTGCGACAATTATGCATCAAAAAGTCAATGATATTTTTGCAATTTCAATTTTCAGTACTTCAAAAATTGAAGTTTTTTTTAATCAAAGAGTGATACCAAAATTGTCCTAAATTTAAATTTCATCTTTTAACAGAAATTAAACGAGAATTTGCCCAATGTATTATACCAAATATAGCTCAGTTTGTAATATTTCATTTATATCTCAAATGGTATTAATATTCAAATTTGTTTCATTAAACAACAAATTTCATAAATTTTTATAAATATCTATTTTATCATTGATAAAAAGCACTTTGTTTGTAGACATTACAATATATAACTAAAGTCTATTTAAAATTTTTTAGTAAATATATTTGTAAATACATAAGTAGTATATGTATTCATATACTTGAGTTTATTTAATTCAAATATTAATTATTCAGTTAATCTATGTAAGACGTTTCTTCTCCTTCTCTCCACCATATCATAAATGATAGCATTCGTAGAAAAAAGGAAGAATGTAGCAGATGTAGATGTAACAAAGGAATAACTCAACCAACCTATCATCTCATCTCTCAATCGATGTCATCCAATTTTTGACATGTGACAGATGCATTTCAGACGTTTGTTAACCATTTAAGAATGATATTTCGGGCAGATTTTATAGCATCTTACAATATTCATAAATTAACAATAAAAAAAAGAAAGATTGTTTCAGGAATGAAGATTTGAAAGCACGCAGTGGCGCATTTCTACCATCACAGCCAACTTTTTCGGGAACAAATCATTTAAATCAATAATTAATAAAAACAACAGAATGAATGAGCATTTTTTGCAAAATGCTTTGTCATGTTTCTTTGTAGAATTTTTCGATTAAATTTCAATTTTCATATTGTAAAAATCTAATAACTACTGATCATAATTTGTATATTTTGTGCTAAATTTATTTTGATATTTATGAAAAACTTTTATTGAAACTGAATGCTTCGATCATTATAAATTTTAAATTCGTAGCCAATCATGATGGAGTAAAATTGGAAATTTCATGGAATTTGGATGTTTTCATTTAAATTTGGATATCCTCTATATAATTTGAATTAAATGAATTATCGTATTCATTCATAAAAGAGAAAGCTGGATAAAGATAGAGTTGAGGAAATGAACAAGACCAGAGAAATTAAATGATCTTTTAAATAATTTTTTGTTATTATCGAGAACAGGAAGGATGTTGAACTTCGGTAGGAGTCATCTTTTTTTTTTTTTTTTTTCTTTGTTTTTATTTTAAAAAAAAAAAAAAAATTTGTACAATTTCTGGTTAGTCGTGATAGTATCATTTCTGTCGTTATTCATCGTTTATTTAATAGAAATATGAGTGTTTAAAAATTAGTTCGGAATATTATCATATGAGGAAGTTGAGTGATATACAGAGAATGATAATGGGAAAGGAAAATAGCTTTAGAATGATAAGATAATAGAAAAAGAAAGAAAATATTTTAGCATTCATTTGGAATCAAAACATGTTACTACAAATCATTGTGGCGTCAAAACAATAGTAATAAGAAAGTAATGAAAGAGATTTCGAAAGATATATCAATACACTCTTAAAATTTAAAAAAAAAAAAGAAAAGAAATTCAATCTTTTATTTTGATTACGAATGTTTTTTTTTTCTTCTCTTTTTTTATCCTATTTTTCTGATATTATTAGTATTTTCGTTGTATCTATTTGGATTTAAGTATTTGCTGATGACGAATTATGAATTTTATCATAATAAGATACTTTGTATTTTGAATTTAATTTCCATTCAAATATTTTGGGAAGAAAATTTTGCGGCATTTCTTTTCATAACTTTCTTTTTTCCTTCTTTTTTAATTTTGCTATTTCTTTATATACATTCATATATATATTTTTTCCTCTTGTTTGTTTGGAAACATATCATTGACATGATGTTGTGGCTATTTTATCCGAAATTTTATGATCAATTAAAATATCAGTTCGAATGATATATAGATTCCCTTTGCAATTATTATCATTGTAAGAGGAAGTATAAATTAAGGTTTAAAAGTTCTCATTTGCAGTTGCAATTTTCTCTTCTTCTTATCACCTTCACTCTCTTTCTCTTTCTCTTTATTATTTATCTTTTTGAGCGAATAAAAACCTGATTTACTCATCGATCTAGAACTGAAATTTCTTGGCCATAAACTTAAAATCTAAAATGAAACTTTGTATATACATAAATGTTCAATACATTAAGAAATTAATAAGATTTGTGACAACAAATCCCAAGCGCTAAAATATAGTACGACGGAAACTTGATATCGTAATAAAAATAACATTTAATAATGCCAATCAATAACAATTGATAATAATAACTTAATACCAATCAATAAAATTTGATAATACTATGAATGAAAGAATGAATGTTTCTGAAGAAAAAAGCCAACAATCTCGTATCATTTCACTATTCTAAACAGACATTTTTCGAAATTTCAATTTCGATCGCTAATTATAATTTAAATAAGCGCTTTTTTGAAATACTTCCCAATATATACATTTTTCCATAAATGATTTGCGATTGCATCCTTTACATAACATATAAAAGTCTATGAAAGCTTTCTAAATCATTTAACAACATTTCTCATATGATAGTTCTAGTAGTCTTAAAATCATCCAGTTTTTTTTTTTTTTTCAAAATATCTTTTCCATCATCGATCCTGATCATCTTGAATGAAAATCTGCAACACATCGATAAGCTCTTTGTGACAATGCGGACAAGAACCACCGTCATCACATAATTTCCGTGCTTTCTCATAACATCCAATAACACAACCGCAACCATTTCTACCACCAGCAACTGCTGACATCTTATCACAACTATCTGTACATAGCAAACAACGATAGATTTTGGGAAACCAAATTTGTGCAACACCTTCAACTGAAAAGCAAATATTTCTTCTTCATTGACCTTTTTAAAGCTCCGATACATTTATGTTCATAATTTGAGTTTGTTCAGTTCAAACTAAGTAATTAAACTAATTAAAATATTAAAAATTAAATAGAAAAATAAAATATAATTATATATGAAAATTATACTATTCGGAAAATTTTTTTTTCCTAATTATAACTGAAACAAGGAAGATTTGATGCTTAGCCAAATAGAATGATGATAAGGAAAAGAAATTTAAAATTTTATCATTTCCTACTTATCTTATTCTTGTGGTTTATTTTGTTACCAATGTCTTTTATATAATAATTGCTTTATCGTCATCATTTTTGATAACAGAACAAATTTTACGTTCGAGATATAGTACTTGAAGAAAAAAAAAAAATTAAAGACCGTATTTTTAAGAAAAATAATAGAATTAAAATATGAAAATTGAATTTGTTTAGGTTCTTGGTTGTTTACATTAAAGGATAATAATGTATTTTAATAAAATAAAAAAAAAATTCTGTTGTTGAATAATAATTGAAAAAAAAATAACGAAAAAAACTAAATGAAAAAAATCAAAATCAGTAGTTATTAAAGTAAATATAAAGTAAATACAAAAAGCAAAGTAGACGGTTTTTGTTATTTATGTATATAATGGATAAAATAAATAAATAAAATAAAGGAGTAAGTATGGACTTTTTTTGTTATCAAATGTTTATTTGTTTTTTTTTTTTTGTCTGCGATAGGTTATTTGAAATATTTTTGCTTTTTGTATTTACTTTGGATCCTGCATTCACATACACTAATACTAAAAAAATATAACTTTACAAAAAATTATTATTATTATTATTCATGCCCCCTTAACAAAAGTTTATTATATTATTATTATTATTAAAAAAGAAAACAAACGGATTATGCCAGTGTTCAACATAATTAATATGAATGCAGACTATACATCCAAACATTTTTGAACTTAAGAACTAAAAGTATCTCCTACGAATTATGTCTTCGAGGAAATACATATAAAAAAAAAAAAAAAAAAAAAAAAAAAAAAAAAAAAAAAAAAAAAAAAAAAAAAAAAAAAAAAAAAAAAAAAAACGTACTTCTTTTCCGACAAACTGGACATACAACTTCCGTTGATACTTTTTTTGTTTTGTTTCGTTTTCGTTCATACTTTATGTAGTTATCCTTACAAACTTTACAACATACTGCATGATTGCATGGCATTAAAAGCATATCGATGGGTCGTTCCCAACAAAATGTACATATTGGAGGTGTGGCCTGTAACATATAAAAGTAGGTAAAGTTCAGGAGAAAATAAAAATAAGCCAATATAACACAGAATTATTAGAGTTTTCCTTTTTTTTTGGTAGTGAGAATGGTCAAAGAAGAAAGAAAAAAAAAAATTCACAGTGTTACTCATCAAAATATACACTTGCTTTAATTGCTGAAGCATTTATCTAATTAGTTCTGCTATTTAACGCAACAATGTTTTTTCGAAAATTTATATCAATGTTATGACATTCTTCAACTATTTTCGATTTATATCGGAATGAAGAGATTAAATTAGGCATTGCAGAAGTTGAAAAATTATTAAAATGCTAAGGAATTTTTTATTATTGATCATTTTTTCATAAAATATTGATTACATTTTTTACAAAAAAAGAAAAAGCGTAAAATAAACTTTCAAACTTCGAAAAATATCTAGTGAGATTATAAAACATCAAAAGATATAAAATATATATAAAATACCGCGTTGGATGACGCGATTCCAACCAACGGTTTTGCAACTTTTCGTTCTTCTTTGACGACAGCCTTCTTCTGTTTTCTTTGGGCTATCCATGTAAGCATTTCGAAACGATTTGGAATTGCAATAAAAGGTATGCCCTCCAAATAAAACACAATAAATAATAAAAAATACATACATTCTTAACAATGACCTGGTCCTTATATATTCAGAATGATCTTATAATGAAATCATTATCCATTGTTGGATTATCACGAAATCTTGCATTCAGATAATAATTTTTTTCGAAAGTTTTTGAAGACAAATCTCTGATTTATAGGAACATTTGAAAAATCTCTTTTTTCTATCAAAAATTTGCGTTATTACTTAAACTTTCCATTTAATTTCTTTTTTTTTTTTTAAAATCAAAACATCAGTTATATATTTCCATTGTTTAAATGAATTTTTAAAGAAATACAAATTGAATACGAACTTGAAACTAAGAAATTGATGACTTGGACACCAATGAATTTAAATTAGCTATTGATAAACTTGAATCTATAAAATTAATTTAACTTTTACCTCATCATTAAATATTTCACAGTTTGCCAATGCTAAATATAACTTTTCCATTGGATGATTGGGAAGGAAATCGAAATAAATACAAGGTGATGGTGGCAATGAATTGAGACGAAAACAGACACCTAAGCGTTTCTCCTCGAAGCGTAGAAGTATACGTAAATAATCATCTAAAACAATATCATTGAAAAATAAAAAATAGTAGAATATATTTATTTCAAATAAATCAAGATTAAAAGTTAAATTTTGATAAAATGAAGCAGACTAAATCGTTTAAAAATTAACATATGAATGAATTAAATGAAACGATTTCACTACTAAAAAGATTAGTTCTTCCTCAAGAAAATCATGTAAGATTATACCTATGTTCAGTTCTATCACTGTTCGAAAATTGAACTAATCAACTGGACTTTCCGATGACACAAAGTGTATGCAGTATAAAAAAAAAAGTCTTAAAAATAAATTTAAAAAATCAGAAATTTTAGTATTCTTTGGAAATCTTGAAAAGTCAGTGTTTGATAAAGTGAATGATGCTTTGCATATTTTTAAAACTTATATTTTATTATACTTGCATCTTGCTATTTTCTACAAACGACTCGAAACTTTCCAAATAGATAACAAGTCGAACCCAAGATTTGCCAGATAAACGACAAGTTGTGGCAAATCTCGAAATTAAAAAAAAAAAAAAAAATAATAAATTAGGACATTGTTGCTTGATTAAAACCAATAAAACCAAAGCAATGAATTCCCTAACTTCATTTTTTCGGACGTGGAATTTTCAGTGATAAATTTGGCAGAACCAAATCCAAATTTTCTGCAAAAATAAAAAACTCTGAAAAATAAAACTACAAAAAAGAAAAAATACGCTTTATAACTCGACCTGTTTCCACATGATTCATAGCCCATGATGGCATTTCTGATGAATCCCAACGCTTAAAGGCCACCGTGTTACTGGGATGTAATTTTTCTCTAATGATTTCGATACCAGAACAAACCGAAAAACCCACAAGCGGTAGCTTTTCGAAATTCTTCTAAAATATATTACGCATTTTACATAATTTTGGGTCAATCTTAGAAAGAACTTTAGAGTATTTATTACTATCATAAATTATATCATCTAATGAATCTCAGTTGTTCGAATCGGTGGATTCTCATCGATCAGTACGTTCTGCAGCATGCTTTTAGATTAGGAACTTTTGAACCACTGGAAGAGCTCATCAATTTTAGGATGAAAAATTCTTTAAAATATACAAATTCTGAAAAATACATACCATAAAAACAAGATTTACACAGAAATTTGAGTGAAATTCGCAGTATTTCCATAACGATGTATTCGAAACAATGTAATTTTTGAATCGAATAAAATGCATCTTTTCATATTCGAGATTTGAATTCATTCCAAAAATACTCAAATTGCATTCAATAATGCAATATCTGTAAGAAAGCACTGGTTACCCTATTTCCATGATTGAGATACATCAATAGTGATCAATGAAAAGACGAAAAGAAGTATCATTGTTTTACAGATTTTAAAAGCAAGTATTACTTAAATATGTCGCGTGATAACTGCATTATCATTTCTATTGTTTCATTCGCTCTATTACTTCATTTTAATGATTCCAAAAAGAAAAAAATGCTTGAATTTTTGAAATGAAAAACTACAGTATATTTCCATAAAATGGAATATTATTAAACATATAGGCTAATATCATAGAAACAAAAAAAGAACATTTCAAAAAAATTTATTGACGGTATTTAGAGAAATATTGAATCAAAAATGTATGACATTATTTGTTCTTTCCAGAAAATTGCACAGTTTGCATGCAAATGCATGTCGTCAAATTAATTATGTATGCAGATCAAACTATAAAATCAAAATAATGATATTATGTCTTTTATTTACCAAGAAAATAACACTCCTTCCACTATGAATCGAAGCTTTATGACATGCATATACAAACTGGATCTATTCAGTGAAATGCAATCATGGAGAAATACATAAACGAATGTAAAGCAATGAAGTAATTGATACGAACTAAAAAAAAAGATATATACATTAAAAATTTTTCCTAATTAATTTAAAGTACGACGCCAAGTTAACAAATCACTGCGATCAAGCAAATCAATGTTGTCCCGTTCATGTTCCCGACGGATATGTGCCAGTAAGCATTCTCGATCTTGAAAATGCTCCAAACAAAGCTTACACATTTCCGCTCTTGTTCTATAAATTTCTTTGAATTAAAGATCAATAAAAAAAAAAAAATTCGTACCTAAGTATGCTCACAGAAAATTATTTATAGGAATATAATATTCTTTAAAAAACAATTAATGCAAAAAAGTAACACTTACTTAAAAATCTAACATTAAGATTAATTTAAATAATAATATTTACTGGATATAAAATCAGCTCACATGAACGACTGAAACTGATCGTTGTTTACTGTTGTTGTTGCTCCATCCAAATGGCGAGTTAACTGCGGAAGCGAGAAAAACTGAAAAAAGAAAACAGATCAAACCACTCGAACGTAAACCATGGCTTTTGAGTCAAAGGAATAAATCTTTCGGAATCTAAAATTTTCTGCCTTTTTAAAATATTTTCCATTTTCTAATTTCTGAATATTCCCCACCATAATAATTACTTCCTGATGTGTAATGTGTAGTAGTTACCTGTGCTGTTTCATGATCTTCGCTAACAAAGTGTGCATCACTTTCTTCCTGACTGGAAAAACTTTCGTCGCAAATGACACAGTTAGAAATGAATGTCGGTGGCTGCGATAAAGAATCGAAATATTGCGCATTTGTATATAAACTTAATGGTAAATTGGTAAGTTCAATGGATGCATTCACCGGTACCATTATAATATTCGTCTGTAATGGATGTTAATGAAAAAATGGTCAATTAGTGACAGCCATGATCATCTGATCATTTTGAGTGACCGAAGATTAAGAAGTCGAAATATAGCGTAGTTAAGTGATCAACGGTTATTTAACTGCGCTCTATTTCAATTCCCTAATCGAAGTCCTTCCGCTGCCAATTTTAAGTTATCCCACCTAATGTCTATTTGTTGGTAGATTATTGATGGCTTCATATAAAATTTGGATTTTAAAATTAAACTTCACAAAACAGCTTACTTCTTTTTCTGATAAAAAAGAAAACATGCGCCGTGAATCGATAATTATAAATGAACCAGCATCCAAGAACGGATAAGAAACAGCAATTCGAAGCATTACACCTTCTGGTGATAAAGAACGTAGCATCTGTATTGGAATCACAATCGCACCACAATTATTTATTTCATTCACATCGCTAACACTGCAGTTGAAATACGTCAAAGTGATGTAATTTGTTAATAAATTTGAAATTTTGACTGTAAGTGGAATTAATAGTTAAAATCAATGCATTGACAGACCTGACACAATTAAAGATGCTTTTAAAAAAGCTTGTTAGATTTCAAAAACATATATAGTATAAAATTTGCAAAGAATTCAACAGACAAGAAATATCATGTAATTGATAACTTACGAAATTTCATTAATTGTTACTTCAACAGTTTGTGGATTTAAATGCGGCTGCAGTCTCAATACGAGATGTGTTACCGTAGTATTGATGTCCTAAATTGAAAACAGATCAGTCGCAGCCAGATACTCGCATGAATTATAACGAACTTTATAATTCTGAATAAAGCAAAGAAAAAGAAAATATTTTTATCCCATAAATCTGAACCTTGTTTATAATACGTGAAAAAGCAGAATTAAATGAAGACTGCACAAATCCAACATTCTTAAGATCAGGTGCTAGCTGTGACGCAGTTGCCTGAAATTGCTCGTTGGCGTTCAAGGAAGACGCAACGCCATTAATACCATCAACCGTGACATATGAATGGAATTGTCTCACGTGTGCATCACGACTACGAGCAGTTCTATAATCAGCATTGAATTCTTTTTATAAATTGATGGTGAAAATGTGAAAATTTAAAGAGAATCTTAACAATATCTTCCAAAAGCAATAAGTGTAATGAACTAACTTAAACCGTTCTTTGCATGTTTCGTCGGTACATTTGAAAGATTTCTCTTCTGCATGAACTAAATATAAATGCTGCCTTAAAGCTGATAACGAACAATAGCATCGCTTACACAATGCACACATTTCACGTGCATTACCCAAATCCTCATGTATTTTCAAGTGTTGATATAAAGTTGATTTGACACGAAAAGATCGCTCACATATCCCGCATGAAAAGGGTTTCTCACCTAAAATAAAAATTTGGAAGAAAAATTTTTTTTTCTGTAAAAAATAATATCATGTGTAACATCAAAAGTTTTTGGAAAGGATACATATTTAAAATAACAACCATCATTAAACACAAGAAATCAGGATTCCATCAAAAACAAGTGCAACTATCTTTCGAAAAATTTCATTTTGAGGAAATGAACAAGATTACCAGTATGAATTCTCTTATGTCGCACCAAATCTGATGGTTTTTTGAATCGCCGATCACAAACATCACAGATATGAGATCGCTAAAGAAAAGTTACAAATACAATACAACAGCTACGAATTCATCCAAATTTATCTAATTATTTGAATCGATAAATTATTCGATCCTTGTTTTCAAGAATATAATTCATATTTTTCTTCTATCTCATTCTCATCTTCCTTAGTCAAAAACATATTGCTTTAATCACGAGACCAACTGAGGGTTACAGAGAACAGACAGACCCTCTGTAATAAAACACTCTTTTCCGACATAGTACATAACATATTCAATCTATTGTTTTTAATTTTCTTTCTCATGCACTCTACGGTCAATTTTTCTCCTCGCAAATTTTTTTCAATTTTCTTTTCTCTATTAATTTCTCTAGTACATGAAAATAAATGCAAAAAAATCATCCATTATTATATTAGCATTACACAATGAAATCTTCAAAAAGACATTATTGAACAGACAGACAAACAATTTTAAATAATATTGTCAATAGGTCTGGTATTAAAATCAAAGATGAGCTAATTAAAAATTCGAGTAATGAAGTAAAGGAAATGACTGATAAAATCACAAATACACAAACCTGGTCTTCCTTCAGCAAGAAATTTGTACCATCGGTGAAATTTCGTTGTTCATGTTGATTCTGCAAATGATGCTGTTTTTAAACAGTTAATTATAATAAAATTAGTCTGAAATTTCTTTTCTTTTTCTCATTTCCAAATGTGCCAATAACAAAAAAAAAAATTAAGCAATGCACAGAATTTCCATGATCAAATCTCTTTAAAATTAGAAAAACATTGATGGTTTTTTTTTTTTTTTTTTTTAACAAACAAAGAGCTTAGTCTTCCTTACATTAATTCATATTCTTAATGTATTCTTAATATAAATGAACACAAACTTAAAGAAATTTTTAGTAACTCGATTAAGTTGGCTCGAAGTCTACTGAAAACAAGCATGCTGCAAATCAGATAAAAAGCAAATGATACCAGCCATTTAATTACTTGGTCTTTTGTTAACTTATCAGCAGTTCAATCGCTTCAATTCTTAACTAGCAAATAGAAGCCGAAATCTTCTCAGCTTGTTTGATATTTGTCATGCTTTCAAGATAGAGTGATAAACCAAGATGGAGTTTTTATACCAAGATAGAGTGACAAATCATCTTTAGGAAGAAAAAATAGTTTTCGAAAAAATGTCAGATAATTTCAAATAAGAAAAACGTACAGGACGATGGAACGCATGCAAATGATCAGCAAGGCCAATACATCCGGAAAAGGTTTTTGAGCAATGATTACATGTCAGGACAGGAAGATTATGTAGCGGATCGGAAACCATATTGTATAAATGGGTTGATAACGTTGCATCTGCAAATTATTGTAAATATGGAAGAAATACAATAGGAATGGAAATTCGCTAAATATACCTGAGCTGAAGCTGAAAAAGCACACAGGGCAGCGGGTCTCCTGAGATTTATCAACTGCCAAACCGTTTATCAGATCGCAGTCTTGTGACATCAAACAGGTATTCAAATATGATGTCTGAAAAAGCTAGTTATTTGAAAAAAGTAAAATTTAAACTTATTTGAAGTCTTTGAAAGTTTCATGTTTCCAATTCTTTCACCATCAATTTTGACGGCACTCAGTCTTCTACTAACGCCGGACGTACATGAATTTTGTGCCACGTACTGTTCATTAAAATGAAGTTAGTGCAAAAAGTTTAAATTTAGCTAAATAATATACAAAAAGTTTAAATTTAGCTAAATACTAAACAAAGAATTGAACGAAATTACTGTTAGTTACCTCAGCTGAATTTTCAATATCCAACTGTTTCGAATCAGATTCCAAAGATGAAAAATCAAAATTGGTAAGATCATTTTCACTAAAGTGAGCATTATCATCTTGCTCACTTTTACTGAATAAATTATCGGGTGACCAAGAGAGAGATTCCTGAAATAATTCTTTTAATCGCACAAAATGAAAGCAATCAATAACTCAATAGAGTATTTACTTCATTTAATTCCTATCATTTAATGAATAAAATACTTCAATATTCGTTATAATTATGATTATTACAAAGACTGCTCAGTCCGATTAACTAAGTTTGTAGTCAGTTTTCTACCACCAGTTAAGGATGACTTCTAACTAAAGATGTTACATTCATTGCTTTATTCGACGCAAAGACATATACCAAATAGTTTTGAAATCAAAAACAACTGAAACCATATCTCAGCAATCAAGAACGATGTTGGGACTGATGATTATACTGACTTCGATTGCGGCAAATGTTAAAAGTAGTAATTACAACTTACAAAGTTTATTAAGCTATTGGGTCGTGAATGTTTGCTTGCATGTGCTTTTAGTTGAGAATGGCGCCTGAATGTCTGATTACAGGTCAAACACTTGAATGGTCGCTTATTGGTGTGTATCTCGCTGTGATATTTTAACTGGGCTAAAAAAAAAAAAAAGCCGATTAATTTTAGTTTCACATTTAGAAATGACTTTCGAAAGAAATGTACACATATTGAAGATTTTTATGAAGAAATTTATTCATATCTGCACAATTAAATATTGATATCACTACAATTTCATTAGGTCTTAGTTGATATTAGCGATATTTGAACTTAAAGAAGGTAAATTTTTGTCGTATCCAACAAACGGAAGCAATATGAGATTCTTACACCATAGAATAGATCGCATATTTGTGCGATTAAAATAATCTCTCAAAATTAACTTTCTTTTGGAAGATAAAACTAAATATTATTTCCCAAAATTACATACCTAAGGAGTAAAAAGATTTATAGCATAGTCGGCAGATGTGCGGTTTAATGCCTGTGTGTCGATTGATATGCTCCTTCAAACAGCGAAGTGTTGAAAATGATGCTGTGCAGGTACGACATTTGTAGGGTCTCCGCTCCGGTTCACTATTTATAGGAGTATTCTCAGTAGGTGGCAAAAGTTCTAGTAAACTTGCAGACGAGCCTACTTCAGCATTTGTTGTTAAACAAGCTATTTGATGCTGTTCCAACGCTTTTTTACTCAGGAAAATCTAAAAATTAAGAGTCTATCCTTCTTTTATATATGTGAACTCAAAAAGAATTTTGGAATAAAAAAAATATATGCATACCGTGGAATAAGTGATGAATAAGAGATGTCGTGATTCTCAGAAAAAATGACGATGAGAAATCAATGCAAGGAAATATCTAATATGTCTCATTATAATGCATCAATGTGTACAATAATTAGAAATAAAATAATTGAAAAAAAACTTACTTGTGAACACACTCCACAATGTTCCAACGGCCTTTCATGGATTTTGAGATGCCGGCGCAATGATGGTGTCGATGCTAACTGGAAATTACATTTATTAATTTTTTTTTTTTTGCAATATTTTCAATTCCTATAATTCTCAATTTTTGTTCCCTTAAGAACTTGTAAAATAATATGTTTACCTGTTTCATACAAACAGGACATCGTGCACATGTATAGTAATTATCGGGATGGTCAGCGCGAACATGACTATCCATATGCAACTTCAGTGAAGACTTCAAATTAAAATTTCGACCACATCGATTGCATGAAAATGGCCGTTCACCACTATGTATTCGATAATGTCGCACCAAATCAGATGTTTTGCCGAAAGCTTTCCCACATATACAGCAATAAAACAGTTTGCGTTTTCTGTTTTGTTTCTAAAACTTTTTTTTTTTTTTTTATCAAATTGCTTAGCAACAAATATTGGACTGATAATAATGCTTCAAACTGCAAGTCCAGAACTTTTTATAATTCATAACTTACAAAAGAAGACCAATTTGGGAAACATATTTAAAATTATATGAGAAAAATCAGTCAATAAAGATTGAAGTGAAAACAATAAAAAAAATAAGAAAATTTCACATAAACTTAATCTTCGTATTAAAAAATTTGAATAGTAATGAAGCTCAGCATTAATTTTTTTTTGGAAAAGAGTGCAATCAATCACATTTCTTTAATTCAAATCTAATTTACAAGAATTCCAGAAAATACCTCAGGATTAGTAGATTCTTCTTCGGTGACCAGCGAATTTTTTAAGACTACTGAAAAAATAATCTTAACTGAAAATTTCAAACGTAGGAAGCTAAAAAACTGCGAAGAAGTTAGAGTACAAAAGAGATATATATCTTTGACTTGAAAAGACGGAAAAATTGCTTCTGAATTTAAGACATTTGAATAACTCAATTTAATTTAAATGAATTCATCAAACCTTGTTCTGGATGCCGTTTTCGGGCATGTACTTGTAATGGCTGCAATGAAGTGAATACACAAGTACATTTTAGACATCGAAAAACTGTACGCGATGTAGCATCTGGAGGATGTAAAAGTTTCACATGTCGACGCAAATTTCCAGCCTGAAAAAAGCAAATCCTTAACTATCGAACATTTTCCGAAACATTTTCAGAATTAAAAAAATTTAAATCAACCAACTTGAAAAATTATGAGCTCAGAAAATCTTTGGAAAAATGAAATAAAAATATATCATTTTATAAATTTAATAAAAAATAATAGAGCATATGTGTCCCATAAAAAATATTGAAATGAAAAGACAGGATAAAAAAGTAACTAAAACTAGGATTAGAAATAAAATTTAAGAAATTTAGTTCATAGAGAATGAAATGAATTTCTTAATTTTTTTTTTTTAAAATTCAGTTCATCACTTCGAATCAGATACAGAAATCAATTTCGTTTCTAATCAGTCACGAGATTAGAGAATTAAAAAAATCACATTTTCTTAAACACTATTCATCATTTAAAGAGATTCAATCCCTTAATAGTTCTTTCAAAAAAAAAGCTCACTTGTGAAAAGGTTGCATCACAAAGTGAACATTTATGATTTTGAGCAGTAGATGCATTATGAGTCAGCATATGTTGTCCCAGAGAAGCTTTTTGGGAGAATCGTTTTCCACAAATTTCACAAACAAAACGACGTTCTTCTGATATATGACATAGAATTATACATAAAGCATAATTATATGAATATAAATTACTACCAAAATGTATTCGCCTTTAGCCACTTCGAATAAAATCCAGTCCAAATCTAACAAAGTACTTTTTCCCGTCTCTCTATCATGACCTCGATGAAATATTTTGAATTTATTCATTTATTCATGAACCAAAGATAATCTGCTTCATGTCATGCTTGAAAATTATATGAGAAAAACTGCGATATTCTACAACTGCATCGACAGCTTTATCTCCACGACACGTAAGAGACATAATGGAACGAATTTTACGATGAATTCCAATAATGCTTGGGAACTTTAAAAAAATCAAAGGGGCTTACTTGTATGGACGACATAATGTCGCATCAATTCAAATTTTTTTCTAAAAGATTTGCCACATGCTTCACATTTATGAGCCTTATCACCAGGATCTGATTCACGTTTCCGTTTATTTCTTTTCATTGTCTTACTGAAAACAAATGAAAAAATACATTAAACCAATAAGCATTATTTTATCTATGCATAATAATCTCTAAACTAAATAAAGGTATGTTAGTTAAGGTCTGAATGTTCTTAAAAATTGCTTCCAACTAAACCTTATGGATGCTCGATATGACAATTACTAGATCCTAGATATATCTTTTGGGCTTCACGTTCTATTTCTTCCGCTACAAATTAATGTCATTTTCTTGAAAATTCGGTGAGTTATCGTATATATATATTTGATATTATTTAATTAAATAGCTGCTCATTATAATCCGAAATTTTCTCTCAAAAACAACCAGAATTAATGAAAATTACTTTATTTTCCGATGCATCTGTTGGTGTTCATCCATTGCTTCTTTGCTCAACATAGCAATACCACATTTTTTACATATTTCAACAGTAGCGATATCTTCCAAGCGAGGATAACAGTGTTCTAGACGCAAATGTTTGTTCAAAAGTGCCTAAAATGGTAAAATTAAGCAAGAACACAAAATTTCCAATGTTCATATAAAAAACACAAAAATTCAGTTAACCATCATTAAGATTTCCGGAATTATTTGAAATCAGTCCAATGCCTTTTATAGAACTCACCAGACTAAATATTGTAGCAATGAGAGAAGGATTTGTTAAACTGATCATATGAGCTGTCATAATTAAACATTTAGTTCAATTTCCCGCTTTTTAGACTTCTTGGCACTTAACTATAAATCAGCATGCAGCTATAGTAGTTTCTAAGATTACAAATAAATATATATAAACATTATTTCTCAGTCTAAAAATATATATAATACATTTATTTTTCAATTTTATTCAATCATTGGCTATATTAAATCCAAATGAGATAATTAAATTGACATAAATAAAAGATTATCCTGTATGAATTAAATTGATAATGAACCTGAAAATCAAATTCTTCTTTACAAAATGTACATATAAGCGAATCGTTCAGGCCGTGGATTTGAAGGTGCGCATAATAAGCAGCTAATCTAGCATACTTCTTTGGACAGAACGAACAGATGTATTTATCATTTTCAACCAGTGCTTTAGCATGTTGTCCAAGGTGGTGCAGTTTTAAATTATGCTCCTTATTATACTCTTTATCGCATATATCACATCTAAAACACTTAACTGACAATTTGTACTGAATCAAATCAATTATTTGACTCATTTATTTTTTATATCAATTGTTTGGAATTCTAATGAAATAGTTTTAATGAGACATATTTCAGTATTTCCTATCACATTTGATCCGCTGAAAAATAAATTTCAAAAAAGTAAATAAATAAACGTACTTGTAACACTTTTCTAATTTACAATTTTTGGTATGATTCAAATATTCCTCCAAATCGAAAAGAGCATCACAAACGCTACATCGCGCCAAATAGTGTGTCTACAAATAATTATAATTTATTCAGAACAAATAAATACTAACACAGTGATAATTTGATTATCTAAACAAAATCAACTGATATTTTTAGGGTTCTCCTATACAGCTATATAATCAACGCGCTGAAAGACAGAGTATTTCAAGAAGTCCAGTTCAGGATTGATTTTAATGAAATTGCAAACAAATTAAAGACAGATTTAACTTCTTATTTCACAGAATTCTTCAGAATTTTCAATATTTGCTAAACTAAACTCAATATGAGATTGAACCGGTTCAAAAAAAAAAAAAATTCTTTCTAGAAAAGACTTTCAAAAAACTTTTGTCTTGCAAAAATAAAAAATTATGATTCACTGTATTAAAATTAATAACATGCAAATAAGTTTGATCATGTTTCTGAACTTACATTACTCGAAATTGGCATACTGAACGAATTATCGACCCATGTTGAAGTTGATGATTCTTGAATAAAATATATTTTAATAATTAATTTTAAGTAAACAAAGAAATAAAATGCGAAAGCGTCTTAAATAACTGAAAAATTTCTTCGGCTTATTCGAAATAACTCGATAAAAAAAAAACTACAACTTCGTTTAATATTTGAATGTACAATTAAGTATAATAACTAGGGCAGTGCAGAGGAGGATTATAAATCATTTATTATTGTATATCCTTCGATTCCTAAATTCGAATATGGCATCTTTCAAAAAGTTACATCCGAAACAATTGCATGTTTCATTCCAGTATCTCATGAATATAATCAGATATTATCTCTTTCAAAAAAAGTCTTCAATTGCTTTCTTTAATCCATTCCAATAGCAGAAGTGCTGATGAAGGTTAAGAGTTTAATGAAATTATTCTTCTATGGAAGATTCATAAAACAATAAGATTTCATTTTTTTTTTTTTTTTGAATAACAACACTAAGATTTAGAAGAAGCAGCAAAAACGAACCATTTTGAGCGCAATCATATCTAAGCATTTGCTCTTGTTGTTGTTCTTGCTGCTGAAGGTGGCGATGGTGTTGTTGTGTTGATGATATATTTTGATGATAAATCGTCGATCCAGATAATGTAAATGAATAATTATCGGATCTTCCATCATTTTCCAGATTTTCGTCAATTATTACATAACGAATTCCTTCCGGATCGTTGTCAGTCGTCATTTTGTTGTGTTGCATCGCTTTTTAAAATCATAAAATTTTATTCATCTGAAACAAATCATTTTTTTAGCATCTCTATTGTTGCTATTCATGGATAAAAGTCAGTAATAAAATTTTTGTTCAACATTACCAAAGCAAGAACGATAACTTTCTTTCAGATTTAGCTGGGAACTTTTCATATAACTATCACGATAGGTAAGAAATCTTTCCTCAAGATAACCAGAATATTTTTAAGCTAATCAAGCAATCCATTTTTTGATGCTACTGAAATTGATTGCGCTAATCAAAACAGTATGTATTACTCCAATTTGCAGGAAAAAAAAGATCGATAAGAATTTGAAATTCTTTGAATTTGAAATGATTAGAATTCTATAGTCTTTACAAATATATTTTATTGCTTTTTCAATTTCGAAAAAAATCATTTCGTGGGATTTTTTCAAAAAATGGATCAAATGAAAATTTAAATTAAAAATTACTAGTGAATAAATAGTCCAGTAGCTAAAGAGAATTAGAGATTAAATAAATTTTAAATGACATAAGTTATAAATTTAGAGCAAGTAAAAGTGAACTAATCAAAGCGTATTAAATGATTACAATATTACTTCAAAAAATAGTAGCAATATAAGGCCTAAAGCATAATGAATAGTTGAAGAAACAGTAAAGATTGATAAGAACGATTAGAGATTGTAGGAAATTATCGATATTTATTAGAGCAGTGATTGCAAGTAATTTGTTACTAAAGAGAATATTCTGTATTGTATTTCCACCAATACCAATCCCAGTCTTTTATTAACGGACCGCATGTGGCATATTGAAAGATGAACTGAGATAGATAAGATCGTCATGAACGTTGAACGTTGAAGGTCATTTCGGTTTCTCGTTTATTCATGAGCTTGTAGAAGGGGGCAATGAAGAGAATGGATTCAATAATAACATCAGATTTTTGACCCAGAAAAGATGACCTTTGCATGTGACCTTTGGACAATGTGACCTTTATAACTTCACTTTGTCGGTAGCATTGAGATGGTGATAAAAGAAAGGAACGTCGCAGTTCTTAAGTAATTTCACATTGTCTAATGATCATTTCGCTATAGCTCTCATTACTTATCGTTACTTTCATATTTAAAGAAATAAGATCAGATTGTCTCTTTACATTTCAGTATGATTATATTCCTAATTATAATTTCGTTTTATTTATTACTTTAATATTATTTTAGTATATTTTCAGGTACGCAACGAACATCTAATCAGATATTGCTATTTCCTATTCATATTACTGAAAAATAATTTTTCATTTCCTATTGAAAAACAATACTTTAAATATGATATTGTGGGTATTTTCAACTTCTTCAGCAACGGCTGTAGCACGGTTATTATTATTATTCCTCTGGAATTGGTTGAAAATCTGCAACAATTTTTTTGATTTTGCACTTTTTATTTTCAGTTAATTACTGCTTCAAGATTATTTTCATTTCTAAATAAATTCGAATTGTTTTTAGATTTACAGATCGGGGCCCAAATTTATTTTTTTAATTTAAGATTTTTGTTTTCATTTCATTTCCAGTTGCAATCGATTCTGTCCTTTCGAATGATTTCCAATTTTTATTTTATTTTGAATGATTTTTTCAGCATCAAACTGAAGAACTGAATATGTGATGGTTGTACGTTCATCCAAATATTATGAGACATTGTCTTTGAAAGGAATATTTTGGTTTCAGGAGAGAAGAAAGAGTATATTCTGGATAATCCGATCATGTTAAGCAGGTTACCACTGGCCAAACAAACTGAGCGAGAACAACTTTGTCGACTAGTGGATCAGTGGAATGAAAATCGACTTGATTTATTCAATCTAAGCTATCCGACAGAGGTATTGGATTCGAATTTTTTCCATTAAGAGGATTAGCGTTATTTATTTTTTTTTTTTTTTTGAATTTCACGTAAAAGTTGCTATAGGAAATATCGAGTGAAAAATATATAACCGATCGATTGTTCAACTTAAACTATTCTGCAAAAGTATTCAAGTTCGAATTTGCTTATTGCGATGTTTATATTTGGAATTATATTAAGATGATAATTGAAACAAATGAACTATTAATGTAACAAATTTAAAAAAAAGAAAAAAGAAAAGAAATCTGACTGATTTATTCAGTGTCAATTATTTCGCTCATTCTGTTTGAGTAAATTGTACAAAATGAGATTTTTTTATCTTTTTCTCAAATTTTTTCACCAAAGAATTCAATTTCATGTTTTTTCCATTCGATGGTTGCAATTAATTTAATCTTTTAACAACATATTGAAGAATGAATTATAATAGTTATGGTGAACTTTTAATATCTTTTTGTCAAAGTTTTCATTTTGGAATAACAGAAGGCTTACTTTATCTTGTAGCCCATAATTTCGGCATATTTCTTTTTTTGTTCCACTTGACAGTATTGCAATTTTTATCTTCTGCTGAAAGATATTTTATCTAAATTCGGTTATAATAAGTGAATAAGAGAATAATTATATTTATAAAATGATTTTATATTTAATTTTGTTTAATGAAATTCATTCGTTCAACAAACTTCTTTCCGTGATATTTCAGGATCTTGAAATTCACGGTGTGATGCGATTTTATTTTCAAGAATCAAAAGATAAAGTAGTGACAAAATGTATCCGTGTTTCCAGTACAGCAACAGCCCGAGCAGTTATCAGTGCGCTGGTCGATAAATTTCATCCTGATTTGAAGATGTAAGTTTTGCAGATGTTTTTTCGCTTTTAAAGTGATTGCATCAGCGGATATTTCACCTAGAAAATTTTATATGTGAAAGAGAAACGATTTCATTTTCAGGCTTAGTGATCCAGAATATACTTTATGGGAAGTTCACGAAAATGGTGATGAGCGATGTTTAGATCCTAGTGAAAAACCATTACTTGTACAGCTAAATTGGCATAAAGATGATCGAGAAGGTCGATTTCTGTTGAGGGCACATCTTAATACTATTTCTGTCAAGGTATAAAATTTGGCTTTAAGATTTTATATAAAATATAATAATGGATTAACATTCAGCAGTTAGAAAAAATAGTAGTTCAGTTTTAATCATGATATTCGAATTTGTTTCAAGAATTGGTTCGAAATTATATGTAGTTTTAAGTCACTTAAACATTTCGAATTATAAGATTATTCCCCAAATTACAGCCAAATAAGTACAACGATCGTACACATTCAGAAAGGAAGATAGAAACTCGGAAATAATTCATGAATAATAAATCACATTCTTACCTTAGAAGATAGATAACCGTATGAAAACTGTTTTCCAAAAACTACATATTTGCCCTGATTTGAATGTTTCTTAAACCATTTTCCATAAAAATCATATTGATAGGAAAGACTAGAGAATTTTTAATCTTTCTTCAGAATTAGTTTTATAATTTTTTAGAAAACAATTTTTTTTTTCAGGATACCACAGGTGGCTTGAATGGCAGTCGAAAAAGGTTTTCGAAGAAAGAAGATAAAGAATTGAAAAAAAAGCATCAAAAAGGTTTTTCATTTCGTCAATTCCATGCTATTTATATTTGTAATTTGTTGACAGAATTAAATTTGTTTTTCCTCAGAAGTTTTTTTTTATTAAATTTGAAACTCCATTTTTTCAAAGTATAAAGCGATAGATAGCGATCTTTATCAGCCACCCAATCAGCATTGTAGGTTTGACTAGGAATATTTTACTTACAATTAATATTTTAAACTTAAGGACACATATGCAACTGTTCCGTTTTATGATTAGCTTTCGCGACTGTTGAAAAAAAAAATATATGCTTATATGACTGATTATTTTCTTTTTGTTGGTGATTAAAAATGGTGAAATTCGAATGCTAAACTTTATATAACTTTGATGATAGATTCTGACAATTAGGAAGTTTTTTTTTTTTTTTTTCATATAGAAATAGAAACAAACAGTCAACTTATTTTTGTCTTGGATGACAATAAAAATGTCTTCTTTGAATTGTTATCAAAAACTTTTAAATAGGATAAGTATTGGACAAGAGAAAGCGAAATTTATGCAAACAAGTAAGATTATAAAAAATAATCTTTATATAAGAGAAAAATTCCAGCAGTTGAGCAACAAGAACCGAAGTTACGCGCTTCGGAAGAATTATATAAGGCATTGCCACCAACGACATTTACGCGAACAATTTCGAATCCAGAAGTTGTTATGAAGAAACGACGTGAAAAAAAGATTGCAGCCAAATTAAAAGAGTTGGATCAAGGTTACGATAAAAGCAACGCAATTTAGCTTTTTCTTCCATAGCAAAGAATCAAGAAAATTAGTGGCGATTTATCATCATGCTGATGTTATTCTGATATTTATTGGAAGAATGGATAGTTACTGTATATTTTTTTGAAATAAGAAAAAGTAGGGAAAATATGAAATATGAAAGCGAATGCAATATTTGTTCAAATAATTTTATAAATAGAAATTAGGAACTGCTTTTATCAAGAGACAATTCTTCAGTAATAAATTTCCATGCGAATTTTATTGCCGTTTCTCTGAAATAATCGCCAGAGCTGAAATTCCCAAACAGTTTAAAGAATGTTGACATCTGGTTGTATAACCAACATTTTTAGGTCACTGTGTTTATCGCCAGCCCTCAAGCACTTTTAACTGAAACAGCATGTTTTACTTCAGTCTTTTGTAAATCAGTGAAGCAGTTTTTAAACTTCATCATATCAGCATTTTGTTAACATGAGTGTCGGGTCATACTGGAGAAGACTTTTTTGATCGATGAGAAAATGAGGAATATCTCATGGAAGTTGGAAATAAAATGTTCTTGAAATGTTGGCAAAGACTTTGGAATTTCGGGAAATTCCAAGAATTTCAAAATTTAGTTTAAAGTTAAATTTTTTGGTGGGATTTTCTGTATATAATAAGTATTTTGATTGGGAGAATGAATTGTTGTTGGTGTTTGATTGGTAGTTTAGTGTAGGGGACAGTTGTTTAGATGGTGACGAATCTGCTTAAGGTTTCAGTTCTTTGCACTGCTTCGAGAAGCTAATTCGCAATTGAAGTTGCTAATTGGTGGTTTTATGCGTGCTATATAATGGTTATATATATGTGGACACATTACCGGCGTTGCGTCATGCATGACGCATCGTTAAATGAATTAGTCCTACATTCCGCAAAGCAGCTCTTGGATTGACTTCACAATGATAGCGTGTAAAATCTCTCCATATCATTTATAAAAGATATGGTTTCAGCTAGTCCATCTATGGGCTAGACACTGGTCTATATTTCCCAAGAGTCCACGATTTTAACGACTAAATTGTTTCAATTAATATATTAGATGATCTGGAGAGATGCTGTCTCATTGTTTAAGTTGTTAATTAAAACTAGATGGTAGTCTGAATCTAGGCACATTACATCTTATTTGAAGTTTCTAGAGACAAAATATAGGCAGGGAAATAATTTATTTGTTATATCAGGAATTTTTTTCTTGTAAAAATTTAAAAAACAAGGCTATTGTCAAAATGATTGAATTATGCAAATTTAAGTTTATTTCTTCTTGTATTTCAGGTGGTAGTTTGAAGATTTATGGTTATGAATTAGAACCAAGTCGACCGTATGTCACACTTCTTGTATCAGTACGTGATACTACAGCTAGAATTTTGGAAGAAGTATTAGAAAAATATGGTGTCAATAAAAAAGTGGAAGAATATGTTTTGGTTGAGGTGGCCTTTGAAATATTTATTATATATAAAATACAAAACTTATCTGTAATCTGCCAATATCACTAGTTATTTGTTATTGTATCATTGGCCAGTAATATGTAAACTGATGCTTAATAACTAAATTAGTTGTTGAAATTTTATGTAGTATCAGGAAAATTTAATTGTCAGATATTGATATTAATATCAAGTGTTAATTATTGCAATACTCGAAGAAAAATAAGTGATTCAACATTTGCAGATGGTGATACCAGTTTCTACAAAGCTTTCTCATTCATTAAGCGATTTACGATTTTTGAATATCAGTCGGCGTGAACGAATTATGGATTATAATGAGTATCCGTTGGTTAGTCTGGCAAATCGTATACCAGACCCATCGGAGGAAATATTTTTTGTTGTGAAGCAGCAATCATCTGAAATACCAAGACGACATGTTCGTCATTTGTCGATATCATCAACGGCAGCACTTGGTGTTAATTACGCTGATCCACAAAAACTCTGTGCAGGAACCTCTCAAATTCTACGCATGCAAAATTTGTTCGCCATTAAACCATGTCTTTTACAATTAACTTTAGGTAAACCATGGATTATTTTTTATCAATTTTCAAAAGATATTTTGTTCTTTTTTGTATTGTTTATCCATTATTTTTAAATAATGAAACCGTTTTCACTACTTTTATCATCTAAAAAGCTTACAAAAATTTTATTGAAGTCTTTCACTTAATTTCCCAGTAATCAATTTGTATGAATCGAAGACAGTTCAGATTGTAAAGAAATCCCAGAAATGAAGCCAATACATCTTCCATTTGGTGTGATGGGTATAGGCGCAGATCGCTCAATGGGGTTGTTTCTAGATGGACAATGTATCAGACCTCGGCATGCAGTTATCAATTATCAGGATGGTGTTGTAACGATCACACCATCAGATCAAAATGCTTATATTGAGGTTTTCCTTTATTATATGTCGTTTTAGAAGAGATAAAATGCATTAAAATGAAATTTCGAATTTAAATAAGAAGTTGAAATTTATAGGTTGATGGTCAGCGTATCTTTCAAACCATAGCTCTTCGTGATGGAAACATAATCGATATTGCTCACAGCTATATGTTCCGTTACTTAAGTACTTGGGTCAGTTTATTGAGGTTTTAAATTTTAATTTCAAAAATTATCATAGAAATTTTCTCGCTTTAAGCACTTTGAATTATTTGAGAGGTAATGTGTAGTGCAATTCATTTCAGGATGCTATGAAAATTCGTATGGCTAGTGGAAGCAGTAATAGGATGCAAATGATTCCAGGATTAACAAGGTCAGTCAAGGCAATAACTTTTTTATATCTGATTTATTCAAAGTACTGAAGTCCGAAATTCGACTGTTCAAAAATTTATTATTGTATCCATTTAAAATAGAAGGAAGAGAGAAAAAAGAAAAAAAAAAAAGCGTTCTTCAATTACTTAATTGATGCAAAAATTTAGTGAGAAAATGAATTTAGTGGACACTGAATGTATATATAAATGCTTGCTGATCATAGTCTCGTTTGATTACATTACTGGCTTCCGTTCTGCTCTTTTGGGCAATATCGTTGTTTTATATATATATATATATATATATATATATATATATATATATTTTTTTTGCTTGGAGTCATTTTCCCTAGTTTTTGAAAAATTATGTAATCGTTGACATTTTTAGTTTCTATTATAATGTGCAAAAAAATTTTAATATCCACTATTTCTCGAAAGTTTGAAAAATCATTTTATGTACCTGGTATTTTATTTCGAATTTTTTTTTTTGGAAGATCTACACGAAACATTCTGGTTTATTGGCATGTCAGTATTCCAGATTCCATTTTTCTTCAATTAGAATGAAATATCTTGATAGATCTAGCCTTTTTCCAATACTGCTTTTTCGAAATCGTGAGAAAGAAGCATTCTCGATAAATATATAATTTTTTGAAAAACTTGAATTAGATATGTTGAGCGTTCTGTAATATCGTCAAAGAGACATCTTTCACTACCGTAGAATAACACGATATGATTCATTGTTTGGACAAAGCATTCCTGATAACAGAATGTCTTCATACATGTTCTGGAATTGTTTATTGTTAGATAATACCAGCTTTTTGGTATTCAATTCTAGATTGGCTCTGAAAAATGACAGTATATGAATTTTAATGCCAAATTAAATTTATCAAATAAGGATGGTTAGCAGCTGATTTTGAAATTCTTGGTTTATCTGCTAATTGTTAAGTTAAGTTGAATGTTTAGCCAAAAATAAAGAATTGAAATTATTGGAAAGAACTGCAGAAATTTAAATAGAGATATTTTAATTCATAGGAAAAATTGGAACTAGGGTTGTCATTTCTTACGTATAGTAAAAAATAATAATTTTATTGTTTTACGAAATGTTCACAAATTTTGGAAAATTTGCACGTATTTAAAATTTAAAAGAAATGGAATAGTAGAAATTAAAGAGAAAAAAAATGATGCATTTTCAAAAATTATATATTCTAAAGGAACGATGTAAATTTTGAATCAATTCGGAGAAAAGTAGTTAATAGTATTTAATGAAATCTTTTTGATATCGTCTTCACTATTATCATAACTTTTAATTTGTTCCAAAAGCCGGTCTCTTTCATTTCGATCGTATTTGATTAAATTATTTAAACGTGTTGTTTGCATAACCTGTACAAATGTTTATTTTAAAAGAGCATTGGAATGTATCAGTAATTCTTCGTCCATCTTTTCATTTTGCTTTTTTTTTTTTTTTACCTTGGAACAATTTTATGTTGACATGATATTTAGATCCATCATATCTATAAATATATGCACATATCAGCACACATTCATATAGCTTATACATTTATTCATTATTTGATTTATATTTTATTTTGTCAATCATAGATATTCATTTTAAATTAATCACTAAAACTAAGTCCAAACTATTAGTCATTTGTATATGAAAATGAAGGTATTTTGACAAAAATGAGAAGGCAAATAACATCAAATAGAATAGGCGGATCTGCTGGAATTATAATTGGTATCTAATTATTTTTAAGTGATGGGTAGTATTTCTATAAATTGTTATGAAGTAGAAATAGCCTGAAGAAGTCATACTTTTTTATTGCTAACGTTTCTTGTTTATTTTTGTTTTTTAAAATTGCATATTGTTGATGATTTGATGAATATTTTAATATTTTTTGTCTCCTTTTCTTTTAGAGAAAATTCTTTTCGGAAGATTTGAAAAATTTCTAGAAATATTGAAATGCATGACGTAAAAGGAAGTGAGGAGGGTGAAGATCATGATGGAAATAGCATAGAAGTAGCTTATTTTAAGATAGAGATTTTGGAAAGTGTAGATTTTTCTGATATTTCTTTTGGAGACATTAACCATATTTTTCCGGAATTTCGATTTTATTTTTAGAGATTTGCAACATGAAAATAGTTTATTTGCGTATGATGAGAATTTTTTTCGAACCATCCGTAGTTGTGTTTGTTTAAAATAAGTAATTGCTGATAAGATTATATTCGTGCGAGCAGATGATCAAGTAATAGCTGTTGTCTTATCAGTCCTTAATTTTCCAATTCAAGTTTCATTTCTTTTGTATAGAGTTTTATTTTTTAATTGGAAGACGGTTATGTACATTTAATCATGACGAGTGATAGTATCCTAAAAACTTGGAAACTTGGATCAGGAAAACAGTAATGCTTATCAGCAAATTAAGCCAAGCTAGTTGAAGAATCCCTATTTATTATAATTTCAAGATATTCAATGTTTAATACAGCTTATGTTTTTGTTATAGAACATTTCCCTCTTTTTCAAATTCTTTTATTGTTGATGATATTCGGATCGTTATGTTCACTAGTCGATACGTTATTGACTTCGATATGCTTATTTGATTTGATTAGTTGAGACATTTTCCTTGATTAGTCCTGCTTACATCGCTGGAAATTTATTTAATCTGATTAGAAATTACCATAAATTTTAAATTTGAGCTGATGTCTTTTGAAAATCTAAAATATCCTGCTTCAACATATCAAAATATTATCGTTCCTAAAGGACGCCGAAAAAGGTATCAGTGCTGGGTTTTGTGGAAGGATTTTATTATGTTTATAAATTTAAATTCGGCTGCTTAAAAATAGAGGAATTTTTTAGAATAAATTCAAATATTTTGGCAAAAATCGGTTTAAGCAAATTTTTTTTCTTTCTGCTTAAATACATTTTTTTCGTTCATGAATCATCGCGAAATTTCCTTTTTACGAAATTTATCAAATTTTTTTCTCTTTTTTTGCTTATTTCTTAGTTTTGAAGCAAGCAGTGTAGAGGGAATGATAACTACGTTCGATGTTGCCGACAATGTAATGTCGACTCCAGTTGAAACTGCGGGAGTGTTACCATCATCATTTTGAGTTAATCATCATCCTAGTTCAAACGAAAGTTTACTTCCAAGTTTAACAGCCCATGTGAGTAGTAGGTCAATAATTGATGTTTGATTAGATATTCCTGCTAATACTAGTAATGAAAGCAATGAATTAGTAGTGACTCAAACGATATCATCTGATTTATTCAACCGATTGTGAACTATTAAAACTTACGTTTTGATAAAATCACATATATTATAGTAAATTAATTTAAACAAAATATTTAAATCAATATTTTCATATTAAACTGAATTTTGATTTCCACTTTACTCAACTGTCCAGAACTTCCGAAGTTTTCCGGTTGTTTTTGCTTGAGAATAAGCATATAAACACTTTTAAGCGGATAAATTATTGTATTCGAATTCTCGTTAACTTCGATTTCTTATTGCGCTTTGTTTAAAATTAATTTTAGCGTTTATCAATTCTGATATTTATTCCGATAGTTATTGTTACAATAGTTGCTAATTACATATAGAATTTTATGCACTTTTAAATTTCTTTACTGATAGCAGAAATCATGAGATCGGTTTTTATAAAAATACAGTACTTATTATTGAAATAGTGGAATCACTTTTCTGCAAAAATTGGGCAACTATCTTGTCAATTGATTTTAATACTTGATATAACTAAAGTTTTCTTGCCACAAATGTACATGACTTTGCATGTTCCTCATCATTTATATTTTTTGCTAATACGAATTTTAGTTTGCACTTATAGAAAGTATTCTAATTTTTTTTTTCTTTGGACTAAAATTTTTGTGCGTTAGAATTTTCGTAATTCTTTTTCTTTTAAAATTTTATCTTTTTCGAAATTTTTGTTAAATTATCCGTGCAACTGTCTCAGTGACTGTCTTTTATGTCTCTTCTTGAGCTATTACTTCTTGATTGTTTACATAAAATATTAAAATCGGCTGAAAATTTAGCATGGCATTAAAGACAACAGTAGTTTTTTTCTGAGCCAATCTGCATATTTCAAATTTTTATATTTGCTATAGTCAAATCTCCTTAGCTGATTCTCTACCTCTAATCTTTTTTTTTGAGTATTAACCGAGCTTAGCATTACTTATCCCTTTACTGAATCCATCTTAGCACTGCTTATCCTACACCGAATCCAACTTACGTCTGTCTACTCAATGTTCATAAAGATATTATCTTACCAAAACCAATTTACTCCATCTAT
Source organism: Onchocerca volvulus (assembly GCA_000499405.2). Lineage (NCBI taxonomy): Eukaryota > Metazoa > Nematoda > Chromadorea > Rhabditida > Onchocercidae > Onchocerca > Onchocerca volvulus. The sequence continues at coordinate 992,889 of HG738137.1, forward strand.
TCCATTACTCCATGGAAGATATTATCTTTCAGTTAGTCAGTTTTTATTCTTTAAATTGAAATTATTTCATCGTTGCAGGTTAGCATCACCAGCAACATTAAGCGGAGAAATAAGAAGTATTTCAACATCTAGCATAAACGGACTTGGAACCGAGAAATCAATGTATACTGCCGACACGTTACCGGCTTTAGCTGAAGTAAAAGAAGAAGGTTTGTAATTTTTTGTAATAAATAGGAAATTTTTCAAAATAACGATCTAAATTATATATATTTGTTGAGAAATTTCCAGACAAATAAAAAATTTATCAGAAAAAATCAGATTTTCTAAATATTGATTGGAATTTATTAGTTAAGTAAGACTGTCTATGTTTTGAATCCTTTTTCTTTTGCAATTTTCAAAATAAATGGCATTTGGGAATTCTTTCTGTAGATGAAGATGAATTTTTACATCGACTGATTTGTCCTGAAAGAGAGAATGCGCAATTCAAACTTACACCAGCGTACGTGGTATACGTGGCTGCACGCCATCGGCTATTGTTTCCATCACAAACGGTTCCTATTGCTGATAACCGCACACGACTACAATTATTTCTAACAAAAGCTGCTAATCGTTTTCTTCTAGTTTCAAAGGTTTTTGAATTAACCTCGATTTAATTAGGCTCATAGGAAATAGGAAACTAAACTATTGGCTAAAATTGAAGTATTATGAGAGAAATTCACGAGAAATTCATGAAATATTTTATTAAATTTGAAGCGAAATGTGGAAGTATTAAATTAAATATTTTTCTTTATTTCTTCATAAATATTTGAATAGTGTATTTGGCTGAATGAATCACTTTTTCGTTAACAATGATAAGATGTTTTAAATCTTATTTCTAATTCAGCTGACTATCTACTGATACGTTGCATAGATAGTTTTCTTGAAAAAGGAATTTTCCTTGAAGAAAAGTAACATACAAGTATTTGATATTACTAGATTGATCATTATTTTATTCAGTCTCAATCACTGTAGTGGCGAGGTTTTTATAATAAAATTCCAGAATATCTTAACAATCTTTTCATATTGTGATAATTATATACAGTTTCGGAGGTTCACAGTTTTTTTTCAAATTTTATAATTCCATAACTCAGAAATACTGCAGCAACGACGATCGCGAGAGTCCCTGGGATTCTGGCTAGCAAATTCAAGTGAACTGTTGAATTTCTTCAAGCAGGATATCGACTTATCATTATTGTCACGTGGTGTGCCTCAGCAGATTTTAGCTGATTGTGTTGAAAAAACTTTTGAAATGCTTGGAACAGTATTAAAGAATAGTCTGGACAGCACATTGAATTCAATCAGAGATGCATATTTGGATGATCGATCTGCTTCAAGTATGTTTCTTTTTGGACACGGTAATCTTGAATCTTTATGAGGATAGTAAGAAAATAACTCATGTTATAATTATGTATCTTTTTCAAAACTTTTTGATATGAAAAAAAAGAAAAAAAATTAGACGGATAAAGACAAGGATAGTAATTCATTATTGAGAATGAAAGTTCAAATAAGCTGTGATTGATTTTTATGCAAATAGCGAATATATCGCTTACATATTGTTTTAAAGTATACTTATTTATCCAGATTTTAAATTTTGTGTTATTCGTAAAATTTCAGATTTTTTGTGAAAATTTTGGTTGAATACAATAGAAATAACACCTTGTTCTGTAATTACCATTCCAGCGAATCACTGATTTTTATTAATATTATTTTTCAAAAATTTGAATAAAATTTCTAAATCAATGCCATATTTCAGATGATATGGTTGTGAGATTGGAGGAAACTATGTGTTTGTTGCGTCACTGTCGGTTAAATGCAGCATTAACAATTCAATTATTCTCCCAATTATTTTATTACATAAATGTGGTGCTTTTCAATTGGCTCGTATCTTCATCTGGTATACCTTACTGCAGCCGAGCCTTTGGTGTTCGGTATGTTTACGCTACAACTATTCTAACTGAGGAACTGATCTATCACAATCGCATATTTCGCTTGAAAGTTGTCCAACTTATGAATGCTGTACAATTAGACAAATCTATGACTCAGATTAATATGTTGAAGCAATTATTGCGATGCTGAATTTCTCCTTGCCAAGAACACCTGTAAAAACTGTATCTGCGATTTGCTAGTAAAAATCTCTAACTTTTATTGCAGAACTATCTCCTTCAGTACTTCTTTTATAGTCATTACACCACATTATATTCAATTTTGAAGAAAATCAAAAAAATCTTGAAACTTAGAAATTTCTTATGTTAAAATTAGTTATGTGCTATAATAGTCGGTCTAATGAAATTAGATTCGAAATATGCTTTCATTAGACCAATTATTTATAGCCTATAGTTAATTTCAGTAATTTATTTGAAATTAATTCAAATTGTTAGTGTCATTTTAGATTTTTGATCTTCGATTTGTTGCATTTATTCGGATATTATGAATTAATACATTATTTTTGACAAGGCTTGATCTGCTGATTTTAGATTGCGAACTCGTCTTGGTTACGTGAATGAATGGGCCTATCAGCGAGGATTGGAATTGGCAGCTGAATGCCATATGGATCGTATCAATCAAGCTATAATTCTTCTTGTTACACCGAAAACTGTTGATCACATTAGCAATTTGGGTGCAACGTGCTATAAATTGAATAGTGTGCAGGTTAATGCTAATTTTTAAATTTTCTTTTTGTGTGTTTTCGAAATTTCTCTGCAATAAAAAGTTTGCTGAGCAAATTCCTCTGGAAGGAAATCAATAATTCTTCCATTCCTAGAGTTCGTTTATAAGCTGAAATGCTGAGAGACAAAGAAGTATTTGTAGAAAATTTTTTGTATAATCAATTCTATTTTATTCTATAAAAACTTAATTTAAAGCAAGTTTAAGGTATAATTTTTTTTATTATATAAAAAAAATTTTTATTCTACAGAATGAAATAATTAAGACAACAAAAAATTTCTTATCATTATTCACTTCTATTTTTTCTTTCATTGGATCTGAAATTGTCAGTGATTGCGTCCATGTTTCCATAACACTTTTAGTTCTTATCGAATTCCACTCGACACTCTCAATTTAGTTTCAATTTTAAAATAATTCTAGTTTGAGCAATATGTCTATCAGATATTTATGTACAAATCAATGTAAATAATGTATCTATTTAATGGCATTTGAAATTCAATAAAATTATGAATAGTTTACCAATTTTTAAGGTGCGTTGGTTCCTTGAGCACATTGTATTGGACGTTGGTGAAGAGCCAATTTCGAATGAATTAGTTGAAAGTATTGTGCGACTTGCGGAAATTCATGCAGATGTGATGGCAGTACAAGATGAAACATCCATACAACTTGAGGAAGAGCCACAATTACAACTGCCGTTTCTTCTTCCTCAGGATGGCTATTCTGCAGGTTTTCTTTCATTTTATATCTGTTATTTATATTTAAATTGAATTATTAATGTGAAATTATTTATATAGTCCGAAGTCTTATTCTGTCTTTATCTCCAGGAAATCAATCTGCATTTTCCTCCTGAATCTACATTTCTCGTTTTCTCTATATAAACTATGCCAGAAGTTCTGATTTCTAATTAATTAATTATAGAGGGAATTTTAATGCAAAATTTAGGGATACGTAGCAATCTTTTTATGCCTTTGTTAGTTATTTTCTACATGGCTGACAATCCTTTGATGTATGTAGTAAACGTACATTTGTTTGTTTCTATGTAGATATTTGTCATCGTTTAATTCATCCATAAATTAATCTATAATTTCTATCTTTCATTATAGTAATCCTAAACGTTAATATTAATCTTAAACATAGTTTTATGGTTGTTTAAAAAAATATGATTGAAAAAAAAAAATCATTTTTAGAACTCATCCGTGGACTTTCTCCTGCTTTTGCTGAAGTAATTAGTGGTCTTCAAGCGCAAGGTACATGGTCCTAAATTTTTTTCGTGAATTTGATAATTCATAAATTTGATTTTTAATGACTTCCCTGATATTTCAGTCATTTCAAAATTTTAGAAAATTGTAATTTTTAATTTCTGTCAAGAATTATAATCTTTAAGTGCAAGATACTGAATGAAAGAATTAAGTATTGTTGCAAAAATTCATTTGATTAAACTTTTCCAGGTTTATGTCGTTTTCTTCCCCAAAACCATTCCTCAGGTAATTGGACAGTTTATTTGAAAGCTGGATCTGGTATCGAAGAATCTGTAAAAATGACTAACTCATTGCAAACATTACAGGTATGTACTAATTCTTTGGCGATAATTATCCAATCTAATTTTGATCCACATTAGAAATAACGACCAATAATGAATTAGTTTCTGTTCAACATTCACATATCGGAATATATAGCTTTTTCATCATTTTAGACTTCGATACCACTTTTTTTATTGACAATTTTTATTTTATTCGATTAGCATCATCTACTTTTCTGAAATTTTTTTATTTCAATGATGGTCTCATGTACACCTATATGATCTTCATATGTTTTTCTGGACCATTAATTTATAGAAATCCGCCTTTTTTCGACAGTTTGTATTATTTTGAGATTGTATTTTGATTTACAAGATAGTATTTCGGTTTCACTTTTTCCCCTGTTGAAATCACAAAACGTAGGCATGCAAGTTTTTTTTTCTTAACAGTTAATTTGTGGGCAAATGCAAGAAGTGACAAAACATTATAATGAAAAGAAAGTACTTGTTGTAAAGAATTATAAAAGGCACAATCATTAATTAAAATGGATATAAGGAAATTCCAACTATTATGAATTCTGCATAGCTTTTGGTTCACTATTGCTATGATTATTGAATTAAATACAGTAATATTTGGATGGAAGGAAGATGGGAATATGAAGATCGAGAAGGAAATAAGAGGAAAAACATTACTTAGTCTAGCATAGTTTTTGATATAATTTTATTATACGGGAAAAAATTTCTATATTTTTTTAGGAAGGCAGAAGGGGATAATAACGAAACTTCGAAATGTTATTTAATGGTTTTAAATGTTGTTATTTAATTTCAAGATGTCATTTAATGGTTTTAGCAAATATCAGTAATTATGCTAAGCTATAAATGTTATCATAATCTATCCTTCTAGTTTTTCACATGTAATTTTCCTGTCATCTGTCATCGTCATTTGAAATATATTGTTTTCAAATGATGTAAAGGTATAATGAGATCGGAAGGAATTCTCGCATACTTATGATAATTATTTCTTTTATTTATCGGAAATAACTTCATTTTCGCTGTTCTATTAGAATATCTTCAATTTTGTTTTTTGTATTTTCTGAAGTCCTTTCGTATGATATCATTTGGAAAGGATGAGAAATGAAACACCTGTTTGATTAATATTTTGAAGAAAAGATAGATGCTTTTTTCAAGAATTGTAAGAAAACTAAAAATTTCTATGAATAAGATTCCCTATATTCGTATTAATCATACATGCTTGCTGATTTCAACTGCTTTTTGGTTTTCAAAAATGCATTCGGATTTCGTCCACGAATTTTTACTTCGCAATTTTTTTTTCTGGAAAAACAACAACAAAAAAAGAAAAAAAAACAGAAAAAGAGATAATATCCAAAGATATTAAAAAATTAAATACAAATAGATAAACTTATCAACAAAAATTTAAAAAAAAAAAAAACAAACACTAAAGATTAACTCTTCCAAACCATGCAAACCAATTCCTAGTTTACGTATTTGTTTTCTTTTAAAGATATCATTCGTATCTTTCCGAGTACTACATATTACATTATCTTATCCCAAGTTACAGTTTGAAATTGTGGGATAACTTCAGTAGAAAAATAACTTGTAATCGTTATCACTACGTCATAGTGTCTTGTATCTTCATTGATCAATTTATAACTTTTTGAATCGTATTTTTTTTTAGGAAGGATATCTTTAAAACTTGTCTTTAATATATCATGTAATATAATTTTAATCTTGCTTATCATGACCTTATGTATAATTTGAGCAAAATTGTTATAATTGGATAAAATTCAGATTGAAAATGCTTAGATATATTTTCCTTTAGAATCACCCAAATTCCTTAAACATTTATGAGTAATGGAAGTGTACTTAATAACTTTCCTCTATATTCTTTTCTCGATATCGTTGCTTTCCAACCAGCCAGATGTTTAATGAGATATATATTATATCAAGAGGAAAATTGGACCAATGAAGAGAAGAGGAAGAAAAATTGGTAAAAAGTTGGGACAGGAAATGCGGGAATAATTTTGTTTGTATTTCTGATAGATTAAAAAAATCTTCTTTCTCCAAAAAGAGCAATATTTCCATGAAAAGTTCTTCTATGATCATATATGATCATACCATCCACTTTTGAAGTTTTTTTACAATCCATTTACGTTTTCATTAAAGATCTTTAGTTCAATAATTTTAAATTAAATTTCAAAGTCCCAAAATCTTTTCAACTTCAAAATCTTTTTTTTTTCTTAAATTAAAATACACATTTAATAATTGTTTTTATTGTCTCTTTTTTATTTATTATTTTTCACGTCTTTTTGTGTTTTTCTTAGATTTAATTTTAAGTATGTAATACGTATAATATCAGACAGGTGTTATAATTTTTTGAATCATTTTATTTTCTTACTGGACAGATGCTTTTAGTAGGTTGGCTTATCGCTGCCTTTTTTTTTAAATAAAGTTTTTTGGGAAATCCTTTTTTTTTCTTCTCATCCTAACGTAGAAAAAAGTCAAATAGAATGTTTGGAAAATTTATTGAAACGAGAAATAAACAGATCTTTTGCTAGGATGATCGTGATGTGGTGGTCAAATTTTCATTGCAGAACAAAGAACCGATCATATCAGAAATGGGAACATTATCGAACAGTTTGCGTGAACAAAATCAGCAACGTTACAATGAAGAAATATCGATGTCGAGTTTAAATTCATTATTCGGGCAAGTAAGTTTTATTCCTCATATTTGGATTTTCAGAATTTCTAATATTAATGAGTCGCTTTATAATCACTCAACACTAAAATGAGGTAAGCTAAAGTTAAGAGTTTTATGTTCATTTGACTTGTTAATTGTTCGGAATAGAAATGCTGAGATTATTTTCCAGAATTTGAAGGTCAACTTGACTAAGTACTATATGTTATTATCATTAGTAATATTTGCTCACTTAATACTGGTTATAATAAAAAATTATGTGCTATATTACTTTTTTTTGTACTATTTAACTTTAAAATGGAATAGTAAGAATCCGCATCATTCAGTAAATCATTCGAATGATGCATTCTCCAGAAAAATTCAATATTAATTTGAAATTTGAAACTGTACAGTTTGTGATTGATTCGATTCTTTTGGAATGGAGTTGTGGAATTTTAAATTTTGATAATCACGTTTAGATTGCTTAGTTTCGAAATTAATATTGTGAATTTTTCTGATGCAAGCAGACTAAATTAATTAAAGTATATGTTTTTATTAACAGAAATTTAAAATTCCGTTTTGCAAAGAAGATATATTGTTATATAAATATGTTCAACAAGATAGTTGAGGATAACTGATATAGGATTTTATTAAATGATGAATAATTGATTTTCATATACGCGAAATCCTTTTTTTTCTTTTTTTCTTTTCAGGAACGAAATCCGGAGATTGTAATGATCAGTATTAGTCGTGGTACTAATGGAATCGGGTTAAGTATTGTAGCAGCTCAGGTATATTTAATATTACACTTTCAGAATTTTCTTTCTTTTATGATTTACAGTCCTTGCAGATAAAAATAATTCACGAGATTTACATTTAGTAAAAAGATTTTATATTATCTTTCATTCACGTAGAACAAAAAAAGATAGCATCGCGGAATGTAAGAAAAAGTATTTATGATCTTATTTAACTGCATTCCTTTCGTTTTGTGAGGTTTGCAGTGTTGAGAGATATAGTTTTTGTTTTCCAGTCAAATCAGATTCACCACTACTTCTTTCTCTTCTATCTCTTGTAAAAATATTTATATTTAAATATCATTTTTAACGCGGAAACATAATTATAAAAGTGAAGAATAAAGAACTACAAATAAAGTTGAAATTTATAAATCAGCTTTTCTAGCTTAAATTGAAACCATTCCTAAAGAAAAAAGAAAATACTTGGGAAGGAAAGGAAAACAAAGAGCAGAAAAAGTTGGAGAAAACATATCTTAATTCTTTATTCCCTATATTGCATTTTTTTTCTCCCGTTCTTATCACGAGAAGTTTTCTTCTTTTTGCCTTGTTGTCTTTTTCATTCCCTCTTTCTTCGTTATTTTTTCTTGCTCAAATTTCTTCAATTTAAAATGTGAATTAGAATGGAAGATTGGTAGAAAAATCAGTGGAGAGGGTAAAGGAGGAAATTGAGTATATGTGTACATATCATGCAACCATATCAAAAATTACATCGGCGGGGAAAATTCTCCTTATCGTTATCAATCAGCAAAATATCAAGGATGGCATTAATAGGCGCTGTACTGCCATTAGTGATCTGTCAACTTTTCATTATGCAGAATTATCAAAGTCATAATCGCTGAACTGGTTGTTAATACCTTGATCATATCTTATATAACCTACTTTATACAACAAAATTCCTCGTCTCACTGTAACACATCATGTGATATCTCTATGTAATCCTAATTCATATTATTATTTATATTCCTGAGAATCGCTTGCAATCACTTCGCTTTATTACTTTGTATATACTTACGCACATCACCTATTTTGCATACTTATTTCTTTGCTTCCTGTGTAATCCTGGTTTGCGACTAATTTCTAGCTTTCTGATTTTTTATATTTTGCTGTTATTGCACAATTATTTGAAAATTTGTGCATAATCAAAGAATTTAAAAAGAGGAATAGAGTAAAAAAAAAAAAAAAAACGATTACTCTTTTCCTACCATCCGCTTATTTCTCCATCTTACTCGTACTGTTTATTATTGTTCGATGATTATTTATTCTTATCGCTTTTAAAAATGAATTTGGCAATTTATCCGATATATTTCTTTCTTAACTGAGAGAGCATTAACTGATATTCTACAATTCCATTCCTACAATCATTTGAATGTTTCAATTTCCAAAATGATGTTTTGCGTGGTTCAGGGAATCGGAGAACGTTCCATTGGTATTTATGTAAAAAAGGTTGTGGATGGTAGTGCCGCACATCGGGTTTGTTTTTCATCTTTACGTTTTTTTTTTTTTTTTCTTCTTTTCAGTTCATTTACTTTACTTGAGAATTTTAATATGTTTTTTAAAATTCTCATGTTTTTAAATTGTCTGTATCACTCATTACATACTTCTGTAGTTAAGTTAATAGATTGTATATGATGGCATTCTCCAGAAATATTCTTTAATATATTCTAAAAGGGATTTAATATTTTTTAGTCCAACACATTTCAGAAATGTATTATGTTAAGTTTAATTAAAGTGAAGAAATCTCTTAACTTATAACGATCAAATAAAGTTCATAATTTGAAGATTTGGAAACTATTAGTTTTAAGGATGGTCGCCTAGAATCTGGAGATCAACTGCTTTCTGTCAATGGCCAATCACTTATTGGCATCAGTCAAGAAGAGTATGTCTTGAAATATATTTTTGGTTTTATTTTTTAATAAATACCAAAAATTTTAATTTATTAAAAGAGCTGAATGAGATAAATTACCAAAGCGAAAAGAATTCCAGTCACTTAAAATCTTATTATAATTGATATAATTTTTTCTTCGTAGTTTATCAGACAATAAAAGAATATCATTTTTATGGATCATACTGAATTTGCGTCCTATAAATCGAATCGGTCATTTTTCGTTATTATCGAAAGTGTAAAAAAAAAAACTTTTTTTTTTTGAACTTTATGTTATAACAATTTTAGGAACATTTTGCAATCTTTTATACTTCAAGGATGAATAGAGATGATAATGATATAGTAAGAAAAGAAGAAAAAAGAAAAGAGTAATGACAGGATTGTTGTCACCTTGCTGCGTACATTATGCATTTGCAAAACGAGAAATTTTATTTTCAACATCGAATCAATTATTCATTTATTTATTTTCAGAGCAGCATCGAAAATGTCCTCGAGTGGACCGATCGTATCATTTGAGGTATACAAACATGCCGCACGATACAATGGTCTCTACGAATGGTTAAATAATCCTCCACAAGCACAAGTACCATCATCAGATATCCATTCTGTTATCCAGGTCTGCCCGTTCAGCACTCCTTTCTTTTCTAAGTTTCTCCTCCTTCCCATCTTTCCTCCTTATTTCTACTTAGTTGGGATAAAATATAAACCGACATGTATTACAATAGTTGAAGAAGGAAATCCTTTGCGCCACAATTCATCCATCTTCACATTGTCTTTCTATAATCGTGGTATTATAACCGCATTGTTACACTGCATTGTAAATTCGATTCGGTAATCTGTAATTCTTTACCCTAGTTACATTGAAATTATAAAAGTCTTAAGAATTTGCCAAGGACTATCTCACTAATTGAAAGGACCTTTGAATGAGTATTTGCTGATAATAATATGTCCATGCCCAAAACAAATTTCGATAATTTCAAAAAGAAACCAACTGCACTATCTGTTTATGGCATGAAAGATTCGAGTAGTCGAGAAGTCATTGCCCGCCTGTTAGTTATAAGAAGCAAAATAATTAGCAAAATTATCGAAATTTACTGCCAATGTTTGCAAATTATTGTATTGTAGATAAGTCAACCACCGTCTTCTGATCAACAATCAGTCATGCCGAATTCTTCAGAAAATGTAGCTGTTAATGGTAACCATATGCACTTCTCATTCGTAGATCTCTGAAATTTAGGTCGTGACTAATTTGAATTAGCCGTTATTGCAGTTTTCGGATGCAAGTCCAAATGCAGTTGAAATTTCGGGAATGCAGGACTTTTAATTTGAAATCAATTCTAGATTAGTTAACTTCGTAACTTAGATAATCAAAATCATATATGTTTGATTTCTTGTCTCGAGAAGAATTCTTTAGAAAAATTCTCTACATTCCCCCTTATAATTACATTATTTTATTAACCATGCTAAGAAAATTTTTTTTAATAAGTTTCATTTTAAAAGAATATAACATATAACTTATTACAAACTAAACTAAATTTTAAGTTTTGAATGTCCTAGCTTAGTCTGTTTTAGTCTCTGTATTTTGCATTCTGCAATTCTTATATGAATAATTTTACGTTATCGTTTGAATATTTTTCGAACAAATCTATTTGTACTGAAATATGTGTTTAAATTTTATAATTTGAATCATATATGTATCATAACATGTATGGATCAGATTGTTCTGTATGTTATAGTTGCTAACACTCAGCGATTTTCACGCCAGAATTCAGCTACGTCGAGTATCTCTAATTATTCCAATAACGCACACCGCATGCAACTCAACGTAATGGTACTTGCCTGCGAGCATTTAATTAATAGAGTCTTTTTTAAAAATTACATTGCCGATAGAATTTAACACGCTTGCTAAATATGATAGTTTCCTTGTTATCAAAATATGATCGCAAGCCGAAAGATAGGCAGCCATATCAGTTTATGTAGTTAATTATTTTTATTTGTCCTTTTTGGCATCATTTATTTTAGAAGCATTCTATAGGAATCATTTGCAAAAAATAAAAATTTTATTTTTCAGAAATCTGCACGTAACGGATATCCTGGAACGACTAACAATGCTTATCGAACACGGCCGCAACATGATTCTACCACTATAACCAGTCAGCAACGCATCAAAAGTCGTTCAGCTTCAACATCTGATATTTATCAGAATCCGGTTTGGTTCACTTGGATTGCTAGTTCTCTGTGTAGTGCAAGAAATTTACAAGAATTATCGTGCATTCTTTATATTTCATCGTCATCTTCAGGTCGACAAAGCATTAACGATATCGCTGAGATCGTTGCAGCCATCATCTGCTCCTACCACTGTTCCAGTACGTAATGAAAGATATCAAACAAGTACAACAAGCTCGCAACGTAATACCATACCATCTCATTATCGGAATATTCGTCCCATTGTTATTCAACCTTCACGTCCCACACCTTCGCCAACTAGACGTCAACAACAGCAACACTATTCACGATCACATTCTCCATCTCATCTTTATACCACCTCTGCTTTAACCTCTTCTAATCATTACCATAATTCAGTATTAAAAAATGCTTTATCAGTAAGTTCTTTTTCTGCTTGAAATTTCTATTATATGATACCTATATATATACATTTCACTTCAACAATTTCTTTACTGTTTTTTTTTTTTTTTTTTTTTTTGTTTTGTTTTGTGCATTTCTGTATACTTTATAGCAATGTTACTCATCTTAATATTCTTTTTTCTTGTTGAATTTTCTTTGCATGATATGTCCCTTCAATAAGCTGATTTAACAGAACTTCAAAATCTGCTTGTGCGTTAATGAGGTTTCGAATTTTTCTTAATTTATCTAAGGATAATTTCAAATTAAAATTTTTAAAACATCCGAATCTGCTTGATATCTAAGAATAATTAAAACTGTTCTTTGAAAATTTAGGTTTGAATTAAATTTCATTTCTTCTGTTTTTTTCTTTTCTCATCCTCGATTTCTTTCTCCCTTCTTTTTTTTTATTTTTTTTTAATTTTTTTTTTTTTTTTGCAGTCTGAATATGTTCAATCAAGTACATCGTCGTCACCGATTACCGATTATGCAAATTTACCTCTGATCGAAGATCATCCATCTACCTTTGAATCATCCTATTCCTCTACCTCTTCACGCAACATTCTTCCACATCAACGTCCTTTTTCGCACAATTCTACTCAACAACAATTTGAGACTTCACGAGCATTTAACACAAATCCTAAATTACGTGAGCAAAATTCGATTGCTTCCGTATCATCTCGGGATTCTCCTCGATTATCGATTGTTGCTGCAACGCAAGAGTCAGGAGTTATGATGGATGAATTTTCAGGACGTCGATTTACGAAGAAAGCACCACCTATACCACCCAAACGTCATATCACTGTGAGTTGTTTTCTATTGGTTCCTTTTTCTTATCATAGTTTCTGATTTGCCTCACCAATTTTTCGCATAAATCTTTGAGATTAAAAACTGGTATAGGTTATCTAAGTGTTTTTAATGAAGTTTGTAGTTATTAATATAGATTCTAAATTTTATTTGTAATATACAAATTATCGGTTTTTCGCGAAATCTTTTACGTAGACGTCTCACATTTTCATGTTCTCATTCTTTTTTTTTTTTTAATTCTTTGTATTCTAATATTTCATATTCTGCAGAGGCGAGATGAATTGAACAAGCAGCTGGATGAGCTTGAATCAAAAGGTTCCTCAATGACTGAAGCAGATCATCAAAAGTATCGTGAGCTTGTTAACGAGCTGGCAAAAATTCGAGTACCATTTCCGATTGAATCGAATTCAACCAAAAATACTACTGAACAGGAGCAATCGAAATCCATATCTCCGGAGACCATTATTTCTGTCAAAGACGATGATTCTTGTTTTGAACGATCAAAAAACTTACCAATATCAGAGAAATATGAAAAGATGTTGATGAAATTAGGTTGGTAGAAATTCAGTTCAGATTTTGATGCATTTTCTCTGCCTGTATTTTCGCATATAAATTTTTCAGATTAGACGTTTGAATAACATTTTCAGAAGTGAATGAAGCAGAAAAAATAACTGAACAGCAGATGCAGGAAACGACTGAAATGAAAGCGGAAGGATTTTTGGAAGAAAAGAAAGATTCTGCATTAACCAAGTATGTTTTTAACACAGATAATCAATTTCGTGATATTTCAAAAAGCCAGCAAGTCTCTTTGTTTAATAATTCCCTTATATATCATCTTTAATTTATGAATTTTGATCAGATTCAAAATTTTAGTGAAAATTTCGATGAGATGATAATAAAGAAAAAGGGAGTACAGTGGAATGACGAAGTTGCAGAAAATCTTAGAACAGATTCGGACAATGAAAATAAGCTGATTTATGAAGATGACGAGCAGCCAGAACCAAGAGCTCAAGTAAATTTTTTTATTCATAAAATAAAAATAGTGATAACATTTTATCTATTTCTTGATTTATTATATCATGAAAGTCGCATATTGAATACTACACTTTATTTATTTAGGTACTTGGTACTAATGAAGTATATCGAGATCCACGACAAGTACGTCTTATTGAATTGGAGGCAAAGCAACATGCAGCAAAAGAGGCAAAGGTAAAATGATTGAAAGGATTAAGAAGAAAAGAGTTTCAGCGTTTCGGTTTAAATTAAAAAATTTGGATTTCATTAGTGGCTATATGCTGGCTCAACAAAATAGATATTGGGAAATTGATGGATTTTTTAATGATATTTCTTTAAATTTAAGGCGGAAAATCGAAAACTTTGTTTAGAAAAAGCGTTTTTTTTTTTTTTTTTTTTACTTTTGAAGTCAATTTATACTTCAGATTGATGGTTCCAAATTAGGATTTCGCGATAAAATGCAGCTGTTTGCGGAGCAGATCGGTGAAAAAGCTCTAAAGAATCGTTACAAAGCATCCACTATACAGCGTGAAATAGAACAAACAATGGATGATTTCTGAAGTTTTTCCTTGGATATTGTTTCTCACTAATACGTATAACAATATGAAAATGTGCAGATATTATGCATGATTTCTCTTTCTGAGAAAAAAATATTCAACGCTTATTGAAAGTTTTCGATGCATGAGAATATGTGTGATGCAGTTGCTGATGATCAAGGGCAGTAATGATTGACACATAGATATGCATAATTGTCGTCATGGCATAAATAGAAACAACTTCTTGATCACTCTTTCTTCTCTTCGTTAAAATGCTATATGTTTAGGAGGAAAGAAAATTAGCATACATCGGTCTTGTTCATAATTTAAATGATTTTCCATTAAATTCAAACGCTTTGAAAACATTATTGATATTTAATATCATATGAATCGGCTTAAGATAACTTAAATGAGATATACTTCTCTTTGTTTGTCATTTAATAACTTCAGGTACCATCTTCCCTTTTAAGTGATAGTTTATTTTTAAGAAAAACCAAATTAATCTTCTTTAAAAGTTGGTGAATTATGGTACCGTGTAAATATCATTCTATAATCTATGTTCTCAAAAATTTTAGCTTTATTGTTTATATGACTTATAAATATGTCTTTTTTTTTTTCGTCTTGTAATTTGTTTAGCACTCAGCAATATTAACAGCTTTTAATTCGTTTTTTTTTTCTTGTTAGTTTTGCGTGTATTGGATATCTCTCGCGTGGGTCTCACGTAATCTTGGCGTCTTTAAATTTTCTATTGTTTTATTTATACTATTGCCTACTTTATTATTTAAATAATCTCCAATATTTATTGTGCTATTTTGAAATTATATAGATTCACTTTATACTTTCTGTCAGCCTTTATTCGTTTTGCCTATTTGTTTCACTCTGTGTATATTTTTTTGTGTACTTCTTTTATTTATTCTTGTTTTGATCCATGTCTGTTTGCATTCCTTAATACTGCTAATTAAATATCGAAAATTCAATCGAAATTTTTCAAATTTTTTTCTCTTTCTCTAAATAGCACGATTATTAGTTAAAATTGAGAATCTCGCTTAAATGTACGATGCATAGCTGTAAGTCATTATCATCAGATATCTTCGTCACTAACAGTTATCACTGATCAAATTAGCGTATAGGTTACGAATTTTTTCGAGGAGAAATTAATATTGCTTATCGAATCACGTCTTATTTCATAGCATTATAAAATGAGAGAGAAGTTTCAAAAAACTAGTAATCATGAATTGGAGCAAATGAATTTAATGCTTTGTGTTTGCTCGAGATTATAAGGTAATTATTTCTTAAAAAAGTATAGAATTTGAATAAATCTGTTGTCTGGGATTAAATACTTTTTAAATTTGAATCAACTTTTTTTGCTTAGTTCTGCCAGGAACAGTGACAAATGACTGATAATAACACTGATAACTATGTTAGATGATGCTTCATTACAAATTCAAATCAAAATTTCCTCCTTCATTTATTTCTTTTTTTTCGATATGTAGGCTTCATCTTATTACGCCTTTTTTATCATCACTAATCTCTTGTAGTAGTTTGCAAAATGTTTTAGTTATCATTAAAGAGCTCTGTGCCTTCATCATAAACTGCTTTTATGTGCTGTGGTTTTTTTTCTTTTAAATTACTCGAAATTTTCATTATTAAATTTATATTTTATTCGTTTAAAAAATTTTCCCACTTTAATATTTCTAAAATATATGTAAGAAAGAAATATGCATATCATTAATTAATTTTTCTAACAAATATTATGTAATCATTATTTTTTGCTCATTTAATTTAATCTTTTTATTTCAATTTGCATTAATAAATTTATTAAATTTTAATTGTTCAGATATTGTGCAAAATCAAATCAACAAAAACTGACATCAATGTTATCAATTTACCACTCATTTTGGTATGATAAGTCTTAGAGGAAGGAGGGAACTTCTCATAGAGAAGAATTGATACGGTAGTATGGAATCAGGTGTGATACTATTCTGTGATAAAGAGTTGAAGAGAATGATAAGAAATGTAACATTGGTTGATTTATTTTACTCATTGTTTTACCTTGACCAGACAAGATTTTCTTTTTGTGTCCTTTTTCTTTCATCTACTTATCCTCCCGTTTCCCTCATTTTTTTTCATTCTAGTCTAGTGGGAAAAGAAAGGAAATAGTTATTTTTTTGTTTATTACCGAAATTTCGATATTCATACTGTAAGATTCAGTGTGCAAACATGTAGGGATACAGTATATGCAGATACTGTACTGTGTATATACTGTATGATATCTGTATGGATAATGAAAAGGCTGGTGCCAAAAAGGAATATTCTTCAGAAATTTTATTCCACATACTTAGGATATCAATGAATTTACAGTATTAACATTTAACTAACCATGAAGATATGCATATATATAATTAAATAGCTGAAAAGCTTCACAGTTTTTTAAAATCTCATTATATATAACTCAAATTCAAATTACAGTTTGTCTTATCTTGATTCTATGACAATTTCAATTATCACAATTATCAATATTTTTTCTTTTTCATAACTGGATCGTTTTCACAAGATTTAAATTTCTCAAAATTTAAAATCGATTCCTATCAATAATTACTGCATTTTATCATGAAATAAGATTTATATAAGACTAATGAAATATTTAAGCTGTCTACTTTTAAGTTATAGATTCAAGTTTTCTTCGACAATATTTTCGGATAATCACAATTAAAAAGAAAAATTCAATCAAATATGCATTAAATTTTAAACAAACATCATATAAAAACGATAATTCAAATTTAGAAGATATTTTCTATTTACCTATTCGATTTACCGGAACCATAAATTTCAGTTCTGATTTATTATTAAAAAATAAGAATCAAATCACAGCATAAAGAATAAAATTATATATAATGAATAATTTTGTAATGAAATGATTAATCCTGTTATTTCCATTTCAAATTTATTTTGCTTACCAGAACTTTTGTAAATATAACTTTGCTATCCTTTTGCAAATTATCTTTTTGGTATCGCTTAGATTTCATTGCCAATAAAATTATGCAGATTAAACGGTTAGAAACCTATATATGTATATTTTTTTTTTCCTAATTAATTAGCTGAGAAATCATTTGAGACTAAAAATGAATGATAAATGTTAATTTAAAATAATGACTCGAGATGATTCTTTCGATTTTTCATTTTGTCCCCTTTTTTCCTTGTCTTTTTCTTATTATTATCTTCCAAATTTTTAGAATTTTCAACACTGAACTTATTGAAAAGATACATAAATGATAAATAAATGACCCGCAAATTGATCTGAAAGTATATTCCAAACAAACCAAAATGAATTAAACTAATTATAAATAGATTTGGTTAGATCGGTAATTTTTTGGCTGTTCCAATTTGTTCACAAATGATGATGAATGTGATAATTCTTCCACCTATAAAACAATCTTTTATGATTCATTCTTCTTTTCTTAATGAAATTCGATAATTGTATTAATTTGATGGATTCAGATTATTTCATCACAAATTTGATTGAATGAATGAGGTTGATTAAATTATAAATAAATGACTTGAAATGATTAATTATTGTGAAAAAAAGCTTTTCAATATTAAGATTTTTGTTCATTGATGAGTTTGTAATATATTGTCTCAAATATTCAGAATATTTCTAACATTACGATTTGCAATATTTACGAAGTTGTAATTGGAATTCCATAAGAAATTTTTTATCAAATAGGCATTTAAATCGAAATTAACAAGTGAAATTTAAATAAGACAAACCACAAGTGATATGGGTGATTCAGAACGGGCTAATTTAGCTCCGCCAAATTTTGATATTGATTCATATGCATTTATAATGCCTAATGATGGTGATAATAATCTGAAATTTCTATACTGTAAGTAATTTTTAAGCTAAATTCGTAATGATAATAGTAATAATTTAGACAAAAATTGCTGAAATCATGACTTAAGTAATGGAATGAAGTTTTAAAATTTAGTAAAAAATAGTTTCATTATGATTTTTATTTCGATAATAAAGTTCTCCCGAACATATCCGTTCTTTTTTCATTCTTTCTTTTATTCCAAATCTTAAACAATTGAAATTTTAACAATTCAGTTGATAATATATTAATGAGATTACTTATAAATTATGTTACCTGGCACCGTAGTTAGGTTGAGGACTAGTGGTACTGAATGATGGACATGAAAAAGGCTTTTCCTTCTTCGGCAGCTTCCAATGACAGTACAAATTTCCAATAAAAAATCCAAAAAACATAGCCAGTGTTGCAATCGAAGAACAAAGTATTGGTACAAAAAAACTATTCTCGATGAAAGAATAACCGGTGGATTCTGGAAATTTTTTCGTATAAATAAATTCGAAAGTTTTTCAAGTAAACTAGCTATTTAATGATTTGCATAAATTCATAAATGTATTAGTAGAAATAAAAAGTTTTTAATTTTTACAAAGTTTAGCGCAAGTTACAAATTTTAAAACTCTTGATAATTTGCAAAAAGAAAACTAAGTTTCATAATTTCTTAATAAATTATTTGAAAAAATTCGACAATTTTTGTTGCTTATTTATAACTTTTTTGTTTAAAAAATTTGAAAATTTGCATATTCCAAATTTAGAATGAACTGAGAAAGAAACCTGCTATTACACCGAATGAACCTGAATTACTAGTGGAAGCACAAGCCAGAATTGGCTTCCTTTCTTTGCATTCACAATCCTTACTGATCGATGGCGAATTAGATGATGGAAGAACGTACGATATATCTTAAAGTATACAGTAATCTATTAAAGTATCCAAAAGATTTCAAACTAAAACAATAAATCAGAAAAATCGCAATGATAAATGCACTTCATATTAATTATGGTAGTTGAAAATTTATTCATCGAAAAATGAAAACTTGATGAAACATCGAATTAAATCTTCCAGTCGTTTGCAATTGATTAATTAATTGAAAAAATAATACTGAAGACTACCTTGCAAAGGTTCCTCTTTTTCAGTAATGATCGATGATGCAATGTTAAAATTGAAGAAATGTTGAAATTCTGTGAAAGTACCACAACCTTCTGCTTGTCCTGTTATAATTTCCTGCTCGTATAACCTGTAACTGTGATAGTACCTTTTTTGAGCATTATCAGATATTAAAAGTTGAAATAAATTCATTTAAAAATGAAATAATCATTGGAATGTATCTTTTATATGACAAATCTTTTGATTTGACAGTGAGATGTTTCTTCTTCATTAACATGTAACCTATGATCTTTGCTAGAAATTTGAATTAATTTTAAGCACAAAATTATAATCGTTAATCATTGATAGTTGACTTTATAGCGGATGATCTTTGACAATGAAACATGATGTGTACGATCTTCTGATTGAATAGTATGATGACGACAGTATTTTTGGCTTTTGACGATATACTTAGAATATTTAATCTTACAAAACTCTATAATCTTTGATTTTCGTTTTCTACGTGCGATAGCTTTGTTTTTAATGTCATGACCTCTGATCTTTCACAGTAGTCTCAGATTTGTCCTTTTCCGGACGTTCATAAAAATTAATATGGGATATATGACAAAATGAACCAATCATTGAAACAAACCCATCTAAATCGTTATTTAACATTCCGCATTTCTTGGCTGCTAAATCCCATGCGCAATGTGGGTCACGTAAAGCCACGCAATCGTTACACGTATTAAAGCGATTACATTGTGCAAGGGGTACACGTGCAACGGATCGTTCGCTAACAGCTATTAGGTATCGTTGAACAGGTAAATCCTCAATATTCACCTGAGATAGCATCATATTTCGAATTGGTTCCTGTAAATGAGTAGTAAGTTTATCAGTATTAATATATTTCTGTCCTATAAATTTTAATCTTTTTTTAAAATTAGCATATATTATTATGGTATTTTCGAATTATTATTAACAAATATAGAAGCAAAAATTTAGCAGAAAATATTCAAAATTAACATAGCTTAATTAGTAATATTTTTCAAATTTCAGAAATTTTATTAAAAAATTTTTTGATTTGAAATAATATTATTACAACTTTTTGTGCAATATATTCCATTCATATTTCTTATCTCTAATTTTAACTTACATTAGTAATTTGGAGTGTGTAGATATGATGAGATGGTTGCTTTGTGGTAGCTGTGGTACCAGCCAAATTGACCATTTTAAAAACATTACCTTGGTCGGTACCAATGTATATAACATCATATAAATGTCCATCAATTGCTTTCACCTAGATCAATCAATTGTCATATATGAAATTTCAGAATTTAAGAAAAATTTTGAATTTATTTTTTTAATTTAATTGCAAATATCATACCTGAGCATCAACGACAATCTGTGTAAAATGGTCCAAACCCGTATGAATTGCAATTGGTGCACCGAAATAATTAGGTACGGCTTCATTCATTAATGGATTAGCTCGAGCAAATGCTACCGCTTCTTCAGGTAACAAGCGAGAATCATTTGTGCATTTACCTGAAATTAAAAATTTTGAAAACAGTGAAACAATTTCTAAATTTTTGAAATTTACGAAATTTCAGTTTCAATCAAATATTTGTGACATAATAGCATAATTGAACACGACCGTATTCTAAAGTTGTAAAATTTCTAACTTCGGCTAACTTTAAATTGTAAAATCTCTAACTTGAATTAATCTTAGACTGTAAAGACTCTAATTTAAGCTAATCTCGAATTTTGAACTGTTAATAGGATGAGTAATAAGGTGGTGCTACCAGGTCGATATTTTGAAATATCACTATAAAGTGCACTCATCCACAATGATTGCAAGTTGCTTCGATCGCCATATCTCGATTCCGAGAAGACATCGTTAATCTGTTGAAGGTCAAATGCACAAATGGCCGATGATGAGATGCCGGCCAAGGGACTGCGAAATACTCCGTAGACTAATTGCTTCGTCTCCGCCAAATGAAGGTTAATTACAGGTGGTGCTATGGCTTCCATCTAAAATATTTCACTCCTTTGCAAGATTATTCTGAAATTTTTATGGGACCAAATCAACGAAGTATTTTTGAAAATAATAATTGTTTGTTTGTAAATTTGATATAATTGAATTATTCAACTTGAATAAATTTAAGGGAGGAAAAATTCGCGCAATTGAAGCAAGTCAAATAAAGAATTATAAAATAAAATAATAACTAATAAAAAGAGAAGTTTGTGAAATTTCTTCGATAGCCTTCTTTTTTATGTCAATACTAACCTGATCGAAATAGAACGGATAATGGCCTGGAATGGAACAATTTAGTCGAGCTTTCACAAATGATGTCCATTCATTCGAATATGGCCTTGGGCCACCGTAATCTGATCGGCAAAGCCTAGCAATGCGGGAATATACGGCACCATCATTGCATGTTTCTTGTTCTGTCGCCTGTTCACGAAACCAAATGTATACATACTGAAAATTTGAAATGAATTATGAAAACTTGGAAAGAATTTTTCTTTTTCAATTATTTCTATTACTGATCGATAATGATGTAAATTTGATAGCAAAGGGTTATGTTAGAATGATACTAGATTAAAAATAGGAGGTATTTAGAAAAGAATTTAATTAGTTGAAAATATATTGTTTTTTAAATTCTTTTTAATTTTTTAAATTCTTTTCAACAATGTTTTTTAAATTCTTTTTAACAATACTGCATTAAATTTTTCATCTCATCTCTTCACAGATTTATTATAACAGACATTTTCTTCCTTATAACCGATTTATTTGGAATTTAATTTTTTGATAAGCAAAATTTAGAAAAAAGAAATTATTTTCTTCATTACACAAATAATTGATTGATTTACTGCTAAGTGTTTGAACAAAATTGAAAAATTGCAGTTGAAAAATAAGAATTGCTTTGTTGAAGTGATGGTAATTTCATGAAGACTGCTTGCTAAATAAATTCTTATTTGCCATCTAAAGTTTTAAAAATTCGTTGAATTATTAATGCATAATATTGATTTAACGATGATTCAAATTTCATAGATAAGAATATCCATTTGAGACTTCACTTATATTTTTCAATATCCACAAAAATTTATTAAATTCAAAATTGCTATTTTTATTATTATACGAAATGTTACAAATATTAAATTATCAATAATTATAATAAAATTTTTCTTTGAATAAAACAATTTTTTAATTATTTTCAGAAAGTGTAAAAAAATCATTGTTATGATTGAATCAATGAAAAATTATAAAATCTGTTAAAATAGCTCTAAAAATAAAAAAAAAAAAATTGGTAAATAAAAAAAGGAAGAAATTGTTATTGAAAGGAGAAATTTTTGTTGTCAAATTTTATTTCATAATAAATTTCAGCTATTTTTCAAGGAAAATTTATTGTTTTCTTGTTCTTTCCACTTTTTTTTTTTTTTTCTTGCATTATTTCGATAAATGGATAAAAATTCGTCCCGTTCAAAATGCATGAAAAGAAAGGGAAAAACCGGTTGGTTCGTTTTTCTCTTTTTTTTTCTTCTTTTATTGTATAACAGAACCGAAGTTTTATGATCCTTTGAACATTGATGCCATTTGATCGTTCGATTAAAGAAGAAAAACGATCAATGAAAGATCATTTTTGTTCAAAGAAAAAAAAAAAGGTTTGATAATTTTGTGAGTAAAATGGAAAAATTAACGGATGATTAATTCATTTGGCTATGTTTAATCCTTCAAAAAAAAATTCAGCATTTTTCATTCGAGAAGAATTTTAAATTCAGTTACTCTTTGAAGCAAATAAATCAAGAATGTCGATAAAAATAATTCGAGAATTTATGGAACAAGTATGAATTCGTTGATTTCACGTAAAAAATGAATGGAAGATTTGGCAAAGCAAATGACGTGATATGTTTAAGCGTAAATAGACGTGAGATTGAAAAAAAAAGCAGACTTCTTTTACTTTTTTTCTTGTAAAACTTACTTCATTGTCTCGAAATGAACCAACGAAATGTGGTTCATTCAGGAATTTGACGTCATTTCGCTCTGTACGGATACCCAAATCAACGATTTTTGTAATGTTTCGTCGATGGATCAATGGATCAGCACCCGAAAAATCCGATACTGCAAATGTATTCAATGAAATAATTAGCTGAATTAATTTTTTTAATTTTGTCTCGAGATGAGTTTGTTTTAAAAAATTTTAATTTTGAAGCAATCATAAAAGTTATTTGTAAATTATATGTAATTATTGGAACTTCAAAAATTGAGTTTGAAATCAGTTTTCATCGTCGGTCATGTTTCCAAATTAATTGCAGAAATTATTAAAATTTTATCAAGTTAGGAAAAATGAATACTAATCTTGTTTTTCATAATTGAGCATGATAATATGTAAATACCTAATTTAGATCCGAAATTTAATTTAAAATTTATAACTATCAATTGCAATTCAAAGAACATATTTTGTCTCATTCATTGTTGACAGATCGAAATATAATAAATTTTGATTCGATAAATTTTATTATCGAACAGAATAATTGATGTTTGTTGCTTTTACTCATCTAACTTCGATATGTAAGCAAAGCAGTAATCCATTCCTTTATTTGAGTTTTTATGTTTTTTTACCCGTTTTAAATGATAATTTTTCTGTGATTTTTTAATTTGAATACGTTTCAGAATAAAAAATTTTTTTTACTGATATCAGAGCAAAAAAATTTTATTCCGCTGCTTTCACTTTTTCACTGTTAGAATTTTTTCTCATTTTTTTTCTTCAAGATAATATTGAAAGCGATTTTTCAATATTAAATTCAAATTTGTAATTTAGATGTAAATTTTAAGAATGAATGAGAACCAAAATTGTTTCATTGTAATCAATCAACTTTTTTATTTCGCTTTTCTTGATACTTTGAATAGGATATTCAAAAATGTCATTATTTTTGAAGATTTTCGAGGATGTTTAATTTTAATGATGTCTTTGAAGGATAACAATGGAAGTAAGAAAGTCAAGAAGAAAAAAGAAGAGTGACAGCATCTATTTTTTTTTTTTTAATTCCCTTCTAATTCTTTTTTTTTTTTTTTTTATAGTGAAATTCGAAAAAAATAAGAGAAATGAAAAGAAAAGCCAGTCAGTTCATGAAATATAGAAAATTTTCAAATTTAATCTTCAAATTAGCATCCCTTCTCCATTACTTCACAATAATTAATTTTACTTTAAAACAATAATTTTCAGCACTCCTACTCAATTTATTTGTAAAATTACAAATTTGATTTACTTTTCTGTTATGAGATATATTATCAATCGAAGTTTTGCTTCTTTCACTTCTGTTTCTTTCATTAATGATTGGAATGAATGATCAATTGATTTTCACACAAATGGAGAACGAAAATGAGCTGTTTAATGAGAGATCGAAAATTGATATTGAAAAATACAAAATTAATTTAAACCCATGTCTTTGCATTTTATAATTAAAAATGGAAATTTGAAGAAATTTTTGTGATATCTTATTTAAAATAATGATCCTTTCTTTATGGCATTAATTCAATAATGGATTTTAATCTTTTATAAATTTCCTATAAAAATAAAAATTTGGAGAAAATTGAAATTTTCCTTTTGCTTTTTTTCTCAATTTTTCAATCGTTCACTTCGATCTCTATTTTTCGATTTTATCAACCAATTTATGTACAGTTTTGGTAACATATATATGATGATTCTTTTTCATTCTTTATATTTTTAATTAATAAAATTGGATTTATTAAAATTAGATTTTATATTTGAAATTAAATCTAATTTCTTCGACATTTTGCAGGAAAAAATTTATGAATAAATAATATCTTCGGCCACCATGAATCTATCGGCATTACTACCGTGAAATTTTAAGAATAATTGATTTTTATTAAATTTTTGATTAAACTTTCTGCAGAAATAAATTTATAATTTTTTTCAATTTCTCTTAATTTCCCTAATTTTTTAATTGTTTCTTTGTTTTATCTGTTTAAAATTTGAAATAATATAATTTGCTTTTCTCTTTTTCTCTTTCCCTTTCTTTTTTTTCTTTCTCTCAGAATATGCCAATAGTTTGCTTTGCGAGATTTTATTTACTTAAAAATAAACGCAAACAATATAAGCTTGCAAATGATGCTTAAAATGAGCATTTACTTTCTCCTAATAATTAATAAATTTAAAACTCGAAAAAAGATGAATTGGGATTTTAAATTTAAAACTCAATTGATTCAAAATTCGATCATTTCAAAAATGATTTTGTATAATTAATTATTATATTGAAAATGAGAAAAAAACGAATTTTTTTTTTGATCAATTGTTTGCCAACCAACTACGAATCAATACAAAAAGGTTGGAATTATGGGAATTTTGTTATCGTTTGGATAAAAGAAAAGTTTATGTGTGGTGAGTAGTAATTTAGTACATTTCGTTAAAATTGTAAAATTTATGTGAAATTTCGAAGGTCATCCAATGAATGGTTAATGGCCAAATGCTGGATAAAACTGATCGATAAAAATCATAACAGAAATTATTTGAAGAAAAATTATTGAAAATTCTTTTTTAAAGCATTTGAAAATTTTTTTATTTTTGTTAATTTAATAAAGATAGAATTAATTATTACTAAAATTTGATCGAATAAACAGAAAATACAACTGTTTGAAATTTTTTTCTCAGTTTTTTAATTTAATAGAATGTATAGGAATTTTTTATGATATCCAAATAAATCGTATTTTTTTTCTAATTAATTAATTAAAAACGATATTTGCATTCATAAGAAAATACTGAAAAAATGAAGAAGTTTTCTCTTTGAACGATCAAATTTTAAAAGAATTGATACTGGAATAAGAAAATCCTTCAAGATATCATTGCATTAGATATCAGAGGATATAGTTCTAGAAGTTTTAGATAGATCGGAAGAGATGCTACTGCCAATTAATTCCTATTTATAATTTTTATTTTTTTTTGGAATTTAGACTTAAAAGTTTGTTTGATATTTACCGTATATCTTATATCTTATCATTACATCCTATCATTTTTATTTATATAGATGAAAGAAATAATTACAGAAATTTTGATTTTAATGAAATTAATTGAAAACTAGCAATGTATGTAGTGATATGTCGTAATGAATTAATCTGATAAATTTAATTATCATCCTATATTTAAATTTAGATGTGAAGTGACAGTAAAAAACAAAAGACTAGCAAATCAAAACATTTTGTAATTAATAATCAAAAGTATATCAAACAAATCAATTTTAAATCTGCTAATTAAATTAATAAAACAATCAGTAAAAAAATTTTCATTAATAAAGATATTTTATTTGAATTATTTATTTATAAAATTATTAATCTAATAATTTCAAGATATTTCAACGATTTTTTTAATTAGCAAGTAAGGTTAATTGAAAATGGCATAATTTAAACAAAATTATCACTGTTCACAAACAAATTGTTCGTCAGAATACATTTATAGCCAAACTGTATTCTGATATTTTTTTATAAAATCAGAGAAAAACCTTAACTGTTTGTACAATTCTTAAAAAATTAAAAAAATTGATTTTGTAATTTTGTAAAATTTTCGACAAAAATTCTCAAACATTATTACTAAAATAACTTTACCTGTTCCAGCATACAACAAATCGCTATCTCGAAGAAATGTTGAATTATGATTTGGATCGTAAGGAGCAATACCGAGTCCAGAAAATTCTAAACTTTGCCTGTATTCACCGTACTTCTCACGCTCATATTTTCGGCACATTGGTTGAAATGAGTTGGTACCACAAATTAGAATACTTTGATCATCACCTTTAGCCAGGATACGTACGTAATTATGGCATGCATCCTGGAATATTTATACTTGTTAATAGTTCTACATTATATTGGTATCGAATTTTTCATATTAAGTGTAAGTTTAAAATTAAAAAAAAATTCGAAAATCTTGAAATATTTTAGATTCCAAATCTAATTATTCATTTTCCAATTTTTAACTAAAAAAGAAGCATGAACATATAATATAAATCCCTAAAATATTCTTTAGTTTTTCAATTCCGTTTTTCCCCAAAAATAAAATTTCCGTTTCTCATAATTTCTCGTTTTTAAGAAACGAACTTATGAAAAAATTAAAAAAGGAATCAACTATTTAAAAAAATATTACTATTGCAATTAGTCGGAACATTTGTTTATGCTTGATTACTCAAGTTGAACGCATATTTTTTCCGTTTTCGCTTTCTTTTTTCATTTTTGCTAGGTTTTATGCCAAAAAAGAAGAAAACTTTTTCAAATTTATTAATAATTATTTGAATTAAATTCAGATATTAGCATTTCTGTTGTTGTTAAATTCCATTCAACTTTTCAATTTTTCATTTTTTGATTACAACACTGTTCCGTCGAAATTTTATTCGTTCCTTCCGCAAAATAGAATAGTAATGGATGTGAAGGAAGGAGAAAAGAAGAATTGAAGAAATAATTTTCATCTCAAATAAAGCTTTTGTGATGGAATGAAGCAAGCTTGATTAGTATTTTTAACAGCTATTCGAATCAAAATTTCATTAGTTAACAATAAATTTCATCCATGTAAAAATTGAATTAACTTTGAAATTTGAAAAAAATTTTTAGCAAAAATTTAATTCTTGCCAATAAATTTTTGTAAATCGTAAATGTATGCTTCTCAGCAACTATTCAAACGAAGAATACTATTATTATTATTTTGACCTTTGACTTTCCCTTCATTAAACATTCCTTCACAACACTTTCCTTTGATGGCCACTTGATCGAATGTACTTCGGTGAAGGTTCCAACGCTGATATTATATACAACATCTCTGCAAAAGATAAAATTAAATTAGTTAAATTTGAACAAAATTTTAATCAATAATTAGTGAAATTATCGATGAAGTTGTTAGTTTGAATTTAAAAAAAATTGAGGTTTGAAAATTGTCCTAATCTCACTTAATTATCTTTATTATATCAAAAAAAAAAGGAAGAAAAAATCGTTAGAAATTAAAAAGTATGAAAGAAAAAAGAAAAAAAAAACTAAATCATAATTTCAATCAATAATTTAGTGAATGATTACAGAAAATAAAATATCATGAAATTTGATCGAATTTAAGGGTGAAACGAATGGATGGTTCAGTTAAATTTAAAATAGTTCTGTTATTTATAATCATCAACTAAGTTAATTGAAAATCAATCAATCCAAAACATTGTTAAGCATAATCAAATGACAAATGAAAATTTTCAAAATAAACTTTTTGAAAATTTGAACCTTAAATTTAAAATCATAACCATTAAGTCACAAAAATTATTAATTACAAGAATAAGAGTAACAAAATAATACGTATTGAAAGAAATAACTCATCATAATATATGTTAAGGATATTTAAAAATTATTGCAAAATTTTTTCCCATTTTTTGATAAATTAATTATTGATTTGATCATATTCTCATAAATTTTTTGACGAAATTTAAAAAAAAAGTTTGAATTTAAATTTGAACAGATGTACACGATATAAGCAGTATGCTATCAATAATACGACTATTACTAAAGTACCAATTTTATGTATTTTTATTTTGCTTTTTAATTTTTTACCATTACTACTATTATCAATATTTTGTGACCTTCAATTTATTTGTAATACAGTATTCATTTAATTTATATATGATCCCAAGTGGCATTGATAATTGTAATTAGTGATAAGAAAATGATACTGGAATATTTTTATCATGCACAAAAATCCTGCACCTAGAAATACTTTATAGATGAATTTGTTAGAACTTTTTTTTAAAAAACTTCAAAGCGAAAATTTTCTTCTTAATTTCATGATATATTTCGAAATATTTATTTAGGCATTTCATTCAATCAAATTTGCAAATTTGAAAAAGATAAACAAATCTAGAACTAATGAGCATTCAAAGATAAACTTGAAAATGATATAAAATCATTAAGTGAATTTCATACAATGTAATACTTAAAAATCTTTAAAATTTTATTGAAAATCATGAATTTTTCTGGGCTGATAATAAAGCTATAATATATTGCAATTATTTTAGCGTCAATTTCTGATATCAGTCGCAGAGCATATAATATCATTTTTTAGGTATTCGGTGTCTGTTAATTGTAAACCATTGTTAATTCTTTTTGACTTTATTAATTATTATTAAACGAAAATTTTACGTAATATTTGTATAAAATAAATTAATTTCTGTTGTTCGAAACATTATCAAATTCATGTTTGTTATGCACAATTCAACAAAGAAAAAAATAATGAAATGTAGTACTCATACAATTTAAATATAGGATTAAAACAAATTTAAATATAGAATTAAAATAAATCAAAGATAAGATGTTCTCTTTTATTATTAATTTATTGGTGAGCATTTTAAAAATCTTCATTTAGCTTAAAACATTCCAGCAATAAACGGTTATTAAGAATATTACATGATTGTGACAGATTATTGCACAAAGCAAAATTGATTGAATGTTACGATTTTTCTTTTTTCCGATCAGAATGATTGAAATTAAAATGAAATGATAGAAAGAAAAAGGAGGTTAATTACCTTGCGCCGATTAGCAAATGATTGCCGTCTAGATCAAGAAGTTTGAAATAATCGGATATTGATGAATTACCAAATCGGAACACTGATGGATCTGAAAAAAACTAACCACTAAATTTTATGATACATCTTTAAATTTAATAAAATGTATTTTTTAAGAGCAATTTTGCTGAAGAGTCATAAAATTTATGTTTAATATTAAAATAACTGGAGTATCCGATGTTGTAACTTGCTGTTTTACACAAAGTGGTGGTAAGCAATCTTAGAAATAAAAATAACATGTAATTTCGAAATTTTACACAGAATACTTCATTGAATTGTGATCACTGATCCTGAATATTTTACCCAGAATAATGACTGGTAAAATAAATGAGATATCGGAATCAATAAAAACTCCAAAAATCGTAATTTTCGTATTATTAATTCTCGAATGCAGTCTTCTTTTTGACAAGAATAGACAAAGCAACTTTGCAGTTTCAAATTTTAAAAACCATATTGTCATTGGACCTAATTCAAACCAGTAGAATTATTAGTAAATTTATACTTTCAGAATTTTACTCTACTTTTTACTCATTTAATTTTCCTTTTCAGTGTATTTTATGAGAGAATGAAATCGCTGATTGAAATTTGCAACAAAAGGCAATATCGCAATATATAAAATGTATTATTGTAAAGCGAGATGAAAAAGATTGGCAATTAATTTAAAATAATTAAATTTAAATATTTAGTTTTTATAAAAAACCAAGATTACCACGTATATATATCAGTTGTAGATGATAATTATAAGTGTATATATTTATATTCCTTTTTTTTGGATAGATATGTTTTAGAAAATGGACTTAAGGCAGTAGAATCTGGATGATAAATTAGAATCCTCATGTTAGGATTTGCTTTTTAAGTTTTGCTT